>JAZKJV010000955.1:0-542592 GCA_037367405.1 Ottelia alismoides
GTAAACCACTATGTGAGTGTCCTGGGATGGTGGAGACTGGTATGACTGCGACGGCTGCTGGTACGACTCCACCTGGACATGGTGAACCTGTCTAGGCTAACTGGAGTGCTGGGACGAGCTACCACTGCTGCTCGGATCTCCTCGTGACCTGAGACGAGGCTGAGAAGCTGTCTGCCTCCTGGAGACACATGATCTGTGTCTTTAGGTCACTCAGCGTATGTGCCATCTGATCGATCTACGTCATGCCCTGGCACTGCTTCTTCTCTATCAGCTCGATCTGGTCCAGCTTCTCGCTGATGATGCCCATGTCTGCGGCTGTAGACTCGACTTGTGTGGCTGCCGCGGACAAAGTGGAAGGATCGACATCGACTTGTGCTATCCTCTGAAACTTCACGGTCTGTGGCTGTGGGCATCCCTGGGTGTAGAGTCGGGTCTGCGACATCACTGTGTAGTTCTCGACCATCTCCTCATAGATAGCCCAGACCTGATCCTCATCCTTGGCGAAGTCGGAACTGCCACAAGAAGCATTCACCAGGCCCTGCAGCTCTGGTGTCAACCCGCAGAAGAAGCTCTGAACTAGGTTCGGCTTCGAAATGTCGTGGTGCGGGCATTTGTCTGTGAGCTCTCTAAACCTCTCCCATGCCTCATGGAACTGCTCGTTGGGGAGCATGGAAAAGATGCTGATCAGGTCCCTCGCTACATTGGTCCGTCTGAGTAGATAGTACTTGTTCAAGTACTCAGTGCGGAGCTGCTCCCAGGTATGGATAAACCTCCCCAAGTTCTTTAGCCAGTTGGCTGCTCTGTCGACCAAGGAGAAGGGGAAGGCAATCATCCTAATGGTGTCCTCGTCCACCTGCCGATCGTGGACGGTGCTGCAGATCATCTCGAATTCCTGGAGGTGGAGATGGGGCTCCTCAGTTGCAAGCCCGTGGAAACGGGGTAGAAGCTGAATGGTCTGGGGGGACTTGAAGTCCCCTACGATTGTCAGAAGAACTATCCACCGGTGGGTAAGCATCGATCCGGGGTTGTGCAACTCCCGCATCGGGTTGGCTTCTTCTACCACTGCTGCTGCCGGCTAGACTGGCTCATCGGGCTGATCTGGTATCTCTGGCCCATCTCCTGCGGCTCTACGCTGCTCGCGGTCGGCTCTCATCCGCTCCATCTCTCTCCTCATCTCAACCATGAAATCTCCCTGATCTCAAATCTACTGCTGCATCGTCTCGAGGGAAGCTATCAAGGTGTTGTTGATCGCACCCTGGTCCAGGACATAAGTCTGCTCTGCTCGTGGGCCTCTGGTGCGGTCATCACTGCTGCCGGCCATGGTCTCTGCAAAGGCAAAAGACCCAAGCTCAGGTGCCGAAATATAATCCCTCTGCTGCTCAATCTGATCGGGCACCTCTGGACTGTCAGAAGAAAGGTGGTCGGGGGGGTGGGGACAGGATGGAAGCGAACTCAGGTTCGGAGAGCGGGTCTCGGTTCTCGCAAACCAACCTAGATGAACGGGCCGGAGTGCTCGTAAGCGGTGCAGCCAAGGACTGCCTAAGGGACCTCCGACCCATCATCGTGATTTGGCGAGTCGGGCGGATTGGATCTGAAAAGCAAACAGGATCAGGAAAACAAACCCCCAATTCACCAAGCGCAACGCGAGCTGATGATCGTAAGAGTTCGTCCTTTTGTCTTGTCTTTTTTTAATTTTGGTGATAATACATTCTAAAAGAGTGATTAAGCGAGCTGTTCGGAATCCAACGCCCCCAGGAGACTGTCCCAATCCCGAACTAGATCTTTCCCAGCCAGTACAAGTTGCGGATCATTTACCGGCTACCCGATCGGCTCGCTCTATTAAGGATATCGCGACCTGCTTTACTGGAGACCGGAGCGATCCTCACTAGAGAACGAGTAGCCCAGAAGTAGTAGTCTGAAAGGGGGTCGGATGTGACTCTACATAGTGTGCGGGTCACTCTCTCGCCCAATCAAACCATACAAGGAGGGGGTTGCTGTCCCAATACATTTTTTTGTGAAGTGTCTTTTAGGTCCAATTTGCTTTAGCAGTCCCAAATTTTATGGTTTTTTTAGACGTTTTTCAAGCAAACAACGCCTAACGAATTTTTTGGGTTCTCCTGATTATTTTAAGTCCAAAAAGCAGGGGGAGAAGACGAAAAAGCCGATGCGCGATGAAATCAATGATGCATGCCAAGTAAGAAAGGCGTATCTGACTCCAGCACTCTACATGCAGGGTGAACCACACATAAAATAAAGACTAAAAATAAACTACCTATATGATGCACGAGGAAATCGGCCTTAACGAAGTAATTTCTACACGGGAAGAACCGATGACTAACGGGTCAACAGGAGGGGTCGGAGTCCGGTCTTGGATGCCGATTGGTGCCCACCACAACGGGTCCTGCCAACGTTGTATACGACCTCTAGAGGCACGTGACCCCTCAAGTGACCAGGTTAGCCTTTTCTTTATTAATTTTTAATTAGGTCCAAATTACGATCTAATAGGAGCATGCAAATAATTAGGTGTTTGGATCCTAATCAGTTACGACACAATCAGAGAAAATTCTAAGCTAAGGCCAAAACCGTGTAAATCAGATAAGCAGTAAAATAAAAAGCGAAAAATAAAACAAAAACCGACATAAATTACTGTGAGGTCCCCCGAGCACACCGGTGCTCGGCGAAACAGACCCCGCAATCCACAAGTATGGCTGAGAGTCTGGTTGTCCCTGTATTATTACAATAATAAAATAAAATAAAAACTCTCCTCTCCCGCTCAACCTCTCGCTCTCTCCCGCGGCTCCGTACAGAAGGGAGCCACCTCTGGCTTCCGCGGTTGCTTCAGCTTTCCGAAGAAAGCCGCCTCGATCCTCGGGTCCTCGCAAGAAGTCAAACAGAAGTATCAAAAACAATTATTATAAAAACTAAGCAAGATAAAATAAGAGAAAATAAAATATCTGCAAAAATAAAAATAAAATAAATACACAAAGTAAAAACAAAAAAATAAAAGAAAATCAAAAGGCCGCGAAAAGCCGTGGACGAACAAAAAGTCGCGGGAAAAGCCACGAAAAATATAAATCGAACAAAACAAAAACAAAACGACTACTAAGTCGTGCTCCCCGACATCGACGCCATTCTGATGACAGAAAAATCCTCTCACAGATCCGAGTAAGGATAAAATCAATCAAGGGTCGTTGCGAACCGGATCTCGAGACTCGGTCAATCAAGAAAATCAAAGACCACCAAAATAAGAAAATAAATTAATAAAATCGGAAGCAGCCCTCGCTATTTATTTAACCCGTTCTAGCGACCATGATCGAACTCAAGGAGCACGGATTGGCCGAGACGTCCTACGAGGTAGTCAAAAAAAAGGAAATAAAATAAAAAGAAGTGTTTTTGATGGATTTTTAAATATTTTAATTTTTTTGTTTTTAATTATAAGGAAAATACAAAAACAAAGGCGAAAGCACACAAACTACTATGTATGAAACACAATAAATCAAGCCAGAAAAATCAAATAAAATTGTTTTTATATTTTTTATGTTTTTAAGTGTTTTTATTGATTTTCTAAGAATTGTTTGATTTTTAGTTGATTTTATAAAAAATAAAAAGGTCATAAATAGTGAAGGAGTGTGCAATCAGGTTTGAAAGGCTAATTAAAAATAACTAATTTGTCTATAAAAATCTGATGGCAATTTTTATGAAAAGTAAAAATAAAAACTAAACTAAAGAAATCAGAATTATATTTTTTTATTTTTATGGAATTTTTAATAATTTTTATAAGGTTTTTAGGGTTTTTTTAATTTTTATGGGTTTTTTAATTCCAAATAAGCTAAAAATCGAACTGAAGCTCAATCACAACAAAATAAACAAGCCCTAATTTTTTGCAATTTTTAGACGAGTTTTTATATTTTTAGTTGATTTTCTCTTTCAAGCAGTAATAAAAATGAAGATTTTTTATTTTTTTAAAATATCAAAAAGCAACAAAATGTCCCAAAAATTTAGTGAAATTTTTACACAGTGGCAGGAGCCACATGTCCAAATTTCACTGGATTTGGATTTAATTTGATATTTTATTTAATAAAAACAAGAGCTACAGCACATAGGGACTATACGCAATAAAAAAAGTTTCAGGGCTGAATAAATAACATGTGCGAAAACTAGAAGGGTATCAGTGCAAAAATTGCATCAAATCCGCACATGTCCAATATTGTACGCACAGGGGCATACATGCAATATTCAAAACATAAGTTTCAATCCAGAACAGTCACAAAACCCCCAGCCCCAAACATACAATTTGCCCACAATATCACGTGCCTAGCACGTGGTTCACAATCACAGGGACCAAAGTATAAATCCTATTTCTAAAGATAAAAACTGTAACAACCAAGAACTCTAGGATTACTAATGCAAAATGTCCATACAAGCACGTATCGAAGCACGTGTCTCCACAAGGCAGGGACTAAAAAGTAAATAAACAAAACTAGAGGTCCAAATATGCAAAATAACCAAGTGTGCACTTTTATTTAATAGACTAAACAAAAACTAAAGCAAAATGCAGAGGTGTGGGTGCAAGTAACCCAGCCGAGGCGCGTGCTGGGGGCGTGAGTGCCAGGTGTCGAGCGTGGGATGGCTGCGGGTGCACGGTCCTGATGATGCCTCCTGGAGAATCCAACGGTGCTGGCGCGAGGGAGAACGTGGGGGGAACGTGGCCATCAGATCATGGATCTGATGGTCTGACGGTGGCAGGCTACGTGCGACCCGATGATAACTGGCACAGAAGGACGATCCGACGGATGTGAGAGGATTTGGAAGAACTCCTTCTGGGCGAGCTTCTTCGGCTAGTTGGGAGGGATCCCGGTGTCTGATGGAAGATCGGAGAAGGGGGTTCTCCTCGCGATGGCGTTCCGCGTCGAGTGGTGGACTCCGATGAATCCCCTGACGGTCAGATCCTCCGGCGAGGGAGGAGGGACCTGGGGATGCTCTGACGAAGGGTGGAAGCGTGGCTAAAGGGGGTTTCCTGCACTTATTGACCTGCAAAAAGAAGCTCTTGCTCGGAGGGACGCTCCGGCATAGGTTATTGGCAAAATGAGGAAGAGAAGCGGCGTGGATGAGCAACGGGGGGTTCCAGCGAAGGTGACGGATGGAACCCTACTCGATCTAGGCTCCGATATCCCAGTTCGAGGTGATCAGATCATGGACGGAGGGTGGCAATGGGTCGAGGAGTCGATCAATACGGATGGGGTGAACTGGCGGAGCTCCGGCCACTAGGGCGGAGCTGGCAGAGCTGGAAGGTGAAAATCAAAGATGAACTATGGACTAGAGGCTAAAGAGTCTACCTGATGGTCGGAGTCAACTGGGGAGGAGACGCAGGTTCTCCGGTGATATTTGCCTCGATGGAGCGTCGCCTCCAAAGGCTCGAGCTACGCCAGCGGCGGAGCACAACGACGATGGTTGCCGGACCTGGGCTACACACCTCCAAATCCTCACTCAAACACTCGCAATCACTCGCTGTCACTCAAGGATGATGGTGGAGATCCTGGGAGTCGAAGACGGGAGCCAAAGGTGCCGCAAATGGCGGAGGAAGACACGACTATATAGTGGTAGGGATCCGACAAAGAGGGAGTCGAGCATGGAATTCTGGTGTACGGATCCCTAGGAAGATCCCCGTGCGTGGATTAGGAATGTATCACGGATATTCGGGGCCCGGGGTTTGGATTAATGATGGTCGGATCATGCATGGAAAAAGGGGAGAAGATCGGGTCAGGGCACAGATCCGCATGTCCAGTGGCCCTGGGGGGAGAGTTGACCGGGGGTCAACATCCCCCGTGGACCAATCAGAAGTCGCCAATTATTAATTATTTGTAAATTAAATTAAAAATAGTAAATGGCTTTATTTCAAAATAAAATGAAAAATGTTTATTTATTTTCAAAGAATTTTTTAGTGATTTTTATTTATTTTTTTGAAAAATAAATTATGTATTTACATTATATTATTATTATATACATGTATATTTACCTATATATTTTTTATTTTTATTTTTAATTATTTTATTTATGTACATTTATTTCAATTTTATATTTTATTTATTTACATCATAAAATATGGAATATAAAATGATTTTTATTGGATTTTTATTACTTATTTACAAGGGGGATATAAATAGGTATTTTAGTTTATATACATGGTATATATACACCGATAAGAGAGAAGGTATTTATTTTTATTTTTCTTTTATTTTCCCCATTTTTATTTTATTTTTATTTTTATAAATATGTACAAAATATGGGGATCACATAAATAATTTTTATTTTTAGAAAATAAAATATTTACTTAAAGAGGGGTATTTACACCATGTTGAGTCACCCTATCTCTCTCTACTTATTTTATTTTGCGGTCAGGCCCTTTTGGAGCCTTCCCTTGGGTTCAGATCACTCAATATTTATTCTAAATATTTCCCTCTTTTTATTTGTTTCTTTATTCTTTTATTTTTGCACAAAAACATGCTAATTATTATAATTTACACAATGCATGCTTTTTGATAAATTATTTTATTTACACATATATACATGGTGTTTTGCAAAGGTTTTTAGCTAAAATAAAAGAGTAAAGAGTGATGAATGAGGATTCATCACCGCCTTCCCCACGAATCTCCCTCAACATTGTCAGATCCCCAACCTGATCTCCTTCCATAGCCGGTGCCCCCTTGCATCTTATTTAACTCCTCCGCCCCCCGCCCTTAATCCCCATCTGCCGATAAGCCCCTACTTCCTAGGGATATCTTCGGTGGTGACAACCCGGAGGCCCTTCACCTGCGGTGAGATCCAAGGCCATTGGACTTGCTGCAACACGGTGCTTTTCCGCCGCTAGTGCCTAGCTCCGGCCAATCCCTTGCCATCGAGCCACCTATCGACTTCATCAACAATGTTCTCGCTCCAACATCAGAGCTCTGCTCCTCCACTCTACCGTGCAACAACATTCCCCTAGTTCCTTCACCGCAACGCCTCCGTTCCAGGTCGCCAACAGCTTGGACTCCTCCGTTGGTCGCCTCCCAAGAGCCACTACCGCCAGCGACCTCCTTCACCTTCCGCTTCCTCGAGCCTGGCTCGTAGCTCATCCGCAGTTCAGCCCCCTCGCTGGCCCGCAATGCCTCCACCACCATGACTTCACCACAATGAAGGCCTCTTACCGCCAGTCGCCTCCCTCGACATCGACTTCGCCTCTCCGCCTTCGATGGTCGGGTACAGAACCCGAGACCCTCCCATGTGCTAAGCACCTGTGAGAGGGGACGTTTTGCTGATCGCCCCCTAACGTTAGCCTGATATCGTAGTTCAGCCCCCATCCAGAAGTCACGTGCTCCGCACGTGACTTTCTGGAATTTTTGCTGATCGCCCCCTGGAGGATCCAAATATTGCCAACCGCCCAGCAGCTCAAAGGTCACGTGCCTGGTACGTGACCGCTTGGCATTTTTGAAGAAGTCCCCCATAGAATTTTGGTAATTACGCTTTAGTCCCTTACTCTGTATCTCTTTTAGTTTAATTTATTTATTATAATATTGCAGTGATACCCCTGTGTTCATTATTTATTCCAGACTTCTATATCGCATTATTTTTATTATTTAAAAATAGCATGATGTTTTTCTATTAATTCTCTACATTATGGCGTATGGTTGACATTTTTGTGATCAGTGGTTAATTAATAATTAATTATTTTGTGAAAAATTGCATATTTTTCCTATTATGTACTTGAAAATTCATAACTAATTAACCATTGCTCTGAAATTACCGAAAATTCACGGATTGAAGAATTGGTTGTATTTCACATCATGCCCAAAAAGAATTGCATTTGCATGTGTCTTTTGCCCTCTAAAAATCATTTTGCATATTTCGATCTTTAATTTTTAATAGGTATTAAATCTCATATTTTCGAGGTTTAGGATTTTTCTGAGATCGATCACCTAGTGTTAGATCTTGGATAATATTATCTCTTGAAAATATATAGGTTTAATATTTATTATAATTAAATATTGAAATCACATCTTTTGCATTCATAAATTCACAAAATATTTTTCTTGCATACAAAAATTCCAAAACCATTACAGTGCATTCATTTCATCATTTTTGTCTTCTTGGCCAAGGTTCATATTTTTCGAACATCATTTGATTGATATTCATGTTTTAGTCCTTGAACTTGGCCGAATTTGCATTTTGCATCCCAAATTGCATTAAAAATGCCAAATAAATCACCGCCTCGAAAACTATGCATGAACTTTGATAGACAAAATTCTAGGTTGTTCCTTTGCCTCCTTGAGTTCAACCTTGGGACTTGCCCAAGTAAAATAAACAAAACCACGCGATGGAAAATTGAATTAATTAATTGTGGTTATTTCTTGAACGATTATGATTGCATGCCTACAACGAAGTGATATTAATTTAAATGCACGATAATTCACGCAAATTAAGCATGGAATTTTAGGATTCATCACTAAATAAAAGACATACAATTCAAAACAATGTGGAGGGACCCAATTTTAAATACTTCCAATTCTAGGGCCAAAGAATAATAAGCAGTAGGGTCACAAGGGCTGATATGCTGTTAATCCAAATGTAGCATGCACAACACGTGATTCATAGTTCATAGGGGCATGTATGCAATTTTATTAAAACTTCAACTCATTCCTTAACTCAAAATAATTTAGGTTCAGACATGCAATATTCCCACAAAAGCACGTACGGACACACGTTACTCAGACTCGGCTGGACTAAAGTGCAAATATAAAAGCAAAGGGTTCAAACTGTAAAATGTTCTTAACTACTTATTACATTTATTGGACTAACTAGAAATAACATAAAAGTCATGATAAGATATGAAATATACCCTTGAGGCATGTGGGTGGCGCTTGAGGTGGCCGACGGCTCTGATGACCTTCAAAAAAGGATATGACGTCTGAGGTGGAAGTGTGTGTGTACGACTCTGATCAGCCGTTATCTGACAATCTGACGGCTCTGGAAAGCCTCTGAACGGGTGGCTCAGATCAACAAGATGAAAAAGGATCTGACGTCTGACGGTACATGTCGCTCAAGTGGCTCAGATGGAATCTAGGAGTAAGCAGATGTGGATTTGACGGACGAGAAAGATGTTGGAAAAACTGGTGGCTGGGGAACTTTGACCAGTGATATGCGGTGATCGGCAAGTTGGATCGAAGCTCCAAAAGGCTCAGCACCTTCGTAATGGCGCTCCACTCCTACTGGCTGGCTTTGATCATGAGATGGACGACCGGATAGACTTGGTGATGGTCCTGCTCTTGGAGATGCTCCGTCGACCATCCGGGGACTTAATCAAACTCCCCACTTGCTCCTGTGTCTGCAATAATACTCTAACGCTCGAAGGCGAAGCCTCGACCGGGGTTATTAATAGTTAGGAAGGAAAGAAGCAGCAAGGAATGGTGTTCGACTTCTGATAGAAATGGAAGAGGGAGGCCTTGCCCTAATCAGCTCCGATGAGCTGGTCGAAGGATGGTTAGAATGTGTAGGAAGATGGAGGGTGAGTCAGTGTACCGATCTGTGTGAGTGGATGTGCGAAATGGAGCTCCGACCAGCTGGTCGGAGTAGGGAAGTTGCGGTGGAGTAGAATAGATGGAATCGAAGTGAAATGACGAAAGGAGATGGAAATGGGGATACCTGGGTGTTCTACAATGATCAGTGATGAATGACGGAGGTGGTAGGTGAGGTCGTAGCCTCAACCAGGTGGTGGGAGGCCTAGGAGGCTTATCGCGGTGGAACTCCGGCCATGAGATGAGCGTCCTTGATTCAACACCAATCCGAGCTCCAACAGAACATAAAGGGATCCTATCACAATCCAGAAGGTTCAAGTGGAGGAGAGGAGGCATGAGGAATGAACTACCGAGCTTGGGCGGAGGAGGAGATAATCTATAGGAGTGCCCTAGGGTCTAGAAAGATCGGGAGCTTCTACAAAATCCTAGGAAGGTCTGACCTCTCCTAGGGATCCGTGATGATCACGAATCTTAGGAGAGTTGTCGGGCGTAAGAATCAAGGTGAATGGTGGTCAGACACCATCGAGAAAAATCTGAGAAATCGAGTCCAACGACGGGTCTGACGGGTCGGGTCTGAAGAGGGGTAGGTTGACCGTGGTCAACATTCCTCAACGGACTAATTAGAAATTAGGGGATTACAAAATGAAAGAACATTACATTAAAAATAACAAATGATTTTAAAATAAAAAGTAAATAAAATAAAAGTTATATATTATTTTTCAAACTATTTTTCTGTGATTTTTAATTATTTTTATGAAAAATATAGATAGGGTATATACAATATAATGCAATATGTATAGGTATAATATACATGTATATTATGTACATGTATTTTTATTTTATTAGTTTTATAAAAATATATTGTATTTTATACTGCATTTATTTATGAAATAATTTGAGGAACTTAAATTTTTTATTTGATTTTATTTGATTTTTATAGAGTAAGTAAATATACTACTTAAACAGATAGTTTATACAAGATACCTATGTGTATCTTTTGTACAATGAGCTTTGGATTTTATTTTTATTTTATTTTATGTTTTCTGATTTTTATTTTATTTTTATTAAGGATATGTACAAAATGTTAAAAATATAATATGTACAAGATATACCTTACATATAATTGTTTGTAGGTATAGGTATTAAGTGGCTATACAAGGACCCTATCTACCCCAACTTTTTTCCTTGTCGATCATGTCATTTATTGACCTTCTCTCGGGGTTTGGGTTAGTCTATATTTATTTCATAATTACATCATTCTTTTTTTTCTTTTCTCTTTATTCTTTTATTTTTGGAAGATATGTGTTAATTATGCAATATTAACAAGGACATGTACAATGTTAATGTGTTGTATTTACATATATTTATAGATGTTTTTGCTAAAAGATGAAGTTAAAATAAAAAAATAAAGAATGAGAATCATAGATTCATTATCTCCCTATACTTTACCTTTGCTAGTCCCTTAGCAAACACTTATTTGAAAAAGAAGTGAAAACAGAAATGAAAGAAAAAGAAAACATCAAAGTTGATTATTAAACTTGTATTCATTAAATTGGAGTATGGAGCTCAGTCAGACCTTTGGATTATTATTTTGGTGAAAACTTATTGGGCAGTGGTTTAAGACTCAATAACCTTCAAGTTCCATAGTTCTATGGTCTCGACTCCTTAATAATCAGGTCAGAACGCGTCTACATATGCAAACTCTAATGATTGTGAATCTTTCCTTGTATTGTGTAAGTGATATGCAGCTCCCCACCTCAGAAATGGTAAAGAAACACCCTCCCTTAACAAGGTAACTCTAATCCCCTAGTCTAGCAACTCTTTCCTCGAGGATCGGAGTATTCCCTTCTATGTTCATGTACAACCAATTCTAGAAGAGGAGAAAAGGAGAGAATGGACCGTGACCAGTGTAGCCATGTATCCCTTGGAGCTTAACCAGTGTACCTAATCTCCAGCTGCAAGCTTCCTTGAGATGAGATGGTGAAATACATAAGCTTTGCTTATTCACTATATACACTCCGACATGCATTTTATTTTCAATAGGGCTTGTCCCCTCTTTGGAGTTTTTACAATCTTGCACATTTTTTCCTTTTTTTCAACATATATACATCATATCTACAAGGTGCATCATATACAAAAGGAGTTTTTGAGCCAGTAGACTATCCCTCTTTTGAAGCATCCCTCCTAAGAGGAGGATAGGAGGTCCTGGCTAGTTGTACTATCTATGTATGCTACTCCAAGCAAAAGGATACTGCCTCCTCACCACCTCCTCCATGTTGAGCTATGTGTAAGGTGCATGTCCAAGTCAAGCCATTATCTCTAAGAGTCATGCATGCATTGTTAAGAGTTCTACTTAGGCTCATCAAGATGTCATTTGAACATAGCCTAGTGGACTCAAAGAATTAAGTCACTAAGGATCTGAAAAGTCTTAACCCCAAATCTTATAAGATTCCTCTGAAGTTAAGTGGATTAAGGTCTTAACCAAGCTCCATTTTTCAATTTAATTCTAGATTAGTTTAGATGTCTCTTTTTGGTGTCAATTTTTCAAGTTATACAAACTTTTATGGATTTTGAATTTTCAAATTTTTAGGTATTTTGAAAAATAAGGAAAGATTTTTGCCAATATATACATATATATTTACAAAAAGGTTTATGTTACAAGTTTTATGTACAAGATGAGTTTTAGGGGCAGCTTCTGATTTTTAATATACACATATATAAAAGTATTTGTCATAACTCTGATTTATTTCCTTATGTGGCAGAGTACTTTTACAAAATAGTTTTCACAATATTTTTCAAAACTAAATATATAAATTGTTTGTGCAAAATTTTTATTCCACACAGTTTTCAAAAAAAATGTACAATATACCTAATTTTTAGACAGAAAATAATTTTACAAATATTTTGAAAATAAAATATTTATACAAACATTTTTACAAAATTTGTATAAAAACTAATTTTTGAAAGGATTTTTGAAAATGTTTCAAAGCATTTTATTCGTGTTTTATGAATACCAGCCATGTTATTAACACACAAAGTACGAGTTATGGCTAAAGTATATATATAATATATACGACACCCCCTATACTTAGCTTGATCGATGTCATCAGAGTGATCAAGGAGCGGTGAAGGAAGACATAACTCGTGCCGAGTATAGGGAAGTAAGAAGAATGCCATACTACAACGACTCTAAAGAATGAAAGAATAAAATCACTAGAAGTCGTTGATCCCCCTATACTTAGGATCAAGTAATCCTAAGTATAGAAGACTGTACACAAAAGAGAAAACCAAAGAGTAGAATGTACCGACATTACCCCCCCCCCCCCATACTTAGGGCAAAATATCCCTTAGTATAGGCAACAAAAATAGGGGTACTGGAGAAATGGAAAATCACAGGTCTAATACTCCCCCTATACTTAGGATAAGGTGCATCCTAAGTATAACAAAATCATAAGATGGATACGGGGTATTAAACTAAAAGAATGAGTGATATAGAAAATAAGGATCTATACAGGTGCGGGGAAGAAGTGAGAATCATGTATGAAATGCAGGTGATGTGAGTCAAAGATCACATCTCAAGGTTCTCTAATTGAGAGAGGTGATCCACCACCACATTCTTGACTCCAGGTTTATCCTTAATGCCTATATCAAACTCCTGGAGTAGAAGGATCCATCTCCTCAATTTAGCTTTGGCACCCTTCTTGGCCATGAGGTATCAGATAGCGTTGTGATAAGTATAGATAGTCGCTCCAGATCCAAGAATATAAGATCAAAACTTATCTAGAGAAGTACTACTACTAGAATCTCTTTCTCAGTCACAGTGTAGTTCCACCGAGCGACATTTAAAATCTACATAGCATAGTGAATGACAAATGGTGTATTATCCCTCTTTTGTCCAAGCACAGCCCCTACGGCAAAATCAGAAGCATCGATCATGATCTCGAATGGGAGAGACCAATCAGGTGGCTTAAGGATATGAGCCTGAATAACCAAATTCTTGAGAGTCTCAAAAGAAGAAATACCCTTATCATATACAAGAAACTCGGTGTCTTTTGTGAGCAAACTAGTCAGTGATCGGGCAATTCAACTAAAGTCTTGTATGAACCATCGGTAGAAACTGACATGCCCCAGAAAAGATCGCAACTGTCTCAAATTTGATGGTGGAGTGAGCTTCTTGATGATATCTACCTTAGTTGGATAAACCTCCATGCCCCTGTTGGAGATGATGTGACCAAGGACCGTCCCTGAGTCATCATGAAATGACTCTTCTCCCAAGATAAGACAAGGTGGACCTCAATGCAGCGCTGAAGTACTCGGTCTAGGCAAGCAAGATAAGCATCAACCAAATCATCGTAGACTGAAAAGTCATCCATGAAGACATCTAAATAATCACCCATCATGTAAAAGAAGATGGAAAGTATGCACCTTTGGAATGTAGCCGGGGCATTACATAATCCAGAGGGTATCTGTCTAAAGCATACATTCCAAACGGACAAGTGAACATCGTTTTCTCCTGGTCTTTGGGCACTATGGCCACCTGATTGTATCTTGAGTACCCGTCAAGAAAGCAGTAGTGACTCTTTGATGAATCTACGATTCTCATTCTTTGTTCTTTTATTTTAGCTTTATCTTTTAGCAAAACCAATTATAAATACCTTTAAATACAATAAATTAACATTGTACATGTCATTGTTAATATCTCTTAATTAACACATATTTTCCAAAAATAAAAAATAAAGAGAAGAAAAAGAAAGATCTATTTAGAATAATTACAGATTGACCTAAACCCCAAAGAGAAGGTCAAGCCTTGACGTGATCGATAAGAAATAAGTAGAGAAAGACAGTGTGCCTTGTATATATTACCTATACTTGTAAATATAATCATTTATTCCTATTTTACTTTTTTTTGTGAAAACCATAGTATTTTTGAACACTTGTATAAAGTCTTAATAATAATATAAACACAAAATAAAAATCAAGAAAATATAAAATAAAAATAAAATCCAACAATTCATTGTACAAAAGAAACTTGTGTGGATACTCTACCTATTTATTTAATACCCTTATATAAATTACAAAAATAAAATAAAAATTATTTTATACTCCTAAAATTATTGTGCAAATAATGAAAATACAAATAAAAAGTATTTTTGTAAAAATATTAAAATAAAAATACATGTATATAATAAATAGGTATATTATACATGCATATAATACTATATACGGTATATACCATAATAAATTAATTTATAAAAAATATCTAAAAATCACATAAAATACCTTGAAAAATACTAAAAATTTTTATTTTTACCATTTTTTATTTTTTATTCATTTACCATTTCTTATATATTATTCTTTGATTTAATAAAAAGGAATTTCCTGATTGATCAACCCAGGTTTGTTGACCCGGGTCAACCTTCTCCCCAAGTTGAGTCAGACCTGATTCTGTTCATCGGAGTCCATTTCTCCCTTTTTTCCAGACCGGATACGGCTAGCAAATGCCTTGTTCTCAGCTCCCGATTCTCCTCCTAGGATCTGTGATTCTCGTGGATCCCTAAGAAGAATCAGACATGCCTAGGGTTTCGCCCCATCGATCGATCTTTCCAGACCCTGAAGCATGCCTATATATACTGTCTTCTGCTTCTCCAGCTCCTTAGCTCGTATCTCGTGCCACCCTTGCCCCTTAGTTAGACCTAATAGAGTGACCGCTGCTCGAAGCCTTCTTCGCAGCTTGGATTGGTGGTCGTTTGGCCGCAGCTCACGTCGTGGCTGGAGACCTCCGCCGTGAGAGCCTCTTCCTCCTTTCACCATGGAATCAAGGCTATAACTTCACCGTTCACCCCACCTGAGGACCCTGAGCCTATCAACATCTTCAGGTACCATTTACTTTGCTTCCCTTTCACAATGTCACTTCGATTTCATCTTCCATCACCGCCACAGTTCACTAGCTCCAACCAGCTGGTCGGATGTCTGTTACACACCTTCATTGCACCGATCGAGATGCCAACTCATCCTGTAGCTTCCTACGCACCATTTCCCCCTTAATCTCGCTCATCAGAGCGAGATTGAGGTCGGATCTCCTTCCTCCATATCCGCCGAAGATCGAGTCCCCATTCCCCTTCGCTTCTTGATATTTTCCAAGTAATAACCGGACCGAAGCTACGTCCCCGAGTCAAAAATATTTTTATTATAATTTTATGAGCATTTTTAACAATTTTGAAAAATACAAAAAGAGTGTGGTGTGTGCTTTTTATTCCTTGTGCTTGTTTTCATCTTTTTAAAAAGTAAAAATTCGAAAAAATAAAAAAAACACTAAAAATATTTTGTTTTCTGAAATCTGACTACTTACTTTTAAAATCGTACTATTTATGACCATGGTCGCTATACTAGGTAAATAAAATAGCAAGACCGCTTACATTCGATTAATTTCTCTTTGAGTGTTTTACTTTTCTTGTGACATGTTTGGTTGATGGAGGACAATGACACTTTGTTTATTTATTCCACCTTAGGTTATCGTAGACCTTGGCCATCAGAATGGCGCCATTACCGGGGAGCATGGTTTAGTAGTTTGATTTTATTTTTGTATCTATCTTTTATAACTATTTTCTGACCATCTTCTGTTTCTCTTTTTGTGATTACTTTGGAGGGGCCCACATTTGAGGAGGAGTGGAGGAGCAGAGGAGTTAGTTATCATAGATAGATATATTTATTTTTGTAAATATTGTTGTAATAACTTAGAACTTTCTAGATTTTTTGGGCACTTGGATTATTCGGGATCTGTTTCGCCAAGTGCCGGTGCAATCGGGGGACCTCACCACAGTTTTTCGTAGTTTTTTGCATTTATTTTCTAGTTGATTCCTGAGGATTTGGCCTCTAGATTAGGATTTTTGTTTGCCTGAGCTTGATAATTATCTAGGTCCAAACACCTCAATAGACTATCAGTTCCTATAGAACATAATTGGACTTAGTTAAATAAAAGACAAAGTTAATTTGATTAGTTAAGAGACCACACGTTGAGAGAGACCGTATACATCGCTTGCAGGACCCACTGTGGTGGGTACCGATCGACCTCTAAGACTAGACTCAAGTCTCTTTTTTATTAATTAACTACCAACTCTTCTCGCTAATAGAAATTGCTTATCTTAGGGACGATTTCCTCATGCATCATATAGGTAGTTTTATTTCTGTCTTTTAATTTATGAGCAAATCACCCTGCATGTAGAGTGTTGGAGCAAGGTACACATTTCTATATTTGCATGCATCATCATGTTTGATCGTGCATCAGCTTTTCCATCTTCCTCCCCCAATTTTCTTTGACTTAAATAACAAGGAAATTGAAAAATTCATTAGATATTGTATTTATTCAGAAAAACACATAAAAAGTGATAACTAATAAAATTTGGGACGGCTAAAGAAAACTTGTAAAATCGAACCTCACTTAAAATCTTTGTTTTGGGGAGAGTCATTTCTCATTATTTGGTTTATCTGCAGCGAGAGAGCTACCCGCACACTAGGATAGAGACATGCCTGAACTCTCTTCAGACTACCTGTTTTATTGATTAGATATTTTCCAGTGAGGATTTCACCGGGTAGCCGGTAATCGGTCTGGACTTCCTTAGCAGATTGGGTTAGATTAGTTAGCCAGTAAAAGGCATGCATCCCATACTGGCTAGAAATAGCTAGTCATATAACTCAGTCCAGTCTCATGGGAGCATCAGGCTCCTAACAACTCGCTTAACCGCTCTGATAGATTGGATGTTCACCTAATAAAATTTGACAAGATTAAGGACTGAGCTTTCACGGTCATCACTGTGTTGCGTCGGTGAATTGGGGGTTTGATTTCTCATCTTGTTTGCGTCCAAGATCTACTCTTCATAAATCCTCACATCACGATGATGGGAAGGAGGTCCCTTAGGCTACCTCTGGCAGCTTCGCTTTACAGAACTCCTACCCGTTCATCTAGAGTGGCTTCAGAGAGCTCAGACTTGCTCTTTGACCTGAATTTGCTTCCACCATGTTCCCCCTCGACCACCCTTCTTTCACCCCTGCGGTACCGGTACAGAGGCCAGCACGACTATATGTTCATTGATAGCATCTGAGCTAGGGTCTTTTGCCTTTGCAGAGACTGATGATATGGCCAACAGTAAGGGAAGGACTTGTGAGCAACCACAAGGATCGGCATTCGTATTGGACCAGGCTGCCATCAACAACACATTGCTAGCTTCCTTGGAGACCATGTTGAGACAGATCATGGATCAAGGAGCATTCATGGAATAGGTGAGGAGAGAACTTACACAAATGAGAGATGGACGAGAGGATCCGTAGAGACCAGCCATCGGCAGAGAGATAACCAGAGTTGAGGGAGGAGACGAACGTCAGGATGAGCTGCAGGAGCCAGCTAGACCAGCACAAGCGATGAGGCAGTTGCACAATCCTGCTGCAACCCTCACCCACAGATGGATCCGACTGCTTGAGATCCTTGTCAACTTCGAGCATCGCCCCCATACTATTCAGCTACTACCCAAGTTCCATGGCTAGCCACCGAGGAGCTCCATGTCCATCTGTAGGAGTTTGAGATGATATGCATCACCATCCATGATAGATTTGTGGATGATGAATCTGAGATTCATCACTCTTAAATTTGAGAATAGAGCTTTGTCCCCGGGTATTTAGCTTCATATTTCCCTTTATCTTGCATAAATAGCATTCATGCATCAATCCACAAGATATGCATTTTAGCATTCATATTTGCATTTAATAAGAAGCCAATTCATGTGTAAAATCCACTTGTAAAATACCTACCTATTTATTTTTATTTTATCCCCTCCAAAATGAAATAACACCTTCCTTATAATGCGTACACCATTAGTTAAGGAAGAGGGCCAGAATCCCTATCTTGTAAAATACCTAATAAAGCCCCAAACCCCTGGACCTTAGAATGCCAATATCCCTCTCTTACAAACTCCGAAATAGGTCTACTCATCTTCAGATTAATACACATCCAGAGACCTTTAAAATGAGACTAATTTCATTCAATTCGGAGCTCATAGGCAAAACTTGGGTTTTTGGGCCTCCTTATATACTATAAATATGTATATGTGTATTCTTATATTTTTGTATCATATTTGACCTCATCTCCATTTGTGGTCAACATAAAACTTGTAGATCTCATCAAGATCTACAACTTTCATGTTTTGAGTTTTTCCAAATTCGACCTCCTTCTCCCTCTAATTTTATTTTTTCTTCTAAGCCACTCAGAGCTGGCCACGTGGCACCATCTGATTGCGCCATGCGGCCCGCCCCCTTTGACCGGTCCGCCCGCATCCTTGACTATTGGATCTCAATCTAGATCCAACGGCCCAAGGACTTCCACACACGCCCTTGTTTTTCCACTGTTTGATCATCCCTAGCTCACATCCGCACCGTCTGGTAGCGCTTCGCCCACAGTCCACCACGTGGCACTCTGTGCGCCACCCAATCTCGCTATGGGAGCCTTGATCTATACCGTCCATCACCGCCTTCGCTCCCCACCATTTGATCGCAGATCTGATCTAATCATGCCCATCCGTTAGCGCCTCGCCCTGCATACGCCACATGGCACGACCTGTGTCCTCGATTTCGCTCAGTCGATCGAATCTTCTCCCTTCGCTTCCGCCCCTCTCCTGACCGTTGGATCGCTCGATCAACGGTTGAAGCTTCGTCTTCCACCTCCCGCACACCCCGCACCCACGTCTTCCACCGTGCGCAAGGGGCCGCCCCTTTCTATTTTGGGCTCCACGCCGACCATCATCTCCAACCCTAGCGCCACCACGACATAGCCCACACGTCCCTCATCCTCGCCAACCTCCTCGATCTCCATGACTACCCTCAACCTTGCTCCACGATACCCACAAACTCCACCTCTTCGCCATCCATGCCGTCACCTCCATCCTTTAAATACTTCGCCTCCGACCACATTCACCCCCATCCGCCACCACAGAGAGTATCTCTGAGCTCCCACCTTCAAATTGGTGACAGCAATTTGACCTGAGGTTGAGCGCAAACCGAGAACCACCTCCGGCGAGATCCACGGCCCAACTCCATCGTGTCGCAGCTCCTCCAAGGCGCTGCACGAGCTCAGGTTCCCTACCGGCCTTCGAGTAGCTCCCTCCGAGCTTCTGATTCCAGGTAGACGTCTCCATCTCTTCCCCGATCTTCTTCTTATTTTTCCTTCTCCTTCTCCGATTTTATTCGCCGTCATCCATCACTTCTTGCTCCGCCAACCATCCTCCGAGCTCCGCAAGGGAGCTCTAATCTTCGTGAGCCCCTTTGTTACCTTCGACGACGTACTTCACCTCTCACTGATGCCAGCTCTGCCACCTTGGCAGAGCTCAATCACCGGACCACCTTATTTCTTCACAGGCCTCGCCCTTCACTCCAGATCACTCCACGGACACACAGCACACTTTGGCTATCTTCTAACCCCTTGCAGGTACTTCCATTTCGATTGGTCGGAGACTCATCAAAGCTGCTTCCGAGCTCCTACGCCACCGCGCCCTAGAGCATCTCCGCCGCTCCTGAGACCACCGGACATTCTGCCACCCCTCCACGAACCTTCTGAGCTATGCCAGACCCTCCAACACCCTTCACCGACGACGGGAGGACGAGGCGGAGCTAGGTCAGCTTCGCTGGAGCCCAGGAGACAGAGGACCGTTGGGGACGAGAGCCAGCAGTCGTTCGATCCCCTTGATCGAACGGTCAGGAGCCATCCACGTCACGCACGCCCTACAGCCGTAGGATCAGGCTGATCCTATGCTTCCAGATCAAGCCACGTCATCGCCTCTCCGCGCTCCAGGTGTCGTTGGATCAATCTAGATCCAACGGTCAGTGATCACCCACGTCTTTGTCTCAGGAGCGACACATCACCGTTGGATCAACCTTGATCTAACGGATCTGGACACGCCACACGCCCGCAGATCCCTACCGTTGGATCCTCCATGATCCCACGGTCCACATCGAGCCACGTTGCCCGATCCGAGCCTCCTCCCGACCACTAGGCTCGGATCACCCGAAGCTACTCCGAGCCAGATCCGAACCTCCAGAGCCACCCGAGCCTCAATCCGAGCCTACGAAGACACCCGAGCCTGGGACCCCCACGTGATCTGTACGTACGTCTTGGGTTATTTGCATCGAGGCCCCTGGAGGTTTCCAGATTTTCATTTCAGTCCCTGCTAGGAGACCCCATGTGAGGAGAACGTGTTCTGTGGAAAAATTGAATCCACCCCCTAACAATTATAGGTAATTGCATATTGGTCCCTGTCAGCACGTTTTATTTTTATCAATTTTAATTCCTTTAATTGCATTTATACCACTGTCTTTGCACACATATTTAGGCATACATTTTAATTCATTTTTCAATTTGGAAAATTGCATTGTGTAGCTTCTGTTGTCCTCTTTCACGTGTGACACTTGGCATATTTTTGTAATATCAATGGATTTTTCTATTAATTAATTGGTTCAATCTTACTATATTTTGTCCATTTATGCCTTTTAATTCATTGTAATTTCTTTGTGATTCCAAAAATCCCCAAAAAATCACATTAGATCTAGAATAATTAGATTCATATTGCGTAAAAATTTCATCTCATTTGCACGCATCTCGAGGCCTGAATAAATCATTTAGTGATTTCCTTAATTAATTTTTAATTGATTCATTTCACATAGAAATTTAGGTTTAATAATGTTCCTGGATTCCTCACCTTTAGATCTATCTAGGATAATTTTTATTTCTAACAATGTTGTGATTTGATATTTATTAAAATTAATTTAGTCAAAATCACCTTGCATTCATTTTTAATTCACTGTAAATTTATTTAGTGTCAGAAAATTCAAAAAACTTTAGAGGACCTTAATTTCATTCCATTTCATCATCTGGCCAAGTTTCATAATTTTTGGACTTGATTTGGTCACTTATTTGAATTAACTTGTAAACTGGCTGGATTATGCATGTTTCTTGCAAAAAAAACCCGAAAAAGACCAAAAAACTTCTCCATTGAAAATCAAACCTGGGAAATTGCTAAAAATTTACCTAAGGAGGCAACTGCCTCCCTGAGTTCGACCTTGGGCTTGCCCAAGTAAAAATATTACCGCTTGAAATTAACTTGCTTTAATTAAAAGTGGTTTTTGATCTGCTCTTATTATCCTTGGTTTTTGAAATTAAAAGTAATTAAAAGTGGTTTTTGAAATTAACTATATGTATCTAGCATTTGAAAATAGTATCCATCATTGAGCTCTGGCTGCTGGGCTGGATCAAGATATCCATCTGAATAAGAGAAATACCTCTGAAGAGTAGAAGCTGAACGAGCTGGGAATGGAAACTGAAATGGCTGGACTGATGACTGAAGTAACGTGGGCTCATCCTCTCTATCTTAGAATATCAAAAACCCTGACATCCAAGACACATGAACTGAAAAGTATGGGGCTGACTCGAACTCCGGCTGGAAGACCAAGGGGAACTCGATCAGTCGCTGGATCTAAGAACACACGGTCACATTCATCTCATCCTTCGTCTGTACTACAACAGAATCCATGTTCTCTACCCGATGTGTAGTAGCTGAATCCTCATGAAGTATAACACACCCAACTGGTACCGCATCACCCTTGTGTGCTTTCCCGACTAAGGCATCTCGTGAATATGGAATATCTGAAAGTATTCTAGAGATGGTCTCAAGTAAAGCTGTGTCAAAACCGTGTGTGAACCACCACACGAGGTAACTACCAGTGCAATCTGCTCCGCGATCATCCCCCTCATGGAGATGTGAACCAGTTCAGTCCTCGAAAGTCCATGATCTGGAAATCTCCTCAAGAGATCAAGAAACCTCAACCATGAATCATGCAATGGCCCCTGGGGGTCTACTGAAAAATCTGTAATGAAAGACCGCATCATATCTGCTTTACGCTAGGGGTAAAATCTCTGTAATAACTCTAAGCATAAATTTCCCAGGTAGCAAATTTCCTTCCCAATCGTCAGTGCCATCTCATGGCTCTATACTGAAGTGAAAATGGGAAGGTCTGCAACATCAGCTCCTCAGAAGTGACATCGGAATATCAATAGGTCATACAAAACTCCTCAAACATAGAAAGATGAACATATGGTTCCTCGTGCACGCTCCCTGAGAATTTTGGCAGTAGTTGAATGAACTCTAAACCCAGAATGAAGGGACTCAATGTAGAAGCTGACTACGCTTCCTGATCTGGCCGCTCAATCATCATCTCAACATAGAAGTTGTCTGAAGCTCGCAACTGCTCAATGTGATCACGTTTGGAATGCACCGTCATCTCAGCAAAGGACTCACCCAGATCTCATATATGCTTAGTCCGATCTCTGTGGGCGTCTGACACAACATGCATGATATAAAAAGGTGGGGAAAGGAGAAGATGGAAAGTCATATGGAGCTCTGACTTCCCAAAAGAATGGGCGGAAATGATGGGAATGAAGTGAAGAAGCCACAAGATCCGGCTGGAGTAAAGGGCACTCCCTCATCAGGAGATAGGAAAGGAGAAGGATAGTGATGGGGAAGAAGACAATTAAGGGTGGGAGGGAGGGATTTTGGATTGTAAACAAGATCAGAAGTCAAATCCCCAATTCACCTATTCAACACGAGAGATGATGACCGTAAAGGTTCAGTCGTTAGTCTTGTCAATTTTATTTTAGGTGATAAATCAGTCTAACAGAGTAATTAAACGAGCTGGTAGGAACCCAATGCTCCCAGGATACAGGCCCAATCCCGAAGCTAGATCTTTCCTAGCCAGTACGCTTTGCGGACCGTTTACCGCTTACCCGATCAATTCAATCTGCTAAGGACGTCACATGCCGCTTTATCGGCTACCGGAGAGATCCTCACTGGAGAACGACTAACCCCAAGACCAGCAGTCTAATGGAAGTTTAGGTACGGCTCTAGTCTAGTGTGTAGGTCACTCTCTCGCTCAAGCAAACCAACCAAAGAGGGGATGACTCATCCCAGAACAAATATTTTTAATTGAGATATCTTTAAGATCAAGTTTGCATTAGAAGTCCTAAATTTTATTGCTTTCACTTTTTTGATATTTTTCAAATGAAAACAATGCCTAACAAATTTTTCGATCTCCTGATTTATTTTAAGTCCAAAAACAGGGGAAGAAGTCGAAAAAGCTGATGCGCAATCAAACATGATGATGCATGCAAAGATAGAGATGCGTACCCACTGCCAAAACTCTACATGCAGGGTAATTACCGCATAAATTAAAAGATAGAAATAAAACTAATGTAAATGATGCACAAAGAAAATGACTTTAAACGAGCAATTTCTAATGATCATGAAGAACAATAGTCAACTGATCAGAGAGAGGTCGATGTCCGGTCTCAGATGTCGATCAGTGTCCGCCACAGCAGATCCTGCACGCGTTGTATACAACCTTTAGCGGCACGTGACCTCTGAATCAATCAAGTTAGCTTTTTGTTATTTATTTTTAATAAGGTCCAATTACGCTCTATAGGTGCAATCAATCTATTGGGGATTGGGCCTTAAGTTATTTACGTCATAATCAAGAAAAATCCTAAGTCTAGGGTTCAAATTCTATGGGAATCAAATAGAAAAAAAGTGATAAAAACAAAATCGTGAAAAACTCTGTGAGGTCCCCCGAGCACACCGGTGCTCGGCGAAACAAACCCCGATAGGTCAAGTGTCCAACAAGTCCAAGGAGAGTGTCCAGAGTCTAAGTTATTACAACAATAATAAATGTGTTGAAAATAAAACTAACTACTCTACTCCACTCTAAAGGCTATAACTATCTCTTGCTCTTCTCCTGCTCCTCCTCAGGTGCGTTTCTCCTCCAGATTGCCCTCGGACGGTTCCTTGCATGAAAATTGAAACAGAGAGAGTGTTAGAAAATAGTTATAACAAATATAGATAAAAATAAACAAAAAGGTTAAAAAAATGACTGCTAAGCCGTGCTCCCCGGCAACGGCGTTATTTTAATGAGAGGCTGAGCGACACGGGTTAGGAGATAAAAACTAAGGGTCGTTGTGACTTGGATCACAAGGACAAGGCTCAACAAGAAAAATAGTGATCCACTTAAGTCAAGCAACCAAAGTACGAAAACAATGTCAACGGTCTCCACTATTTATTTAACCAGGTATAACGACCAGGGTCGAACTCAAGGAGCACGAGAAACCTTCGAAATAGTCGAAATCAGAAAATAAATTGCATATTTTTACTAATTTTTAATTTTGCAAATTTTTGAAATTTTAAATTAACAAGTACAATCAAACAAGTACGAAAACTATGCACACAATTACACCTTTTTAATTTTTATTCAAACTAAGATGCTAAAAAATTCAGAATAAAAAATTTTTTGGGTTTTCAAATATTCAAATATTTTGATTTTCTAGAGGTTTTCTAATTTTTATGTGATTTTATAGAAATAAAACAAGAGCTAAACAAGGAAATAGTCCACAACCAGGACAAAATAACAAATTTAAAATACTTAAAATGTCCTAATATCTTAGGTATGAATTTTATGCAAAAATAAAGAAAAAGAGGAATAAACAAAAGCTGAGATTATATTTTTTATTTTTTAGATTTTGTTATGATTTTTATAAGCTTTTGAGATTTTTAGGACTTTTAGGGTTTTTATAATGATTTTTAAAAAGAAAAATGCTACTAGAGGTAAAACACACACAAACAAACAAATACTAATTTTTTTGGAATTTTTAGTGTAATTTTTATAATTTTTAAGAATTTTATAAAATATATAGAACAATTTTTATGGATTTTTTATTTTTAGAAAATATCAAACTGTACTAAATTAATTCACAAACATTACCATAATTATTACATGTTAGTAAGAGCTAACAGTATTTTTTATCGGATTTTTGGAATTAACTAGGTATTTATTTGACTAAAAACAAGGCACACAACGTGTAGGGACCTAGTTGCAATTATGAGAAAGTCCAGGGGCTGATTAATAACACAGATAAAAAGCTTAAGGTCAAAGATGCAAAAAGCCCAAGGTATTCACACGCATGTTAAAAAATCCACGCATAGGTGTATAAATGCAATTATCAAAAAAGTTTCTATTCAAAGCATAACATACGTGAAGTTCAGGATAAAACATGCAAATACACCAGATAAGCACGTGGGACACCACGTGAGTTCATACAAACAGGACTAAAGCGCAAATATTGGCAATAACAAGGGTTCACATGCAAAATAACCAAACTATTTTAAACTACGACAAATATTTACATGATTAAAAAATGAAGAGTAAAACAGAAAGAGCTTAAGTAAAATTTACCCTTTATTAAACATGATCCAACGACCGAGGATGTCCCACTTAAGATCGGACGACTGAGATGGGTGGATACCCCTTCGACGATGGAGGGTGAAGATGAGATCCTCAGATGGATCTGACGGTCGGAGGCCTCTCGAAGGTGAACGATCACAATTTGAATGGGAAGACCTTCGATCAGACAGCGTAGGAGGTGTCTGGAAGATCAGGGGAGAACTCGCCGGAGGGGAGTTTCAATCAATTGTAGCATGCACCTTCGACGTCCTCTCGAGCTGCTGAACTATGGAATAGATTGGCGGTGAAGCTATGCAGTTGCAGGATGACTCAGAAGGGCCCATGACTGTGAGGATTGCCTTGGAGGTGCTCAGACGACCTGTGTAACATCCGGTTTCCAATCAAACCTGAACTCGGCCCTATCTAGTTCTGTATAACACGATATAGTTATCAGTCGGCATTAAATGATTTAAATCGATCAGTTGATCGTAAATAAAAAGTCATCCAGACGAAATCAACCAAAAATTGGTCGCATCGTAATGAGTGCCTGAAAAAGCCATGATGTAAATTCGAAAACTGCGAAACGAATCGAGACCGCCATGAGATCCTATTCGATAAAACAAGATAAATAGAATCGACCCTTTGTCAATCAGATATCGTTTGGTATTTTTTAATTCGTAAAAATTTAACCCCAAACCAAAATCTTATCTCGAAAATTCGGGAGTTCGAAATCCGATCTGAAGTATAACAATATTATACTCATATTGATAAGAATGATAAATACAGTGGGTTTTTTGTTTTTTTTTAAAAATATTTTTCTGTACACAGTATTAAACTTTGCTGTAAAAAAATCTAGCAAAAAAATCACTTTATTGACCAATGATGTCACTAGTGACATCATTGGAAATGATGTCACAATTTATGTGTAAAAAAATTTTATGGAGGAAGGTTCCAAGAACCTTCCCCTCCCTTCTCTTTCCTATATAATCCAAACCCAACGTCAAAAGTTTCCCCTCTTCCTTTTTCTTTTTTTCAATCTCTTTCTTCCTCCATTTCCCCCTTATTCTCCTTCTCTTTTCATTCAAGTCTCCAGCCGAAGGAGCGTTTTCTGAGTTCTGTCCACTATTCTGGAAGTGCTAAACAACAACTCAGAAGGTATTGTACTTCTTCCTCTCCACATCCTTGCTACTCTTTGATCCCTAAGCTGCTCCTGATCATCTTCTCATCAAGTTGTTACTAACCAAGAACCCCATAGCTATTGCATGTTGGAGATCTATCTCCAAAATTGAAGAAAAATCCAAAGGTACAAGCATATTTCTCTTCCTACTGCTGCTGTACAACACCCACTCAAGCTCAAGTTACTGCCATTTCCTCCAATTTTGAAGCAATCCAAGGTACAATCCTTAGCCTCTTTTGCTGCCATGCATGTTTTGGCTCCTCTTGAATATCCATATGTGCTCCACGATTAGGTATTTATGTGTAATTATTGCATAAGATGAAAGAAAGCAATCCACATTGATGTTTTATAAAGTTGGTGTTTATAATAAGAAATAAAATAAGATATTATGGAGGTTTGGATACTCTACCAAAAATTCTCTTGAGGCTTCTTTTCATTAAGATAGTTCCAGCAACTTTAAATCCTTTGATGCATAGCTCCAGTAACTGTAAATCCTTTGATGCATTGTTTTTGGAGGTTTCTTGATAATATAGAAGCTAAGAGTAGTTTTTGGAGGTTTCTTGATAATATAGAAGCTAAGAGTAAACCCATCTGTTAATTTTACTCTCTGATTAACTTTTACACTTACTAAATGATGCTGGAAAAATAATTAATTAGTGTTGGAAAATAATTAAATAGTGCTGGAAATTACTGTTAACAGAAATTTAGAGAAGAAGAAATGAAGGCATACTCACTGTTTTGTTGATTGTGAATAGTGTTCAGGTTCAGTCCATTGATATTTAAATCAGTTTATCTGATGTAATTAAGTTTTTAAGTTCTGTTTACATTTTAATGTCTTTCTTTGGTTAATTACAAAGCCAATTAACTAATAATATTGGGTGTTTAGACGTGAGAAATAATATTTAAACATTTTTTCTTCTCATGCTCATTTTCTATTTTCTAATGAAAAGATATCACTTATATTCCTCTGCAAATCATTATGTTCACATTATAGGTCCTTCTACATGTGACTCGATTTGAAGATAATAATGTGAATGGGAGTGATAACTGATGTCCTCGGAAATACATGAAAAAGGGGGGATACATGATTTGATAATTTAAAAATAAAGGTATTGGTTCAGGATTTAACAATAGGCAGATTTGTTAACAACAACATCTAAGTCCTCCTTTCCTTTTACAACATCTCTAATTATGTATAGAGGACAACATATGAAAATACCCTTTCTCCCTGTTTTGTTGGGATATTTAATCAGCTTTGGAATTCAATTGTAAAATCATTATATGTCAAGATAGACTAACTGATTAAACGCTGTGGAAGTACGATGGGCCAAGACTCATAGGTCCCAGGACACACACCTTACATGTCGTGAATTAACGTAATCATTTAAGTTATGACAATTGAGAGTCTAGGTATTTGAAATTATAATCATAAAGTGGTTCATGTCCTAATAGATACTTAGGTGATTATAACTAGGAATAGAAATCCCAAATCAATTACTCCTTGAATATAATCATCATCATGAGTTAATCCTTTAGGTATAATCTACTATTTATTGATCATTATTGAGAAGATCATGGACTAAAAGGCCTAGATCTATACTGTTAACCACAGAGAGGAATGAGAATAAGATGAACATTCAAGGAAGGAAAGATAATGGTGAATCAATGATTTATAATTAAGAATGACAGTCATGGTGACTCTTACACCTGACCGTGCAAGGGTGCGGTGACCCTCAACTGGGCGGGAGATAGGAAGCCCAGTTAGGGCAGCGGCGGTCAAGTGCACGGGTCTAGGATCCCACTCCCTTTTCGATTTTTACGTAAGCTTGCAGTGTTTTTATGCCTCGTTGGGATCCCGACTTTTGACCAGCTCCGCTGACCCTTTGTTTTAGGATACCCAGGCGGGGATCCACGGTTCTAGTTTTTCGTACAAGCTCATTTGCCCGTTACCGATCGGGCTGTTTTTCTAGAGTGACTTTTCCGGATAGTCTCTCTCACCCGTCTTTGGGGCATAGTTATGGAGTAGACCTTTCCCTCTATTGGACCACACTTCCAATTAGAGGGCGAGACGGAAGAGCCCTTTTGTAGGCTACCTCACTGCTTGAGTTTTTGGTTACTTTTCGCCAGCAGATTTGGCGATACTACATCCAAATCATCCGTGTCTACATCTAGGTCACCTAGGGTTACACCAGAGACAGTTGCAGTTGAGGTTTGAAGAGTTACAATCCAAGTTGAGTTGGTTGGAAGTGACTATAATAAAATTTGATTCAAAATCCCTATAAGTTAGTGGACGTGTTGGGAACTTAGTTAGGATGCATTATACAACATGACATGCCTACGGAGGCACTCCAACCCTAAGACACTCCCCACATCTTAGAGTCATAGTGTGAGGTCGCACAATGACCAAGAACACAGACTACCCACTAGACTTGAGAAACCTTTCCAATCTCACCTTTCTCATCGTCAAAATCCACAATCATGATATCTAAATAATATGAATATATATATATATATATATGTAGACACACATATACTTATGAACAATCAATTACAATATAAATATGTTATATATGGGACATGTTGGGATAATGGGTGAGCATGGGAGGTACATACAAGCAACTTGAAAAGCTTTTTTTATTGCAAGTAGATGTAAATTTTAGATGATTATGCCTTTCTACTTGCCTCTTTTGCAACCACTTTAATTACCATTTTTTATAATATATGATATGGGTGTACCAGTGCTCGCTGACGCCCTTTCTTCCTAACATGTTTTGGCAGGCAAGGAGCCTGCTGCCCAATACCTGTTGATGAGATCTGGTGATCGTGTATATACCAGAAGGTATGATATCTTTTGTTGTAGCTTTTGGTACTATCATATTATAGATGTTATTTCCTCTTCATTATGATGTTGGGATATGTGAATGTACCATCAGCTTCATGTACATGTTGTAAATTTATATATGAAAGTTAATGAAAAGAAAAGTTGGTGTCTCTTGTTAGTGTGTTGTTCTGTGGTGATACAATGTTGCTTAAATGCTAATGTCATATGTAGCTTCAGTGCAAAAAAATCACTGAATTTTCAATACTTGATGAGATCGTTGCAAATATAATAGTGCGAATGTGGCGTAAATGGGTACCCGGTTCTGAGGGGATTCAATATTTTGATATCAGGGCTGTGGTACCCCGATACACACATTTTAGTATTACAATTTCGATCGCATTAAGTTCCTGGATAGCGACAGTCTTACGACTTATCATTAGTCCGAGGAGGGGAAATATGACATTCGAATTTAATCACCACATATGTCACAATTTCATTAATTTTAATATTATATCCCAAAAAGAGAAAAAGCATATATGATAAGTATCTGCAAATGGCATTTTTATGACTAAAAATGGTTCTCATGTAGAGCCATGGCATCCCGACCAGGCTTGGAGATGATTGACGAGCTGGCATGCATACTGACTGCTCTCACCGAACTTCAGTAGTAGCAGGCTACTATGAGAGGCCAGCAGGACCAGATTATGGCACAACAGACTGAGATTGCAGAACGATAGACTGATATAGAGATGAGATTTGAGGAGCTGTTAGATTCCACCTACCGTCCATGTCATGACAGCACACACCAGGATCAACGACAGTCAGTAGAGGTACAACAACCTCATTTCAATGATCCACTTGAGGAGATACTAGAGCATGGAGCTGAGGAGGATGGAGACTTTGACAGGGAGCTGGACCCTGTTGACTTTGCATATGAGGATGCACACGAGTACTCTGCTATCCACAGGCACCAGTCGGTTTTCACTTCTTACCAGCGGGCCAATGTGCCCTTGTTCGAGAGCACTGTTACATCAGATGTTGTTGAGCAGTGGCTCAAGAGGGTGACGAAGGTGCTGAGGATAATTCACGTGCCACGAAACATGTGTCTATCTTTCATGGAGTACTCACTGACATATTTCGCTGAAATGGTGGGATGCTGTAGTTTCTGAGTTAGGCCGAGAGCCTACATGGGATGATTTTGAGACGAGGATCATGTCCTACTTCTTTTCTATGAAGTGGAAGGAGTCCCAGCATCGACTTTTTGCATAGCTTCGTCAGGGACAGATGACTTCTAGAGACTACTTTGTCAAATACACTGAGCTGTCACGACATACCCCAGCAACTGCTGCATTATCAGAGGAGAATCTGGAAAAGTTCATCAGAGGCATGAGGGAAGAGGTGTACGAGAAGTTGGCCGGATTACACATCACTTCCATCTCCGAGGCTACTGATGCAGCAGAGAAGTTCGAGGACATTTGAGAGAGACGTTTCAGGAGCTCGTATAGAGCAATGCCTAGACTGTAGCGATCTTTTGGGCTGATTCGTCGACCATTTCAGCAGCAGAGGTCAGCTAGGTGTTTCCGACCTACAGGTTCGACATTCTCCAGTAGTGCTCGATCTTCTCCATCGACTACTTTATGAGGAGCACTAGCTGGACGTGGCACAGATTCCACTCGACCATCTAGGTCGCAGCGAGTAGACATACCCCCAGCAGGACCGGCTCGGAGCACAGACACGATCACCCCATCTACCTGACCCGTCCGATGTTACATATGCCATGAGTGGGGACATTACTGGCATCAGTGTCCCCAGAGATCTGGTGAGCCTCAGCCACAACCTTCACAGTCGCAACCTCATGCACAACGTTCAGGGAGTTTTCTGGCAGGAACTCTAACTTCAGGAGGCAGCAGTAGAGACATACGCAGAGTGTGGCAGGTCCATTGCCGCACCAGCCAGGCAGGATCAGCTACATGCAGTGACCGAGGAGCATGCACATTCAACAATTATTGTGATGAAAGGTATGGTCTCAATCTTGGGCCAACCTTTCCATGTTTTATTTGATTCTGGAATGACACATTCTTTCCTTGCTTTGAGATTGCTAGCTTCATTAGGAAGAGTCACAGAGAATCTATCTTCTCCATATCACAGTAGTGGGTCAGATGGCCAGTTGTTCATTATTTCATTGATAGTCAGACACTTGCCCGTACTAATCGGTGGTCACGAGATGATCGCAGATTGTCTACTCCTACAACTTGATGAGTTCGACTTGATTTTGGGCATGGATTGGTTATCTGCTCATCATGCACTTGTCGATTGTTTTAGGAAGACAATTGTCTTCAGGATTCCAGATTTACCCGGGTTCACTTTTGAGGGTACTTTACATGACTCCATAATGGAGTACATTTCTATGTTGCGAGCTCAGCAACTTGTTGATCAGGGTTGCGATTCCTATCTAGCATTTGTTCAAGAGGTACCTAATCATGAGCCGATGATACAAGACATCAGAGTATTATCTGAATATCTAGATGTTCGTTCCTGATGAATTACCAGGATTACCTCTTGAGAGTGAGAGATCGATTTCAAGATCACATTGCTACCAGATACACAACCAATCGTGATAGCTCCTTACTGCATGGCACCAGCTGAGTTGAGAGAGCTGAAGGTGCAATTGCAAGAGTTACTTGACTTGGGATTCGTGAGGTCGAGCACTTCACCTTGGGGTGCTTCAGTTTATTTTTTAGAAAGAAGGATGGATCCATCAGACTATGCATAGATTACATGCAACTGAACAAGAGAATGGTGAAAACCCGTTATCCTTTGCTGCGTATCGATGATTTATTCGATCAGCTCCAGGGATCTTCGGTTTTCTCGAAGATCGACCTTCGATCAGGCTATCATCAGTTGAGGAATTGTGAGTCCGACATTCCAAAGACCACCTTCAGGACTCGATATGGCCATTATGAGTTTGTGGTGATGCCGTTTGGGCTCACCAATGCACCTGCAACATTCATGGATATGATGAACCAGATCTTTCGTCCATATTTGGACAAATTTGTGGTGGTGTTCATTAATGATGTGCTCATATACTCACAGAATGAATGGGATCATGCGAATGATCTACAGACTGTCTTGGATACATTGTGGGAGCACAAATTATATGCCAAATTACGCAAGTGTGAGTTCTGGTTATCCCAGGTCTCATTTCTAGGGCATGTTATTTCTGGAGCAGGCATCGCAGTTGATCCTGCGAAGATTGAGGCAGTCATGTCTTGGGAACAACCTAAGACCGTCTCTCAGATTCAGAGCTTCTTGGATAAGCGGGTTATTACAGACGCTTTGTCAGTGGATTTCTAGCATTATTCGCCCTCTGACATGATTGATGCAGAAAGGAGTTCCATTTATTTGGGACGATTCATGCGAGCAAGCCTTCAGTACACTGAAGGAGAGATTGACTATAGCACCTATTCTTGCTCTTCCTTTAGGCACTCAGGACTATGTAGTATACACATATGCATCTAGAGAAGGTCTAGGAGCAGTGTTGATGCAGAGAGGCAACGTGATTGCTTATGCATCATGTCAGTTGAGATCACATGAGCAGAATTACCCCACCCATGACTTGGAGTTGGTGGTAGTTGTCTTCGCCTTGAAGATCTGGCGCCACTATCTATATGGAGTGAATTCAAGATCTTCACAGACCACAAGAGCCTGAAGTATATCTTTGATCAGAATGAGCTGATCATGAGACATCGCAGATGACTAGAGCTACTGAAGGATTATGATTGCATAATCTTTTACCATCCCAGTAAGAGAAACGTGGTGGCTGATGCACTTAACAGGAGAGCTCATGCATATGGTATGATGAATTGGCCATATACATGGGATATGCTCGCATCTTTGACCGATTGGCTTCCTTAGGAGAGTGTATCCATATCCACAGTCGTACCTCCATGATTTAGTAGTTTGTGGGATCGCATCATCGAGGGCCAGAAGACAGATCCATGGATTAGAGATAGATACATGCATGCCGTCAAGGACGAGGTTGATGATTTTGTTGTGGCTGAGTCTATTTTATGGAAGTCAGGACGGGTCGTGGTACCCAACGACGAGCAACTGCGCAGAGATAATCTCGAGTAAGCACACAGTTCATGATTATCTATTCATCCAGGTAGCACCAATATGTATCGTGATCTGCATCGGCATTTCTAGTGGGATGGAATGAAGCGCGATGTGGTGCAGCATGTCAGTAGATGCATGACCTGTCAGATGGTCAAGGCCGAGCATAGGAGACCATCAGGATTACTGCAATCTCTCCCCATTCTGGAGTGGAAGTGAGAGAGCATTTCTATGGATTTTGTCATAGGTCCGCCGAAGACACCATGTGGCCATGATTCCATTTTGGTCATTATTGATAGGTTGACCAAGTCAGCCCATTTCATACCTGTCAACACGACTTACACTCCATCTAGATTGGCCAAGCTTGTGCAGAATATCATTAGACTACATGGTATACCGCACGAGGTGGTGTCTGATAGGGATTCGAGATTTACATCTCACTATTGGCATCAGTTCATGTCAGCACTACAGACAAAACTACAGATGAGTTCTGAATACCATCTGCAGACTGATGGACAGAGTGAGCGTACCATTATAATGCTCGAGTATTTACTTCACGCATGCTCTTTGGAGTGGAAAGGGACTTGGAAGGACCATCTGCCATTAGTGGAATTCACGTAAAACAACAACTATCATTCTTGTATCAGCATGGCACCATTCGAAGCCCTATACGGGTAGAGATGCCTCATACCTCTGAGTTGGTGCGAGGAAGGTGATCATGCTTTATATTCCGTAGATCTCTTGGAAGAGACCGTGAGGGTTGTTGATCTTGTGAGACGGAGGATTTTGACGGCACATAGTCGCCAGAAGAGCTATGCAAACCTCGAAGAAGAGATTTGGAGTTTCAAGTATCCAATCGTCTTCTCTTTCTTTTATTACAAATTAACTTAATCTCATACTATTGACATTCCTATAAATTATAGGTTGGAGATTGGGTATTTTTGTGTGTATCTCCCATGAAGAGAATACAGAGATTTGGTGTTCGTGGCAAGTTGGCGCCATGATATGTTGGCCCATTCGAGATTCTAGCAAGAGTAGGGAAGGTGTCCTAACGAGTAGCCCTTCCTCCACATCTATCAGCTATTCACGATGTGTTTCATATATCTCACCTGAGGAAGTATGTGCACGACCCTCGGCACATCATCAATTACGAGAATCTTGACATGGAGCCAGACTTGACTTATGAGGAGAGGCCAGTGCAGATACTCGACAACGCTGTGAAGAAGCTTCAAAGCAAAGATATTTCATTGGTCAAGGTGCTATGGCACTGACACGACATAGAAGAGGCGACGTGAGAGACTGAAGCCGACATGCAGGTATGATACCTGTAACTTTTCTGAGGTAATCATCAAAACAAGCAATTGTAATTAAATATATGTTAAAATATATGGCTTGTTTTCCCTTTGAGGTTTTTATGGGTTCAAAACTTTTTGAGGTTTTTTATGACCTTGACTCGAGTCTCGAGGTCAAGACTCACTTTGAGGTTTTTATATTTGTAACATCCGATTTCCAATCAAACCCGAACTCAACCCGATTTGGGTCTGTATAACTCGATAAAGTTATCAGTCGGTATTAAATGACTTAAATCGACCAGTTGATCATAAATCAAAAGTCATCCGGGTGAAATCAACCATAAATTGGTCGCATCGAAATGCGTGCCCGAAAAGCTGCGATGCAAATTCGGAAACCGCGAAACGAACCGAGCCATGAGATCTGATTCAACGAAACAAGATCAGTGGAATCAACCGTTTGTCAAACGGATATCGTTTGGTATTTTTAAATTTGTAAAAATTTAACCCCAAACCAAAATCATATCTCGAAAATTCGGGAGTTCGAAATCCGATCGGAAGTATATCAATATTATATTCATATTGATCATCGTTCAAAGATGATCAAATCAAGATATTTTACATCGAACTCCGACGCTCGAGACGCGATTACGGTCTACTTTAAGAATGATAAATACAGTGGGTTTTCATTTTTTTTAAAAATTTTCTGTATACAATATCAAACTTTGCTGTAAAAATTTCCAACAAAAAAATCACTTTATACCCCTTCTTCTCTTTCCTATATAATCCAAACCCAACATCAAAAGTTTCCCCTCTTCCTTTTTCCTTTTTTTAATCTCTTCCTTCCTCCATTTCCCCTTATTCTCCTTCTCTTTTCATTCAAGTCTCCGACCGAAGGAGCATTTTATGAGTTCTGTCTACTATTTTGGAAGTGCTAAATAACAACTCAGAAGGTATTGTACTTCTTCCTCTCCACATCCTTGCCACTCTTTGGTCCCTAAGCTGCTCATGATCATTTTCTCATCAAGTTGTTACTAACCAAGAACCCCATATCTATTGCATGTTGGAGATCTATCTCCAAAATTGAAGAAAAAACCAATGGTACAAGTATATTTCTCTTCCTGTTGCTGCTGTCCAGCACCCATTCAAGCTCAAGTTACTTCCATTTTCTCCAATTTCGAAGCATTCCAAGGTACAATCTTTAGCCTCTTTTGCTGCCATGCATATTTTGGCTCCTCTTGAATATCCATATGTGCTTCATGATTAGGCATTTAGGTCTAATTATTGCATAAGATGAATGAAAGCAATCCACATTGATGTTTTTATAAAGTAGGTGTTTATAATAAGAAATAAAATAAGATATTATGAAGGTTTGGATATTCTACCAAAAATTCTCTTGAGACTTCTTTCCATTAAGATAGCTCCAGCAACTTTAAATCCTTTGATGCATAGCTCTAGTAACTTTAAATCCTTTGTTGCATTCTTTTTGGAGATTTCTTTATAATATAGAAGCTAACATTAAACCCATCTGTTTATTTTACTCTCTGATTAACTTTTACAGTGACTAAATGATGTTGGAAAAATAACTAATTAGTGTTGGAAAATAATTAAATAGTGTTGGAAAGCATTGTTAACAAAAATTTTGAGAAGAAGAAATGAAGACATCCTCATTGTCATGTTGATTGAGAATAGTGTTAAAGTTCAGTCCATTAATATTTAAATCAGTTCATCTGATGTAATTAAGTTTTTAAGTTTTGTTTACATTTTAATGTCTTTCTTTGGTTAATTACAAAGCTGATTAACTAATAATATTGGATGTTTAGACGTAACATATAATATTTAAACATTTTTTTCTCCAGCTCATTCTCTATTTTCCAATGAAAAGATATCACTTCTATTCCTCTGCAAATCATTATGTTCACATTATAAGTCCTTTTGCATGTGACTCGATTTGAGGATAATAATGTGAACGGGAGTAATAACTGATGTCCTCAGAAATACATGAAAAAAGGGGGGATATATGGTTTGATAATTTAAAAATAAAGGTATTGGTTCTGGATTTAACAATGGGTAGATTTGTTAACAACAACATCGAAGTCCTCCTTTCTTCTTACACCATCTCTAATTATGTGTAGAGGACAACATATGAAAAATACCCTTTCTCCCTATTATGTTGGGATATTCAATCAGCTTTGGAATTCAATTGTAAAATCATTATATGTCAAGATAGACTAACTGATTAAACATTGTGGAAGTATGATGGTCCAAGACTCATAGGTCCCAGGACACACACCTTACATGTCGTGAATCAACGTAATCATTTAATTTATGACAATTGAGAGTCTAGGTATTTGAAATTATAATCATAAAGTGGTTCACGCCCTAATAGATACTTAGGTGATTATAAGTTCTAGGAATAGAAATCCCAAATTAATTACTCCTTGAATATAATCATCATCATGAGTTAATCCTTTTGGTATAATCTACTATATATTGATCACTATTGAGAAGATCATGGACTAAAAGACCTAGATCTATACTGTTAACCACAGAAAGGAACGAGAATAAGATGAACAGTCAAGGAAGGAAAGATAATGGTGAATCAATAATTTATAATTAAGAATGTTAGTCATGGTGACTCTTACACCTGACTGTGCGAGGGTGAGGTGTCCCTCAATTGGGTGGGAGATAGGAAGTCCAGTTAGGGCAGCGGCCGTCAAGAGCGTGGGTTTAGAATCCCACTCCCTTTTCGGTTTTTACGTGAGCTTGCAGTGTTTTTACGCCTCGTTGGGATCCTGACTTTTGACCAGCTCCGCTGACCCTTTGTTTTAGGATACCCAGGAGGGGGATCCACGGTTCTAGTTTTTCGTACAAGCTCATTTGCCCGTTACCGATCGGGCCGTTTTTCTAGAGTAACTTTTCCGGAGAGTCTCTCTCACTCGTCTCTGGGGCGTAGTTTTGGAGTAGACCTTTCCCTCTATTTGACTGCATTTCCAATTAGAGGGCGACACAGAAGAGACCTTTTGTAGTCTGCCTCACCGCTTGAGTTTTTGGTTACTTTTCGTCAGCAGACTTGGCGACACTACATCCAAATCATCCATGTCTACATCTAGGTCACCTAAGGTTACACCTGAGACAGTTGCAGTTGAGTCTTGAGGAGTTACAATCAAAGTTGAGTTGGTTGGAAGTGACTATAATAAAATATGATTCGAAATCCCTATAAGTTAGTGGACGTATTGGAAACTTAGTTAGGATGTATTATACAATATTGCATGCCTACGGAGGCACCCCAACCCTAAGACACTCCCCACGTCTTAGAGTCATAGTGTGAGGTCGCACACTGACCAAGACCACAGACTACCCACTAGACTTGAGAAACCTTTCCAATCTCACCTTTCTCATCGTCAAAATCTATAATCATGATATCTGAATAATATGAGAATACACACACACACAAACACATACTTATGAACAATCAACTACAATATAAATATGTTATATATGGGAAATGTTGGGATAACATGCGAGCATGGAAGGTACATACAAGCAACTTGAAAATCTTTTTTCATTGCAAGTAGATGTAGATTTTAGATGATTATGCCTTTCTACTTGCCTCTTTTGCAACCACTTTAATTACCATTTTTTATAATAATATGATGTGGGTGTACTAGAGCTCGTCGATGCCCTTTCTTCCTAACATGTTTTAGCAGGCATGGAGCCTGCTGCCCAGTAGTTGTTGATGAGATCTGGTGATCTTGTATATACCATAAGGTATGATATCTTTTGTTGCAGCTTTTGGTACTATCATATTTATAGATGTTATTTCTTCTTCATTCTGATATTGGGATATGTGAATGTAACATCAGCTTCATGTACATGTTGTAAATTTATATATGAAAATTAATGAAAAGAAAAGTTGGTGGCTCTTGTTGGCGTGTTGTTATGTGGTGATACAATGTTGCTTGAATGTGAATGTCATATGTAGCTTCAGCGCAAAAAAATTCCCTGAATTTTCAATACTTGATGAAATCGTTGTAAATATAATAGTGTGAATGTGGACTAAATGGGTACCCAGATCCGAGGGGGTTCAACAACCTGGAGCTTTCCTATGTTGTCCTGGACCTCCATATGAGGTCTACTGGCACTTCAACCCTACAGGAGAAGTGGTCTTACTCGGAGGGTGGCTCCAGTATGGGTTAGAGTGCCACAAGTAACCAAAGACAGAAGGTGGAGGTGAACGAGCAGGTCTCCGATGACGTGAAGGTTTCGACCTGTAGAGGTATCCAGCCCGATGGATGAAGCCTCATGGTAGGTTGCGGAGCAGATGTAGAAACGATAGGGAGTCGGAGTGAGGCGTACGAAGGGTCGGAATACAGCATAAATGTGAAGAACAAGGGATGACCAATGATATTTTGTTAACCGAAGAAACGATAGATTCGATAGAAAACGGAAGCGCAAGGAGAGTACCTGAGATGGAAGATGTGCGCCTGGAGTTGCAGACGAACGCACACGGGGGTCTTGGCCTCAATGGCCGGTGCAACCAAAGACTCTGCTCCTCGCAGCGGAGCTAAGGTCGCACCTCGCCGGACCTAGGGCTAGTACGCCCCAAACGTCTCCCACGCACTCCCTCTCACTCGCTGTCACTCTGGGAAAGGTAGGACGGTAGACAGGCGGTGGTGGCACATACAAAAGGTGGAGGAAAAGGAGGGGGTGGTGTAGGTTATATAGGCGTGAGGGTCTGACATGGAGGAGGCGTGGCCCATGAACCGAGGCACAGATCGAGCAAGGGAGTATTTGGTGAGGGTTAGGGATCCGTGCCCTCAATTCGGAGCGGAAGTTTGGGAGAAATGGAGATCAGGTCGGTTCTGGATATATGGGAGAAATCCAGGTGAAAACGAGGATGGAGAAAAATGGCACCCGGGGGGGCCTGTTGACCGAAGTCAACAATCCGAGGTAGCCTAATCAGAAGGGGCGGAGAATAGGACAAAACACACTACATGACAAATAGATGAGAAAAATAAAGATAATAACGTAAAAAATAAGAAATGAATTTAAATGGAAAATGAATAAAATAAAAATGTTATTATTTTTCAAATAATTTTCTATGATTTTTAATTTTTATTGAAAATAAATTAATGTTATACAATACATAGTATTATATACATGTATAATATACCTATGTATTATGTACAATAATTTTTATTTTATTATTTTTACAAAAATATCCTAATTTTGTATTTTATTTATTTTCAACATGATTTTAGGAATACAAAATATTTTTTATTTTATTTTTATGAGTTATTTACATGTATAGAATAAATAGGGGATGTGGTGTTCATACATCTGCTTTATACAATGAAAGAGGAATTTTATTTTTATTTTTATTTTTATTTATTTTTTCTGATTTTCATTTTATTTCTATAAATATATACAAGAAGGTAAAAATAATGATTTAGTTTTATTTTGTCAAAAAAATTAGTTATCTACATAGGTGATATGTACAACACAAGGTAGACCCTATCTCTCTCTACTTATTTTATTTGGTGATCAGGTCAAGGCTTGACCTTCTCTTGGGATTTGGGTCACTCTGTATTTATTCTAAATACCTCCTTCCTTTTTCTTTTTCTTTATTCTTTTATTTTTGTACAAAAACATGATAATTATGCAAATTTAACAGATGAATGCTAAATGTTGTGTTATTGTATTTATAGTTATTTACATGTTGTTTTGCTAAGATAAATAGCTAAAATAAAAGAATAAAGAGTGAGAATCAGGGATTCATCACTGTACAAACTCCCTTTTTCTAAAAATCTTTTTGTTTTGAAAAATACTTAAAAATTTGCTAAATGAAAATCCCAGAAATATTTCCAAAAATCCTTTCAAAAATTGCATAAAAATTTGCAAATCCTTTTTAAAAAAATTCATAAAAGTTTATAATTAGAAAATTATATCATAAAAATATTTTCTGCATTATGCATAGCATTTTCATTTTTCGGATTGAGTTTGATAATTGAACAAGTCTAAGTAAAATATGAAGATTGGAGCTTGGTTGGACCTTAAATCTACTTAATCACTGGAACCTTATAGAACTGGAATTGAGATACTTCATGTCTGCTAGACTTAATTCTTTGAGATCACGAGACTTAGTTTAATGTCGTCTTGACTGCGTAAGTAGATTATTTCGAAGCACATGTATGCCACTTGTTGATAACGACCTAGCTTGCACACATGCACCTTACAATTTGCTCACCTCAGTTGAAGTGGTAGAGGGTTGGATTTCTCGGCATGAGACACAAGCCTATGGAAACATTAGAAGTCATACATTTGTGGCTATTGTACCCCAACCCAATCCAAAAGTATCGATGTATAAAGACAGAAGTTGTGAGTTGCAATAAAGTTTCAAAATAGTGACACTCTACTAGCTCAAGAGAAAAATGTCCATATGTAAACGTTGTTGTATGTAGTATTCAAAAAAATGGAAAAATCAAAAACTCCAAAAAAGTGGACAGGCCTGACTGAAAATAAAGTGCCTGTCAGAGTGTATATATTTCTATAGTCAATAATCAAGCTTGAGCTTCAAAGTCATTTGTATGTGAGCCTACAGCCGATGACTTGGCTACACTGATCAGGCATCCTAGGATAAGTAGCTACACTAGATACCGTCCATTCTTCTCTTCACCTCCTCTTCTTGAGCTGGTTGTACTTGAATTCAGAAGGGAATACACGCTTCTCGGTGAAAGAGTTTTTGGATTGGGGAATAGGGCCACCATGTTGGAGAAGACTGACTTTTACCACTTCAGCCGAGGAGAGCTACATATCACACACATTGTCCAAGATAAATTCATAGCCATAAGGGTTTGTGTATGAGTTGACTTAGTCTGCCCTGACTATTGAGGAGACTTGATTAGAGTCTTTTGATTCTCGAAGGCTGTTATATTTCAAATCTGTTTCCCAATAACTGATCACATCTAAAATCCAAAGGTCCGACTTAAGCTCCAAACTTTGATTTTATGAAGACACGTTTAAGAATTAAAATCAATCAAAATTCTTTTTTTTTTCTTTTCTTTATTTTTATTTTCTGCACTTATTGCATATGTGTTTGCTAAGGACTAGCAAAGGAAAGTATAGGGGGTGACGAATTTCAGTTTCATCATGTTTATTCTTTCATTTTGGCTTTTAAACCCAAGCTAAATGCATGCATATATCATTATTTTGCATAAATTAACATTCATTATTTATTGTATAATTATTGTATAAAATACATTATTTAAAGCCAAAATAAAATAATAAAGAAAGAAAAAAAATAAAATGCCAAAGGTATTTTATGACCATAAACCCTAAGACCTAGGTATCTTGATGACTGGGTCGATAAGGAATAAAGTAGGGAGAGATAACGGTCAAAACAGAATAAAAATCCCATTTATTTACTCTTCACTAAGTTCCATTAGGGACTTATTTTATTTTTTATTATTTAAACCTCAAATAAAGAAACTTTGTACATGAAAGTTGTAGATAAAAATATCTAGAACAATACAAAAATGATTTTACGTAAAAATAATACACAATGTACATTTTATACTCTGAATAAGAATCCAAAATCAAAACTTCCCACGCCCATATCTTCTCTATATCACCTCAAATTTATAAAATTTACTTTAATTGTATACAACTTTTAATAAGCTTTTTAATGAAGGTTATTTCATCCAATTTGAAGTTAAGATGCAAAAATTATATTTTGGACCCCTATTGTATAATATACATGTATATAAAGAAAAGGGGAAATTATTCTTTTAATTCTTTTATATATTTTATATTTTTTACCCTTATAAATATGAAATATATTCTATTAAAAATATTAAAAAAATAAAACCATAAAAATACATTAAAATAAAATACAATACACAATACAAAAATGAATATACTATACTTATACCTTTGTAATAAGTATACATATTTATTTAAGTGTACAAAATACATCAGAAAATTAAATAAAAATATATTTATATATATAAAAATAATTTATAATTATATATTAAGAAAATTAAATAATAAAATATAAAATAAAAATAAAATATACAAAACATATGTCAATATACCTATAAATACACGTGTAAAAAGTAACCAGTAATAAATTAACTCATAAAAACATAATAAATACTAAATAAAATAATAAATATTTTTCATATTTTAACCAAAAATCAAAAAAATAATTTATTGATTTATTTTAAATTATTTTTGAATCTAAACTTTGTTCTATTTTTTGCAGTTTGACGTGGCCCAATCAGAGCCTGCCACCCGTTGACCTCAGTCAACTAATTGACCCAGGTCCTAGGGCTGTTAGACCAGCCTTTGTCCTCACCTTCTTTGATTTTGTCCCAAGGAGTCCTTCATTTTTTGGGTTGCTTCCTTCACTAACTTTTCTCCTCATTCATCGAGCTATCACATGCCATTGATTTATCAAACGGAGGAGCCCTGAATCAAGCATACGACCTCGATCTTTCCACCCCATCCTTCTCATGTACAAAAGCTCCCCCACCTCTTCTTCGATTTTTTAATTCCCTTGGCTCCCTTTCTTATCCTCCTTTAGCGTTACAGGGCTTGAGCTCCTGACAGGGAGTTCACCCAACGTTTGGTTGGATCGAGGAGGCAGTGCAAGGTCGATACCACCATCTCCGGTGGTGCTGCGCCGTGAGGTACCTATCTCACGGCCAACACCACTCGAGGTGTCCTTTTACCGCTTTTTAGGTAGATTTAATTTATGCATTTAATTTCGGTATTTTATTTTCTCGTTTGATCACTTGATTTAGTGTAGAATTAGCCTTTCGTAGTTCGCTGGAGCTCCACTCCAGTGAACCATTCCACCATGAAACAACCCTATTCCGACTCACCTTAGGCCACCATCTCGCTCCCCAATGCTTCTTTTTTGCCCCACACCATCCCATCCACCCAGATCCACCATGGATTTGGCAGTCAGTGCTCCACCTCCATCCTTCACCAAAGCACCTCCACCCCCTTCCACTTCATCATCGTTTCCCCTGCTGGAAGTTTGCCCTTGACTCTATTGTTCTTCTGTGCAGGTCTTGGAGGCTACATGCCTTGTACGAGGTGATTTTGAACGTGGTCGGAGGTTCCTGGAGCATCATTCTTCCTCTGACTCCGGGAGCTCGCCGGAGATCTTCTTGGTCTTACAGAGCCTACCAGCTGGTGCACGAGGCTTCCAGGAAGCTTCTGCGCTTCGAAGGAGCACCTGAGTCTGTCGGAGGAAGGAGTAGAGCACGATCGAAGCTCGGTCTTGGTCGAGTTCTTCCCTGTTCTTCCAGGGGAGGTCTCGACCATCTGATTCAGGAGGAGTCCCAAATTGCTCAACAACCATTGGATGCACCTGTGCCTCAACCGTTTATCTCCATCCGGAGATTTAATCTCGACTGCATCCAGCCAACCATCATCGGTCGTTGATAGGTCGACATATGGATAAGTGGGTGCCTGTGAATCGTCGATCCGTGCCTTAGTGGGGTAATTTGCATTCTATACCCCCATTTTTGTATTATTTTATTTTGGTCCTATAAATTAAGTAGAACGTTTAAAATTTTGTGTACTTTTTGCATTTGAACCTTAAACCTTTAGTGTAATCACATCTGGGTCCAGTCCACATAACCTCACGTGCGATCCAATGTGAGGTGATGATTTTGCACTTAAGCCCTCACAGGTTTCGTATTTTGAGTTTAGTCCTGAAACTTTAAATATTAATTGTAATTTTTTGGGTATTTTGAAAGAACAAACTCACACCTAATTTTAATTGTAAACATACCTTTTCTAGTCAATTAATTGTTGTGCTTGTATTTTATTTATTAAAAATATTAGTTGTGCTCCAAAAATATGAAACATTAGGGTTAAGTGCCTCCTAACATACACTTTCACATCATAATTTTATTTTTGCATTTTAGGTATATTCTCTATTTATTAAAAATAAAAAAGAGCATAGTTTATCCCTATTTCAATTAAAAATTATTAAAAAAATATAAAAATCTTTTTAAAAAATCTAAAAAATTATATTATGTTTTTTGAGTATTTTGTGCCTACAGACCAAAAATATCTAAAATAGAAAAAGGAAATGATAACAAATTATAAAGTTCCAAACCCTTTCTAAAACTATAAGAATTCATTAAAAATATCAAAAATACTCATTTCTATTATGTAATTGTCTCTTTATCACATGTTATTAATTAAAAATAGTTTTGGAAAATTTTACCTTTATTTAGTATATTAAAATTCCAAAATAATTCAACCTGTTTATTTAATTCCTATTTTGAGATATTTTTGACTTTAAAAATATCTAAAAATTAGAAACTTACTTGAAAAATGATACAAAATAGTAAAAAATTATATAAAACCCAAAACATTTTATTTCTTATTTTTTTATTTTTTTAAGTGTATTTATAATTATCTTTCCTTATATTGTATATATAGTCTTATATATCATTATTGGATTTTTAAAAGAAAAAGAAATTAAAACTCAAAAAATATAAAAAGGAAATAAATATTATAAAATTAAAAACAATTTTAAAAATATAAAAGCTAAAATATAAAAAATAAAAAATAGAAATCCACACTTGATAATGGGGATTTGATAATAGGGTTGTATTATCCACAAGGTGGATCAATAATCGATGCGTCGACCGCTGAATAGATCCCTGTTAATCAACAATTAACCCACAACAAGAATAAAGCAATTAAATCTCAAAAATGTGGAGTTAAAATTTATTATAACTCTACATGCAAATGTGTATAGCGTGTAAGCATGTAAAGAGTGTCAAACACTGGGAGCAAATGGTTGGTGGGCAAAATAAAAGCACAAAATTATTCAATCCTTTTCTTGTTCATGTTATTCTTTTTGTGGGTTTTTAATTTTATTTTTTATTCATTTTGATTTTATATTTTAATATTTTGATTATTAATTTTTTGATTTTATACTTTCTTTTTAAATTTTTATCTTTTTATAATTCTTTTTTTATCTTTTATAAAAATAATATAGAGCCTCTATAAGGCTTTATTCACTTAATACATAGAAATATATTTATAAATACTACTAAATATAAAACAAAATCAGAAAAGAATGTGTTTTTGGATTTTAATATTTTTATGTTTTTGTATTTTTCAAAATTTTTTGCTATTTTATATGTATTTTTAAAGTCAAAATTATCCCACGTATGGGATTAATAAATAACTCGAAATTAATTTGGGTTTTAAAAATGATAAATAAGTCCCAAAATTACCCAAACTAATTTAATATGTAAATAACAATATATAGATAATTACAAAAAAACATATTTTGGTATTTTTGTAGAATTTTTATATTTTTTATTGGATTTTGGAGCATTTTGATTTTTTTAATTTTCTTTTTCTTATTTTAGGGGTTTTTTTGTTTTCTGTACTCAATAAAATCAAAATATACCATATATAATTTTTTAGATTTTTTTAAAATGTTTTTATATTTTTTGGCATTTTATAAATTAGACATGGATTATTTAGGCTCCTTTTTAATTTAATAGATAGATTAAATGCAAAAAATGTAAAGTGGACACGTGGCGTGTAAGTACAATGCATGGAGCATCTAATCCTATTTTTGTGGATTTTTAGGAGCTATGTAGCTATTTTTAATAATTAGATAAAAGTCACAAAAATGCATGGCATGACAGGGGCATAACTGCAAATAAATAAAAGGACATGGGGCACAATGCAATTTTCCCTACAGAATAAAATATTTATTTAATTTTCCTAGACTGTTTTACAATACAAAAAATTACAAGAGTCTACATGCAAAATGCCCTAATTATTTACAACATAAACTATTATTAATGGGATTAATTATTAAATACAAAAACGTAGGGTATAAGTCTGCAATACCCTAAACGTGCGCGGGCGGACAGTCTGGATCATTTCACTTATCCACGTGTCAGCTCCTCGACGCCCGATGACGGTTCTTTGGCGACGGCTCTGATTAGATCATCCGACGGTTGAAGCTCTGGGTCATCCAACGGTCCGCTGCAATCTGGAAGCTCCATGATGATCCAATGGTGACGAAGCCAGGTGGAAGAATGGGGAAGAACCCTCTCCTAGGAGAGGTTTGATCTGGAATAGCGGACGCCTCCGACCTCCTCCATTGTCGCCGAGTATCTCAAATACTTCATGGGAAGCTTCTGCATCTGAGGCTGGTTTCAACAGGGCACCTGGTGCTCCGGCGAGTTCTGGCAGAGCCAAGGTAGAAGAGGAGATCCAGGTACCAAGCTCTTTAACAAAATTGCCTCGATTGAGGCTTACACGTGCAGGCACCTGCATGGTTAGCACAAATACAAGAAAACTAAGGCGCCTGGAGTGTTTGTGTGGTGAAATGGGCGAAGGATGGCTCGGGTGGCAATCTCCGACGAAGGGTAGAGGAAGGAGATCGGATTTCCAGATTCGCCAGGGATCTGGGTGAGCGGAGGGGTGCGAGGTGTAGGGAAGCAACAGGGGAAGGAAATGGCGGTGTTCACTAGGTCGAAAAATAGTAGGTATATGGTGGAATCGTTCGCCAGAGCTGAGCTCCGACGAAATTTAAACTTACTCGACTAAGCTAATCAACTAAGTAGGACATGAAATTAAAATCATGAAATAAAAGGTGAGATTAAAAGCCACCTAAAAGTGGCAAAAGACAACTCTTATATCTATCGGTGATGGCAGGGAGGAGGGCCTCGTCGGAGCGTGGCATGGGTGCATCTCCTCCTCCTAGCTCTGCTCCAACGTCTCAGGGGACCTCCCCCTGTCACGAGGATGCGTACTAGACCAAGAGTTGGGGGTTCAAGGATTCAGAAATGACCAAAAGAGCAAGGAGGAGGAGATGGAGTTATTTAAAAACAATGATGGCACCCTTATTTGACCGGCTGATATTAAAGAATCCATGATATCTGCAAAGGTCCCATGATCTCGGCGAGAATCTCGGATGATTAGAGAGTATTTTTCATGAAGGGATCGAGGATGGATGATGGATGGTTCGTGCGCAAAAAATGTAAGAAAATCGGGGAAAAGACACTTCTGGCGAGTCAGAGATTGGATGGGACAGTTGACCATGGTCAACTTTTAATGCACGGTGATTGGTCCAACTCAGCACAAAACGACAAATTTGACTAACCAGTTACTGACTTGTTAATTACACCCAATAAATGATTTTATTAATTTTTAAGTATAAAATAAGAAATGCTTATTATTTTATGTAGTATTTTATATGATTTTTATTTATTTTTTAATTTATTTATTAGTAGTTAATTTTTATTAGTGTATTTATGGTATATTCATCTATGTTTTGTGCATTTTTATTTTTATTTGGTATATTTTATTTTTTATTATTCTTTTATTTTATATATTTACAACTTAATTTTGTGAGTAGAAATATATTTTTATTTTTTGTGATGTTATTTGTACATTTAAATAAATAGATATGTATATTCTATAGGTATAATTGTAGGTGTTTTTCCTATGTTTTATATACATGGTTTTGTTTTAATGTGTTTTAATGAGTTTTATTTTAGTTTTGTATTTTCAATAGAATTTATATACTATTTATAGAATTATAAAAATATAAATGCATAAAGAATCAAAGAATATATTTCCTTTTTATTTATATACATATATAACATAGGTATTTCATTTATGTTTTGACATAATTTTATTTGATTTTCCATTTTATTTTTGGTTTTATTCTAATTTTAATATACACATATGTTATAAGTAATATTTATAAAATTTTAAAAATATGAATTTGTAAAAATAATGAATAATGAATAAATTGAATATTTTAATCACTATCATGTATAATAGGGGCCCAAAACCTAACTTCTACATAGTAGCTCCAAAAAGTATAAAACCACCACCATTAAATAGCTCGTGAAAAGTTATACACAATTAGAGTGATTTTTCTATGTTTTGAATTTTTATTGGAAAGATATGGGTCTGTGAAGTTTTGTTTCTGACTTTTTATTTTGTGTATAAAATGGATACTGTATATTATTTTTGCACAAACTCAATTTTGTATTTTTATTTGCATTAGTATCTAAAACATTTATGTTCAAAGTTTCTTTATTTGATAAATAAATCATAAAGAATAAAATAGGTGTCAAAAATACATATTTAATGAATAAATAAATGAGGTATTTATTGTATTTTTGGCCCTTATCTACTCCTACTTTATTCCTTGTCGACCTACTCTATTCTACACTTGGTCTCGAGGTTAAGGTCATAAAATATTTTCAATATTTTATTCCCTTTTCTTTTCTTCTCTTTATTCTATAATTTGGCATTAAAAACCTTATTTTGTACACAAATAATACTATAAATAATGAATGCTATTATGCACAAATTGATGCTATTTACATGCACTTGTTGGGGGTTTTAAGGCCAAAATGATAGAATAAAGGTGATGAAATGGATATTCATCAACACTAAAAAGAGAATAAATAGACAAGAAGAAAGACAAATTTTGCGCTTAATTGCCTGATCTATCTAGTTTTCTCCCTGCGTTCGACCTCTACACAATACTTACACCTATACACACCTTTGTTCTATAGTTATAATTAATTTTAACTCCTCAATTTTTTTTTCATTACTTTATTTTATTTGTAGGTTAATTGTCGAATTATTCAGGTTTCGTGAGCGATTGCTTCAGCGATAGTGTAGTTCTCTCCTTGTGTAGACTGCATTAGACCCTCACGATATCTGTGTTTTTAGGGCGGGAGAGGATGGAAAGGAGGGGCCAAAGGAGAGGAGGAGGCGAATGGGGCAGAGGAGGCTAGGGAGGAGGGGGGGAGGCTGGAGCGGAGGAGAGGTGGGGGAGAGGAGGCAACTGGGGTTGAAGGAGGAGGGGGAGGAGGGGGAGGATAAGGAGATTGGGGCGGAGGAGGGTCTCTAATGGCGGTGGCGACAAAGACAAGGGTGGTGAGGGCCTTGAGTATGGTATGCATGAGAACAAGAAGGAAGGAGTGGGGGGTCGTAGGTAAAGGAGGATATCAAGTGGGTGAGGATGAAACACACGATGAAGAGGGACGAAGTGGAGGACCTAGCAGATGGGGAAGATAGTGGCGCATGTGGCGAAGTAGATCGGCTCCAAGCAGCCACATGATGTTTCGATGCTCAGGAGGGACCCGATGTCGTCTAAGCAGCTGCACCGATGGAGGAGACCATGGTAGTAGAGGAGGAGAGGGGAGTGGAGCCGGGGAAGGTGCGGGGGCAGGGGAGAGGTGTTGGGGGCAGATGGAGGAGCTGGGGGCAAGGGGAGGATGTAGTGGAGGAGGAGCAAGAGGCTGGGAAGGAGGAAGAGGAAGAAGATTAGAGAGGAGGAGGAAGAGGATGTGATGACGTTGCAACCTTTTTTAGAATTTAATTCCCCTTGTGTCCTCAAAATTAACGTCTATTTACGTTGGGTATGGACGACCACTAACCCGAGAGGCACAAGTGATAGAAATGCATGAAGTCAGGGGCACAACTGATTTTGCCAAAAAGGAGGGGTCATAATTAAAATTGCAATATCTTAGAGGGGCACAACTAATAAAAATCATATTATTCTAAATGAATTCTCCCATGACTTCATTTCAAAAAAACATAAAAATTATGAAAAATGGTGGAAGCATGCTCTTTTATATATATATATATATATATATATATATATATATGGGAAAAGGACTTATATATATTTGTGTGTGGGAAAAGGACTTTGCTCCCTCCTATGAGCACGCAACTTACATGATCCCCCCCCCCATTTCTTTTATTCTTTGAAATGCAATCTAGGGAAATATGATCATCGTATATCACCATATTATTATTCAAAACTCAACATAATTCGAGACTTATATCCCATCCATCAAGACTACCAAATTTTAACGGTCTTAGAATTGTTGAAATTGACCTCCTCCAGATCTCATTCTAAATAAATCCCTAATGGGTTTCATTTAAAAAATAACACGTGTGTGCATGCATGTGTACCTGTGAATGATTAAATGAGGATGCTCACTGGGAGCATATAAGAGCATGCTCCCACCTTTTTCCCCACATTTTGTTTGTTTTTTAAAAATAAAATCTTTGGGGATTTTTCTTAGAATAATAAACAAATTGCATGTTTCAAATTTCGTTCAAAATATGCATTCCAAACATGTCCATCTAGAGGGGGATAATTTCAGCAATTCTAAGACCGTTAAAATTTGATAGTATGGATAGATTTGATATAAATATCAAATTGAGTTAAAATTTGAATGGCATCATAGTGACATATGGTGATCTAAATTCTCCAAGGTTTCATTTCAAAAAAATTAAAACATATTGGGAAAAATGAGTGGGAGCATGTAAGTTTAATTCTCTTAGAGAGCATATATCACTCCCCCTACCATACAAACATGCACAACACAAATGCACACCCACAACCCCCCCCCCCACACACACACTATACACGCACACACACACACACATACACAAAGATACACACATGTACAATATAGATACGTACATACATACATACATATATTATGAGCCTTTCCTAAAATTGAAAAAGCCACCACCAAATTTGTATATTGCGTAACAAATTTGTAAAATATAAAATGCACATTGTAAAATAATGATGGTCATGTTGCTTTGTAAAATATATCATCCATATTGAAACTAACATTTTTCTCCAATAGAATAATCTCTTCATAAATCTTTCTTAAAATACATATTATGTTAATACTTATCATTAAATTTATGGAGTTAGAAATTGTAAAATGAATAGAAAAAATACCTAAATTGACATAACTTTCCACGCATCTAGAAAAGGCCCACTGTATTAGAACTGTCTCCTATATGTATGTGTGTGTGCCTGCGCATGTGCGTTAGGCTACCCCCAGGGGGAGCCAACTTGGCTACGCTCACCTTTATTTCTTTTATTTCTTAAGGTACTTTTGAAAACACATAGACTAGTTTAGATCATTATTATGACACAATGTTCTCTGTTGAATTTCGACTTAATTCGAGACTCATGTCCCATCCATCAAGTCCGTCAAATTTTAACGGTATGAGAATTGCTGAAATTGATCTGTTACAGACAGGGGATAGGAATGCTTGCTTTAAACGAAATTTGAATGACAACATGCTGTCATCTAGGGGAATAAATCCCTTCAGGCATTTTCAAAAAAAAGCCTTAAGAAATAAAAACATAAGGATGGAGATAGTCAAGTTGACTTCATTAAACCATTTATATACGAATGATTTGAATATTATTTTCTCTTCATGGATATTGTGTATTTCGTACTATATGAACAATGTTGTGAACGTAGTATGCTACATCGATGATCTCCAATTTCTATAGACTTTTCTTATAATGAATTAAAAGTGTAACATGCATGACTTTGTAAGACCCTTATGGTAAACTTATACAAGAAGACATGAGCTTCATCTTTTCTTTGTGGTGAACTTAATGAATGTGTTGATGGCATCCACCTTGAATTAGACTGAGCAGTTCTTCTGTTGTAACCATTTTTACAATAGATTCTATTGTACTCATTATTTGTTCTTGATATATTAATTTCAAAATCCAACAACATAAATTGAATATTTGATTAAAGTTATATAACCCTACCAAATTTTGCTCAAATCTGATTTAATTTGCTATTCTCTCTTAACGGTCAAAAGTCCGATCTTTTTTTAATTGATTTTACATAAATTTTAACATTTTTTTTGACTATAAAGATAAAATAGCAAATTACATTGGATTTAAAAGAAATTTGATAGATGTATAGAACAACAACAAAGACTTTTCCCACATTTAAATAGGGCCCGTTATATAGATTTTTTTGCATCCATGCATATCTATTTTGGGTCATTTCCGAGCTTAAATATAAATAACTAAGATCCCTTCAGATAGTCTCATTCTTGCACTTTTTGGGCCTTCCTCCCCCATCTCTTAAATGGCTCAACATCCCAGATCTCGCGTCTTCTAACTGGTGCATCAGTCGATATCATTCGCAAATGATTAAACCAACTTAGGTGGTTTTCTCTCATCTTATCCTCTATCAGAGCTGCACTAACTTTTCACCTAATTGCGTCATTCCTAATTCGTTTTTTGTATATGACCACTCATCTACCTTAGTATTTTCATTTTGCTATGATCATTCTCTGTACACGTCTATGACCCACGAACCAACATTCTAATCCATAAAGCATAGCAAGCTCACAACTACTTTGTAATGCGTTCCTTTGACTTTTAAAGGGATTTTATTATCACAAAGAACAATAGAAAATCCTCTCTATTTTAATCAACCTTCATTTATCTATGAATAATATCTCCATCAATTTCTCTATCCTGTTGCAAAGTAGATCCATAATAGGTGTACAGAATATTAATAGAAAAAACTTAATCTATGCCGTTATATTTTTTGGAATCGAATGATTACAACAATGATATGTTCCTTGAATGAGAGAGGAAAGAGACTACCGATAGTTGTTGCTGGAGGTGTTTACTTAATTTTGACCATTCCAGTCCGGATATGATGTATAAATTTTGACTGAGACGGCCTAGATTATGATGGACTTCTTCGAACCGCGGCTTTACATGAAGTTCACAATATTAAGTAGGCTTGGTCTAGATTCATGCATAATCCGTACAATTCAATGCTCATCCTTAATTATGTCGTCTTAAATAAAAAAAACTCATTTTCTCTAATTCAAATACAAAAAAAAGTCTCAAAATACACTTGTCATTTACTTGCCTTTTTCCATTTGTCCTTTATGAAGAGCTTCTTTGTATGCAGTTCAGTTGCATTCCATTATAATTGCATGATGCCCATTACCTAATTATGTCAATGATTGCTGAGGGAGGATCTCCATCGAGAATTTTCTGTCACCTGAATAATATTTTCTTGTAGTGAATCTTCCTATTTTCATCCACTAAACAATATTTGAGTACTTGAAAAGTTTGTCACACACACACACATGGGTGTAGTTAGTTGGCTACTCCCACCCCTATTTTCCCCCTATTTTTTATTTTTTTAGAAAATAAAAATATGTTATATTCATCACTATATCCCCCTAACACGTCATTCCAATTTCATCAAAAATAGAGACTCATATGCCCTCCATCTGAATTGGGGGTCATTTTCAGCAATTATGAGATCGCTGAAATTTAAACAGTCTTGATGAAGGGGATAGAAGTCTCGAATTAAGTCGAATTTTTAATGACACCATGGAGACATATTGTCATCTAAACTCAAGTAGGTTTCATTTCAGAAAAATAAAAAAATAGAAGAGAAAAGGGGTGAGAGCATGTAAGTTAGCTACACCCAGGGAGCATGCTCCTTTTTCCCTATATATGGAGAGATTTTTACCCGACAGACCCTATAAACTTTTCAAATTACCTCTACGACCTTTAAAAGAACCTAATTCCTCCCTTGACCCCGTAAACTTACTCCGTCTTACCCCACATACCCTATTGGTAGTTGTACTTTTACTTGAGTCAATAGTGTGGGTTAATCTAACCAGAGGTGAAAATTTACTGTGGATATTTCATCTCCTTTCTCTTCTTCCCAAACTACAAATCTCTCTCTTCTTCCCTCTCTCCTCTATGCCTTGCTGCTTCATCACCAATTCTTCTAGCCACCATCGTGCTATCGCCCTTGCTCTCGGATCATGCGAGTAAATGGAAGACGTGGATGCAGTTCTGCAGCTCTCATATCTCGGAGGACAATCTTTTCAGGAACTCTTGTTGTCGCCGACATCGATATTGATGCCCACCTTGGCCCCATACCACAGTAGCACGCGCTCCAACCTCCTTCCTTCAATAGGTTCCCCACTGTCTGTGCTATTGTCATTGGCGACCTCCTCCTCCTATTGACATTGCCATCATCCCCATCGAGAACTTGCATCCTGGTCTTGATGGTGTCCAACGGCATGGTGATCAATGCAACCACACCACCTACCACCGCCGCACTCACCCCCTGCACCACCATTACTGTCTTGTAGTCTCGTGTCACCGTGACACTGCCACTGCTTCCGAACTTACTGTTACTGCTGCAATTAGCTCTAGTAGTAGCGGTTGTGACATTGCCATTATCGTGGCAGAGGTAGCACCCGATGCCACCCCAAATCACTCGTTGGGAAGCCGAGATTGATGCTCATCAGGATGCATCAGACGGGGCATACGTAAAAACCGACATCCCAAACCCCCTCTATAATCCCCTCAGCCCTTCTGCCATCACGATCTTTCAGAATGCATCGATGCCATCACAGTAGCCTCTGTTACCATCATGCACCATCAGCCTCTGGCTAACAACATCTATCGAGGTTCACACACTCTGTGCAGCCACGACCGGACTAAGTCCTACTACCGCATTTGCGATTGTTGTAGTTGCGGGCTCGGGCACGCCAAGCCTAACAGTGGGAGTGCCCACACTGCTCTTAGTGACCTCGAGAGCAGCCATGTATAGAGCCTTGGCTGGAATCGCCCCGGTAGAATCGTCGGGGCCCTTCAAAGCGGAGGATCGCAACCGCTGTGCAGAGGCTTGACGCCCGGGAAATGGCCACGTGGAGGCAGATCTTGAGCACCACGATCGACAGGGTAGAGCACCGCAGAAATGTCGGAGAAGAGCGCCGCCCCAAGGAAGAAGAACTTGGATTTGTCAAGCATCTCCCAGTCTTTGTCCTCTGGCAGGCACACCTCTGCCGCTGCCTGATCCACCGCGTCCTCCTCTACCACCGCAGTGTAGCTCATCTCTCAATCGCTGGTGGTGGATTCTGTCTTATCGCTTCGTGGTCATCCACTGCCTGCACAGGAAACGTGGAAAAGCCAGCAGTCGAGGCAGACGTGGTGGAGGCAGAGCAGGTAGGTCCCCTGGTCGTTGTGGTCGAGCCAGCGGTCGAGGCAGGTGCGGTGGAAGATGTGGCTGTAGTTCTGCAGCTCCCACACCTCGTCGCTCGGCTCCATCTCACTCAGGCATACGACACAGGTCTCCGACAAGCTGTCGACGGAGGCGAGGGAGGAGGGAGCAGGGTGGAGAAGTCGGTGGAGTGGGATAGGGCAGGGGCAGACCTGGAGGAGGATGGTGAGGGTGGGGAATGTCGACGAGATGGATGGGTGCTTGGTGAGGAAAGAGAGATGGGGAGAGTCTTAGGGGGAGTGGTACTCAATGTAAATTTGATAAATAAAATGGGTATAATGTAAAAGTATATAACGGAATCTGGTTAGTTTTAACCGGTAAATAGATGGGGGTTAACCACATGATCTGTAGAGTAAGGGTTAGCAAGTTTACGTGGGCGTGGGGGGAATTAGGTTGTTTCAAAGGTCGTAGAGGTAATTTGAAAAGTTTATAGGGTTTGTCGGGTAAAAATCCCATATATATATGGGTTAAATGAGGCTACACATTAGGTGTAGCCAATTGACTAATCCCACCTCCATTTCCCTTATTTTTTTATTTTTTTTTGGAAAATGAAAATATGCATATTCATCACTATATCCTCCAAACATGTCATTCCAATTTCGTCAGAAACAGAGACTACTATACCCTCCATTTGAAGGAGGTCATTTTCAGCAATTCCGAGACCCTTAAAATTTGACAGGTTTGATGGAGGTGATAGAAGTTTCGAATTAAGTCGAATTTTTAATGACACCATGGTGACATATTGTGATCTAAATTCTAGTAGGTTTCATTTTCAGAAAAAATAAAAAAAATACAGGGAAAAGGGGTGGGAGCATGTAAGTTTGCTACACCTAGGGAGCATACTCCTTTTTCCCTATATATACATATTTCTTAAATGAGGCTACACCTTGGGTGTAACCAATTGGCTACCCCCACCTATATTTTTCCCCTATTTATATATTTTTTTTTGAAAATAAAAATATATATATTCATCACTATATCCCCTGAACATGTCAATCCAATTTCGTCAGAAGCAGAAACTCCTATGCCCTCCATCTAAAGGGGATCAATTTCAGCAATTCCGAGACCGTTAAAACTTGACAGTCTTGATGGAGGGGATAGAAGTCTCGAATTAAGTCGAATTTTAATGACACCATGGTGACATATTGTGATCTGAATTTCAATAAGTTTCATATCAGAAAAATAAATAAATATAGGGGAAAAGGGGTGGGAGCATGTAAGCTATCTACACCCAGGGAGCATACTCATTTTTCCACATACGGCACAAACAGACACACACACTCACACATATGAAAGGGGGCCTACTTCATGAAGTAGGTAACCTTACTTACTTCATATTCATTTTTTGTTAATTTTTTATTTTTTTTGGAAAATACCACCAAATATTTTCATCACTATACCCCCCTCTAATATGTCAATCCAATTTCATCGAAAATGGAGACTCCTATGCCCTCCATCTAGAACATGTAATTTTAACAGTTTTAGAATTGTTGTAATCGACCTGTTTTGGATGGAGGGCATAAGAGCTTATGTTTCTGTTGAAATTTGAGTGATATATTATAGAGATATAGTTATGAAAATCTATGGTGGTATTTTTCAAAAGAATAAATAATTGACAAAAAATGAGCATGAAGTAGGTAAGGTTATCTACTTCATGAAGTAGGCTCCCATTCCTCATACATACATGTATGTATGTATGTATGTATGTATGTATGTATGTATGTATGTATGTATGTATGTATGGACCCTTTCAAATGAGGTGGGATCTCACCACTTTTGTGGTGAGCCATCAACGAGATCCATTAGATCACGATCTAATGGTATGATGCCAAAAAGGGTATTTCAGTCCTTTTACTTTGAATTAAATTGGAAATTCATTTAATGATGCCAGTACAATTTTAGGCTCATTTTATTAGTAATTTTTCATTAATTCCTTTATTCGTTGAATTCCAAAAATGTTCTCAACAAATGCATTTTAATGCATGTAATTTGTAAAAAAATCGAGATCATGTGACGTTTAAATTTCAATTTTACGAAATTCAAATAATATATTTTTTAACATTCCCATCGAATAGTTTTTTTGTGAAAGTATTATTTTCATTTGTAATTTTTATATTGCCCTTTTTAAAAGTTCATAATCAGTTGTGGTTTCTTTGAACTGCTTTGTAAAATTCATGTTTTATATCTTTGTGTGTCAACATTGTATGGATCTTTGTCATTGTTTCACGAACCTTTGTAATTGTTATGCATTTCTTTGTAAAAATGCGCAGTCGCTTGGTATTATTGGAATGTAACTCTGCAAAATAAAAGTAGTCTGTTTGAATTTGATAAAATGTAACATATGCTACGAGAATGTAAAAAATAGTTTGACATATGTAAAAACTATTCTGTGATTTGTAAAAAAAGTGATAATTATAAAAGAAAATTTTCGTGCAGCGTCCACAGAGCAGCGTGTTTCACTCCTCGCAGCCATGCTCCCCTTCTCCTCCTCCCTATGTTAGCTTCCTCCGAGTCGTGCCCTCCTCTACGCACGATCGTTGTCGATGAATCAAGAGAGAGAGAGAGGAGGAGGAGGAGGAGGTGCACCGCCATCGACAAATCAAGAGAGAGAGAGGAGGTGTATTGTTGTCGACAAATCGCAAGAGAGGTTGGGGCATTGTTCCCTCCCTCCTACGCCACCTCCTCCACGCGTGATCGTGTCCTCCCTCCTCCGCTCCTGGTCCATACACAGTTGTTCCCCCCCTCCTACGCCTCCTTCTCCACATGTGACCATGCATCATTGCCGTCGCACACCGTGAAGCCTCCACACGCAGCCGCCCGATCTCACTCCACGTGCCGCCACTGCCTCTATTGTCTGCATGAAAATGAATTATATTTTGAACATATGGAAGGTAATTGATGGAGATAAATGTGGGTTGTCACATTCTATATTTAGAATATGATAAAAATACTAAAATATGTTTTCACGAATTAAAAAACAATATTAAACTATCATTAATTATAACCACAAATAGAAGGACGAGATTGAGGGCTCACCACAATAATGGTGAGACCCTGCCTCATTTGAAGTTTCTCCTATACATATATATATGTATGTGTGTGTGTATGTAAAGAAAACTTGAATTGAGGTGCCACATTACCATGATTATGGTGCGACACCTCTTAGGAGCCTTCTGATTTGGATCAACAATGGTTAAAAAAACACTAAACTAAATCCAAAACAACAGTCGAAACAACCTCTAAATCGCTTTTTTAGAAAAAATTTGGAATATTCCATTTGATTACGACATTATCCCATTGCTTATTAATTACTCGAAATTAATTTTCTAAATATAGCATCCATCATGATTTTAGGTCTCTCGAATTTCCTAAAGAAAAACTCGATAAGGATCCTCTCCCCCTCTTTCTTCTTTGTCAACACTCGATGTAGAGGTCGTGGCTGCGTTTGGAGATGATGGTGTATGACAAAGACGACAGGGGGTGCATGACGATGATGATTGAGTGGTAGGAAGTGGTTTCATGTTCTTAGTAATTTATTCATATTCTTAATAATTTTTTATTCATCCATTGATATCTAAATTATTTTACATTGCTTTTATTTTTTATTTTGATTTTTGTTTTCTTTTGATTTTGACTCAATATCGATCCAATATCCAATCATCCTCGATTAGAAATCTTATTTCTCCTTTGGATAGATTACACAACATGTATATACATATTGGATTTTAAGTTAACTTCTTTTTAATTGCATTAATGACTTATACGCATGAAATTTTTATGTTCTGCGATTTTGATTGTGTTATTTTAACAATGCGATATAATAATTACAATACATAGGATTATTTTACATTTCATCATCTTATTTTGCAATGTCATGGTATATTTTACATTTAAACGACTTTTGCACCACAAGTTCAAACATGCACCCGGTATTTTTACATTACCTACGTTCATTTTACATTTCGCGTTATTCATGTTATCTTTTTTAAAGAATAAATGATAAATTACTGATTGATTCTTCTATTTTATAGATCAACACATAATTGTTACAATGAAAGCATGGATTTTACCAAAGCTATACATGCTTTACAATGGATGACAAATTTTGATAGCCCCACGATATTGGAATGGATGGATATTTAAAAAATTTTATACATTAATAATAAGCAATCTATTTTATAAAAAACACAATCATTTTACAAAAGAACCCTAAATTTACAAACCATATCATAGTTTACAAACTTTGCTCTGACAGAATGTTCTCAAAGAAGACTGCAGAATTTTTCAAAATAAATCAAATACAATTTACAAGAGATACTACAGAATTTACAAAAATATTACAATTTACAAACATCGCTTTCTACAGAATCAGGAAGAAAATGAGATTTAGCGTATACTATGATGTGTATTTTTCTAATTTGAGAATTAAACAAATACATCCCTTATTTAAACCTCCTAAAATAATATACATTCGGAATTTACACCATCTGATATATTAAGAAATATAGTTACAACAAAAATCTCATCATTGTAGGAATATTTTCCACGTGTAAATCAATTAATTATGCTATTAAAAGCATCCTATATTTTAGGAAATACGACTATACAGAACACATTATTTTTGTCGAATTTGGGCTTTTTATCGTACGCCAATGATTATTATTTTTGTAATTTATAGCACATGATTGTAAAATATATCAATTTTTTGTAAATTGATAACAATTATTTCAAAAAGTAAGTAGTTATTTCATCATATATTTCTGAAGTATACAATGCACACTCATCGGGCTTGTCTAAATATAGAATATTTAATGACGTGGATTGTACTAATTAAGCATTAATTTAATATATCTCCCATTTTAGGAAGCTTTGTTAAACCAAAACCACCAATTATACCATGGTGGATTTAATCTTCAACGCCCATTTACCATCCAAAGGCCGAAATCGACACCTTTCCAAAATCAAGGAAAGGTGCGACCTCAATTCAAGTGCTCCCTCTCTCTCTCTCTCTCTTTATATATATATATATATATATATATATAGAGAGAGAGAGAGAGAGAGAGAGAGAGAGAGAGGGAGAGAGGGAGGGAGGGAAGGGGGGTGGGGAGAGAAGGGATCCTACTCCATGGAATATGTAACTTACCTACTCCATTCTCAATTTTTGCCACTTCTTTTTATTTTTTTTGAAAAATTCTTCCATAATTTTCACAACTATATCCCTATAATATGTCATTTAAATTTTATCATAAATAAAGACTCCTATGACCTCCATCCAGAACAAGTCGATTATAGCAAATCTAAGACCGTTAAAATTACTTATTCTGGATGGAGGGCATAGGAGTCTCTGTTTCTGACAAAATTTGAATGACATATTAGAGGGATATAGTTATGAAAATTTGTGAAGCATTTTTCAAAAAAAATAAAAAGAAGTGGCAAAAAATGAGAATGGAGTGGGTTACCTACTCCATGGAGTATGCTCCATTTCCTCATGTGTGTGTTGTATGTGTGTGTGCATGTTTGTGTGTAAGTATGTATGCTCTCATAGAAGCATGTAAGTAAAAAATACAGGGAAAAAGTGTAGTAGTATACTTCATTTTCCATGTACATATATATATCTTTGTATATGGGAAAAAGGAGTACACTCCGTTGGAGCATGAAACTTGCATACCTACACCCTTTTTCCCCTTATTTTATTTATTTTTTTGAAATAAAATCTGTGAGGATTCAGATCATCATATATCATCATGTTATTAATCAAAATTCAACTTAATTCAAGAATTATATAAGATCATCAAGACTGTCAAATTTTAATGGTCTCAGAATTACTGAAATTGACTCTTGCTAATTGGACATGTTAGGAATGTCGGCTTTGTACAAAATTTGAAATATTCCACTTATCATTTGCAGTAAATCCCTAATGGATTTCATTTCAAAAAATAAAAAAAATGCAGAAACAAAGGTGGAAGAATGCTCTTGTATGCTCACAGAGAGCATACTCATTTAATGTATGCATGTGAATGTATATGGTTTAATGGGGCTTAACCCCAGGGGAGAGCCAACTTGGCTACTCCCACCCTTAGTTTTTTTTTATTTTTTGATGTATTTTTTGGTAACACATGGGAGGATATAATTCACTACATGACAACACATTCTCATTCAAATTTCTTGTAAAATAGAAAATCTTAACATGTCCATTAATGATGCGCCAAGTGACTAGGGTTAAGTATGTAATTAATCTAATGTCGTTGTGACCCCAGATCACTCAGCATAGTCAATAAGAAAAATAAAACCACTCAAAGATAAATAATCCAAATGTAAACGACATCGCTATTTTATTTACCTAGTATAGTGACCAGGGTTGAACACAAGTGCATTATTGAAAAACTAAGTAGTCGTATTTCCAAAAATAACTAATTTTTTGGCGGGTTTTAATTTTTTCAATTTTTAATTTTGAACAAAACAAAAACAAATACAAGGAATAAAAGACACACACAATACTATTTTTGTATTTTTCTCAAGATATTAAAAAATGCTTAAAAATTACAGAAAAAATATTTTTGGGTTTTATATGTTTTAAAGTTTTTTTGTTAATTTTTAGAGAATTTTCATATATTTTTGTGATTTTTTAAAATGCAAACAGTGGTAAAAATTCAAAATAGTGCACATACAGGAACAAATTGTAAATTAAAAATATTTAAATTGCCCAAAATTCGTAGATGATATTTTTATGATAAACAGAAGTAAAAACCTACAAATAGAAACTGAAAACATAATTTTTAGATTTTTCTTTGATTTGATACAATTTTTATAAGATTTTTATTTTTTTAATTTTTAGGGGTTTTATAAGGATTTTTCAAACAAAAATGATATTGGAAGTAAAACACAACAAAATACCACTACACAAATTTTAATAGAATTTTTAAAGAATTTTCATAAGACAAACATGATACTTTTAGGATTTTTGAATTTTAATAATATAAAATATAAAGAAATTTGCTAGCCAAAATTATTACCAAATAATATTCAAACAGGAGTCACACAGAATTTTTATAGGATTTTTAGGGTTAATTTACTATTTATTCATTCAATAAAAGGCTAAAAATTAAAGATAGTTTACAGGGACCCAAATGTAAATAAGTTAAGTTTCAGCGCCAAATCGTAACATATTATAAAAGCTCAAGGGCCGATGATGCAATTTGTCTGCTCAAAACATGTGCAACACGTGATCCACGTACACAGGGGTATAAATGCAAAGCTCGAAACATAATAACATAAAAGTTCAGGAAATAAACTACAAATATCCCAGATTATCATGTGGACTCGACTCAACTGGACTGAAGTGCAAATATAAAAAGCATAAGGGGCTGAGTGCAAATATCCTTAACTATTTATTATATTTATTGGACTGGACGCAAATAACATAAAGGATATGGTTAAAAGTGAAAGTTACACTTGCAGACACGTGGCGCTCGCTCATTGAGGCGGAGGTGGATGGCTCTGATATTCTCTGGAAAGCAATCTGACAGCTCTGGAAAGCGGGCGGACATGCGTGTTAGATCCTCCCAAGGATCTGATCAGACCGTTAGAAATTGAACGTGGTTCTACGATTCTGATCAAATCTAGGGGGCAGCTCCTGATTAAATGGCAGAAAAAGGTCCTGGACAAACTCGGGTCTGGAAACCTTCTCCTGAGCGTGGAGAGTAATCTGTCGCCCCGATGAAGTCTCTAAGAAGTTCAACACGATAGTGAAGCACTCCGCTTCGAGTGAGCTGCTCTGATGGAAGAGAGGACGGTCGGATTGCCGTCACGGTGAAGCTCCCCCTGGAGCTGATCCGACGGAGCAGCTGGGGTATCAAATGGATCTTCTCACGTGAACAAGCACCTGCTAGGGATAGAGCGACTCGGAGGGGTCTATCCGGTGGGCTTATTGCATGGCAAAACAAGGAGAAGCGACGAGGAATGAGGTTCGACCTTCGTCGGGAATGGAGGAAGGAGGTCTCGGCCTTAATCTTGCTCTGAGGAGCGAGCCTAAGGGGGAAAGGTTGCGTAGGAAAGATGACAACGATCTAGCATGCTGATCGATAAGGGAAGGAGTTCCGATTGGGTAGTCGGATCCAGTGAACAGGTGGCGGTGAAGGAAGATGAAATCTACGTGAAAAGTAAAGTGTTGGTGATAAGCATGTTACCTGAGGATTCTGATGAGCTCAGATGCTCCAGGCGAGGTGAATGGTGAGGGTTATAGCCTTGATCCTACTACGGCAGGTAGAAGAGGTTTCACGCGGTAGAGCTCCGACTGTGTTGTGAGATGCGAGCCTCCAAGCGTCTCCAACGGTTCCTGATATGCTCTCCAGATGGTTATCATTCCATTGAAGGTGGCTAGGAAGAAATGGTGGCACGAGGTACGAGCTACCATGCTCGAGAGAAGGAAGAGAGGATTTATAGAAGTGCCATCGGGTCTGCACAGATTGATCGGTGGAGCGAAACCCTAGGCAGATCCGGATGTGCCTAGGGATCCACGAAGATCACAGATCCTAGGAGCGCATTCAGGCAGTGGAATCGAGGTAGAAGGAGGTCGGGTCTGATCGCGAAAAATCCGAGAAAAAGCTCTGACGAGCAGGAATCGAGTCGACCCGGCTAGGAAGGAGACTTTGACCCAGGTCAACGATCAGACATGGACAAATCAGAAACTAGAATGTAAAAAAATGAAAGAATAATAAATATAAAATAGTGAGTGATTTTAAAATAAAAAGTGTATAAATAAAAAAATATTTATTATTTTATAAACTATTTTTCTATGATTTTCAATTGTTTTTAAGAAAAAATATAAATAGGGTATATACAGTATTGATTGTTATATACATGTATATTATACATATGTTATATGTACAAGTACTTTTATTTTGTTATTTTTATAAAAAATACTTTTGATTTTATATTTTATTTATTTACACAATAATTTGAGGAGTATAAAATGATTTTTGTTTTATTTTTATAATTTTCATATGGGTATTGAATAAATATGTATTGTTTATACACAAATGTCTTTTGTACAATAAATTGTTTATTTTTGTTTTTATTTTGTTTTTTCTGATTTTTATATTATTTCTAGAGCTATATACAAGAGTGTACAAAGACTGAGAGTGTAAAAAGACTAAGATATTTATATTTTATCAAATTAATTAATTAATTAATTAATTGTACAAGTATAGGTAGTATGTATAATACATAATGTACCCTTATCTATCTCTACTTATTTTCTTTGCTATCAGGTCAAAATTTGACCTTCTCTTGGGATTTGGGTCACTCTGTATTTATTTTAAATACATCCTTTCTTTTTTCTCTTTATTATTTTATTTTGGTAAAATAGTGCTAATTATGAGATATTAACAAAGGCATGCATAATGTTAAGTTATTGTATTTACTTGTATTTATAGCTGGTTTTGCTAAAAGATAAAGCTAAGATAAAAGAATAAAGAATGAGAATCCTAGATTCATCATCCATCAACAAGAGCTCGTTTTTAACAATTCTAAGGCCATTACAATTTGACAAGCTTGATGGATGGATAGAAATCTCGAATTGAGTTGAATTTTGTATGAGAATATATTGACATATAGTGACCGAAAGTCCCTCTGGTGTTATTAGAAAATATCATAAAAATTTTGAAAATTAAAGGTGAGGTAGCCTACCAATGGGGAATTGTTTTTCTTCCTAAATTAAGGTGATTGGATTTGCACCAATAGAATTAGGCTTCGTCAATTGGAATTTTTATTATCCACAAAGAGGATCCTTAATTAAGAATATCCACCCACCTGAGACTAAGATAAAAGTCTATCTATTTTCTTTAATTATTCAGTTAAACTGATGATTCACTATTGGAGCAGATAGCAACAACCATTTCATCGGACATACACATTTTTTATTTTCTGAAGGATTTGCATGGTTTCATTGATGGAAATTATTTGATATATCACTTAGGAGTCATGTGAGATGAAAGTCTCATGAATGGTTTTGAATGAGAGAAAGAGGTAAGGAATCCTCTTTTCGACTATAACTATCCCACTCTAGTCGTTGATTTTTTTGTGGAATTTCCTCATTATTCATATGATTCTATATTTTAAAAATTATAAAAATAAAAATTGTTTAAGCACAATTCTGGTTTTTCAACTGGAATGCATCAATCAGCAATATGTGTGTATGTATGTATATATGTATGTATGTATGTATGTATACACACGCACACACACATACACACATGGACACCATGCGTGTTAAATGATTGTGCTCCCTGGGAGCATATACGGGCATGCTCCCACCATTTTTTCTGTATTTTTTTTATTTTTTTGAATGAAATCCATTAGAGATTTACTTAGAATGATAAGTGGAATATGTTATTTCAAATTTCATCTGTAAAATAGACATTTCTAACATGTTAATACATAGGGGTCAATTTTAGCAATTCTGAGATCATTAAATTTGCTAGTCTTGATGATGGGATATAAATCTCGAATAGTTGAATTTTGAATAACAACATGGTGTTATATCGTGATCTACGATCCTGATTTCACTTCAAAAGAAACTACAAAATATGGGGAGAAAAAAGATGGGAGCAAGTAAGTTATATGCTCCCACGGAGCATATTCTTTTTTTTCATATACATACATGCGTACATACATACATGCATACACCCGTTATAGACGAGTGGGTTAGGAATGTTTGTTTTACACAAACTTTGAATGATAACATGCTATTATCTAGTGGAATAAATCTCTTTAGGTGTTTTCAAAAAAATACTTCAAGAAATAAAAAAATATGGGTAGAGATAGCCAAGTTGGCTCCTTGTAGGGGTAGCCACAGTAAATCCTATATATAAGAAGTATTTGAATATTATTTTTTATTGAAAAAATCATGGATATTTTGTATTTCATACTATATGAAAAATGTTGTGAACATAATATATTACATCGATGACCTCCTGTTTATGTAGACTTTTCTTGTAATGAATTAAAAGTGTAAGACGCATTACTTTGCAAGACCCTTATTCGAAAATTATACAAGAAGACATGATCTTCTCCTTACGGGGAACTTATCCGCCTTAATGAGACTGAGCAGTTCCTCCGTTGTAACCATTTTTACAACAGATTCTGATGTGCTCATTATTTTTACCTGATATATTAATTCCAAAAATCCAAAATCTTCCATTAATGTTCTACGTGCTTATCCAATATCTCTCCAATATGATATAATTTTGGAATTTTTACCCGAAAGACCCTATAATCTTTGCGAATTACCTCTACGACATTTGAAACATCATAATTCCTCTCTTGACCTCGTAATTTTGCTTTGTCTTACCCCATAAATCCTACCGTTAAATTGACACATCTTAAGTTAACTTGTGTGGGTTAAAAACGAGTTAATCTAACTAATCCACGATCGGACGGCTAAAATTAACCGAGAAATAAAAAAATATCCTCCCTCATCTAATCAGGAACCAGGAACGCGTCTGTCTCTGGTAGTTTTCCGTGAAGGTCGTTGTGTGAGTTATTAACATATACCAGCGATCCGAAACGACCCAATTCCACCGTGACCTTGCCGGTGAACATGTTCTCTGACAGGTCAAGCTGGCTCAACAAAGGAAGGTTGCATAAACCGTGCGGTATCTCGCCAGTGAGAGGTTCCTGCTTACGTCAAACTCGGCGAGCTCACGGCAATGGGAGACCTCGCTTGGAATTGGTCCTTGCAATCGATCTCCGGCGAGATTCAGCCGCTCCAAATGGATCAACCGAAAGATCCCACCTGGGATTCCACCTGAGAATCGATTTCCAGATTAATCCACATACTGGAGCTTTTCACTTCCAAAGCTACCACCTACTCCTCCTTCGAACCCATTATCGGCCAAGCTGACCATGAATAGGACCCTGCGAAGAGAGGGGGAATTCGAGCAGGGCGGGGGGGAGGGGGGGCTTCGAGCGGCGTGGAGGAGCTGGGGGCTTCGAGCAGGTATGGGGGCCGGGGGGAGGGGGGGCTTCTGGCGGCACGGGCGGGGTGGAGGCCGGGCAGGGGAGGCGACGATGGAAGCAAGGGAGGCGGCGGGGCGGTGGGGGTTATGGGTGTAAAAATCCCTAATATAAAAGAAAAAATGTAACGGAATCCATTCAGTTTTAACGGACAAATGGATGGGGGTAACTACAGGGTCTGTGAGGTAACAGTTAGTAAGTTTACAGGGTCGAGAGAGGAATTACGATGTTTCAAAGGTCGTAGAGGTAATTGACAAAGATTATAGGGTCTGTCGGGTAAAAATTCCTATAATTTTCTATTCTATTTAACGGTCAAAAGTCCGTCCTTTTTAAAATGGGTTTTAAGTTGCATAAATTTTTGATATTTCTTTGATTATTAAAATAAAATAGCAAATTACATCATATTTAAGCGAAATTTGGTAGATGCATAGAATAACAATAATTAATCTTTTTCTCACGATTAAGTAGGGTCGGCTACATGGATTTTTTCGCCTCTTTTCATATCTATTTTGGGTCATTCTCAAGTTTCAATCCAAATAACTAAGATCCCTTCGGCCTCATTCTTACATTTCTTGGGCCTTCCTCACACTCTGTTAGCAGGCTCAACATCTCAAATCTTGCATATTCTAACTGGTGCATTAACCGACCTCCTTTACAAATGTTTAAACAATCTTAAGCGATTTTCTCTCATCTTATCCTCTATCGGAGCTACACCAGCTTTCCTTATAATCGCATCATTCTGAATCCTTCTTTTCGTATATGACCACACATCCACCTTCGATTTTTATTTCCGCCATGGTCATTTTCTGCACATGTCTGTGGCTCAACATTCTGGCCCTTTAATCATAATACATCTCACGATTGCTTTGTAATACTTTTCTTCGACTTTCAAAGAGATTTTCGTATCACAAAGAATAGTAGAGATTCATCTCCACTTTAGCCAGCCTGCATTTATTTTATGAGTAACATCTCCATTAATTTTTCTATCCTGTTGCAAAATAGATTCATGACAGGTAAATAGAACGTTGATAAAAAAATCAATCTATGTCGTTATATTTTTTGTGCTGAGAAAATGTTTACAACAGAGGATATACTCCGTGAATCAGAGAGGAAGAAGAATATCAAGAGTTGTTGCTGGAAGTGTTTAATTAATTTAGACCATTCCAGTCCGAATATGATGCATAAATTTGGTCTAAAGTTAGGTTTGGGCTAGATTATGATGAATTTTTTCGAATCTTGGCTTGACATGAAGTTCACAATATTAAGTAGGCTTGGGCTAGATTCATGCATGATCCGCAGTATCCTGATTCCTGACTCAATGATCATCCCCAAATACGTCATCTTAAATAAAAACTCCTTTTCTCTAGTTCAAATACAACCAAAGTCTCAGACTTTGTATTCATTTCAGTTGTATTTCACCGTATATAATTGCAATATGTTAAATGCTGCATAGCACGTGTTATTTACTTGCCTCTCGTCATTTGCCCTTTATGCAGAGCTTCTATCCGTAGATACATTGCAATGTCATAATGGTTCCCTTTGGTTCCCGTGGTTAATCATATGAAGACGATCATCAACTTAACTTAGTAGATTCCTAGATCTGGACGTACGAACAGCTAGGTATTATGTCACCATCTTCGGCGACGATAAACTAAATTTAGTTACATCTTTGAAATTCTCAATAATTATCACATCTTGAGAAAACACCTCTCTACTGATTTATGTAGTTATCTTGATATATTATTGATATGTCTTGAATCCTAATCATATGTTCTATACACCCATGTCGCACAATACTCTCGTCACACCAGCATGGGGTTTGCATTCGAGATCCGTTTGTACTGGGAGTAGAATATATAAACTCTATAAGGTTAGAGTTATATATATTTTCTTCTTCTCCACATATAGTGAAACCAATCGCCACTATCGACGGATTGAAAGGTGTATCCAGTTACGAGCGAACCTCTTAAATCCATGTGCTTTGTATGTTTACTTGATTGATCGTGTTTGTGCATGTTTTGCTTCCATTACTCCGTAAAAAATGCATACATCAAAAAGAATCACTGTATACTAAAACATGACATGACCACTTCTACCAAGCAATGACAAGCATACAACCCTAATTTCTACAGTTCTCCAGAAATGGATAAGCAAATAATAGACCCGTATCACAGGGCAATATAAAACCAAGCTCAGGTCTCTCACTATCAAGTGGGGTGGATTATTGCTATCTTAATCCACCCGTCGGCAAGCTGCAATTTCATGTATATATGGGTTAGTTCTCAACTCAGCAGTATCCAAATTTTGGTATGACTTCGTCTGATTCCCATAATCTCACTTGGGACAAAAGTTAAGATCAGACACAAGCAGATTAAGCACTATCCGACCATCTCCGCGGGCACGTCAAACACGACGATCTCCACGGTCGTACGAGATCTAGTAACCCTAAAAAGTGAGGACCACCATGTCCAACTTTTGACCAAGGATCAAATATGTGACCTAGATCATCCCAGAAGGGACCAATAACCAATTGCACCAAGTCTGGAAGGAGGAGACGTCTCCTGCTTGCTATCCCCTCGTTGTGCATGTTGTTCCTGTGAAAGCAAACCTTGTCTACCCGTACCCACACGATGCACCAATCTTAGACATGACGTTTCATGGAAGAAATAATGTGATTCTTGCTTTTTATTCTTTTTTTACCTTCTACTGTAAAATCTATTCCAAATTCTGTCATCATCAACTCATAAAGTCAGGCATGATGCCGAATTCAAACAAATTATTGGACATTCACAACTGAGATTATTCTGCAAATAAGAGATATTATGTTCAGCTTAAGTAACAGCCCTAGTTGCAGCTGAGATTATTATTATGTGCCAAAATGTAGCATGATCTCTTCTAATAGAAACATGAAAGAACATGTTCGAATAAAACGAATACATTTATTATGGAATCTAGCATGCGAAGCCTTCGCTAAAAGCTTGCCATTTATACAGATATATGTAGTTACAGGATGTACCGTTTATTCTCGGGAACGAAACAAATCATTAAAGACCAAACTAGATTTTTTTTATATGTAGATTTGCCTTTGTTAACTTAATCTAGGCCAAACTAGATCATTTGTGTTGTAAAGAGTACAAAGTAATCTCAAGAGAGTGTCAACTCACCATCGCTTGTTACTTATGGATATGCAAATAAAAGACATGATAAATAAAAAGATTGTTCCCAAGATCATTAGCACTAAATAATGGAATCTTCAATTAAAGTAATCAAGCTTCAAGGAGAAGATTTTATGAGATTTATCTTGGGATTGTAACATAAGTGCAAACGAGATGTGCACTACGAGAAATGATAGAACATGTGAAGGTCGCTCCCCGTCCCCTATGAGATAATGATCATCCCCTGTGACCTGAGGAGACGGCCACCCATTGAAATACCACATGATCTATTGCTCTAAAAGGATAGAATAGTGTCATCGTGTCGATTGGGTAAAATAGTCAGAAAAAGTGATTTTTCGAGACTTTATTTATACTTCTAAACTTATGTGTAAGTGGTAAGTACGAGAGTGTCGAACACATGGAGGTAAATTGTGGAAACTAGGGTAATACAATAGAATAGCTAAGGGTGTAGAATTTTCTAATTTTTAATGATTTCTAAGTGGTTATTATGATTTTTAGTTGATTTTATGGATTTTATATTATTTTTGAGTGCTTTGTATACTTATATGTAAAGTAGTAGAGGTATTGATTTTATATTTATATTTGATTTTCATTTCATTTGTTATGTTTTATATTTTATTTACTGTTTTATGGAGTGATGAATCTTTGATTCTCATTCTTTATTCTTTTATTTTAGCTTTATCTTTTAGCAAAAACATCTATAAATATGTGTAAATACAATAATTTATCACTGTGCATGTCATTGTTAATATTGCATAATTAACATATATTTTCCAAAAATAAAAGAATAAAGAGAAAAAAAAGAAAGAAGGGTATAATTATGAAATAAGTACAAACTGACCCAAACCCTAAGAGAAGGTCAATCATTGACCTGATCGACAAGGAATAAAGTAGGGGGAGATAGGGACCTTGTGTATTCTTCACCATGCATTCCATGTACATATAGCATTCCTTATATTTTATTCATCAATAAAAAGACCTCAAATTCAATTACTTTCTTAATAAAAGTTGTACATAAAAATATCTTCTAAATAATAAAAATACTTGTGAAATATATATTATTATACATTATTCCCACACAACAAGAACTTAAAAGATTAATTCTGGATCGATATGAAAATCATATTCTTTCAAAATCACCTTTATTGGACTATAAATTAAATTATCTTTGAAATGAGGGTGGTTCCCTAAATTTTGGAGTTATGGGGGCAAAAATTGACTTTTTGGGTGCATTGTATAGTCATGTGGTACTTATATTTTTAAATATGTACATTTAATTATTTTCATATTTAATTTATGCATATTATTTTTTGAAACACTTGTACATTCTCCTAAAAATAAAATAAAATAAAAGTTAGAAAGAAAACAAAATAGAATAAAAATAAAATCAAAGGTTCATTGTACAAAAGACACTATTGTATATTGTGTATAAATGCCTTTTTTACACCTTTAATTAATTTATAAAAAGAAAATAAAAATCATTTTATACTTCTTAATATATTTTGTAAATAAGTAAAATATAAACTAAATGATATCTTTATAAAAATAATAAATAAAAATTAAAGAATAAAATATACATGTATACTATACCTATACATAATACCCCATACTGTATATACCATATATATAATTTCATAAAAATAATTAAAAATCATAGAAAAATAGTTTGAAAAATAATAAATAATTTTTATTTTTACCATTTTTATTTTAAATTCATTACTATTTTATTTTACTTACTCTTTGATTTATTGACCTCGAATTTTCTGATTGGCTGACCCAGATCCGTTGGCCCGGGTCAACTCCTCCTACACAGAACCCGACCCAACTTCCCTTGTTGCCGGATTGATTTCTCCACATTTTCTTGATCGGGTCCGACCACCATTGTCCTCGATTTCAGTGCTCGATTCTCCTCCTAGGATCTTTGATCCTTGCAGATCCCTAGGAAGAGTTGGATCCTACAAGGGTTTCACTTCCTCGTCCGATCTTTCTAAACCCTGGAGGAGTCTTATAAATGCTTGCCTTTGCCACCCATGCTTGGTATCTCATGCCTCGCTGCCTCTTTCCTCCCTAGACACCTCCAATAGAGTGATAGTCTTCCGGAGAGCCCTTTGGAGTGTAGTTTGGTGGTCGTTTGGCTGCAGCTCGAATGTGGTCGAAGTTCCTCCACCACGTGCAACCTCCTCCACCTCCCGCACCGAAATTGAGGCCACAACCCCATTTTCCTCCTTGCCTGACATTGTTGAGCCCATCAGAAGACACATGTATCATTTATTTCGCTTGTATTTCATGTTTCATCCCGATTCATTCCATTAGCTCCGATGTCAGTTCATCAGCTCCGACCAGCTGGTCGGAGTCCCGTACCATCCATCTACCCGCTCCGATCGAATCCCACGTTCATCGACCATCTTCCAGCACATCCAGATCCCCCTGGATCCCACTCATCAGAATGGGATTAAGATAGGATCCTTCCTCCTCCTTCATCGGGAACCAAAACCCCATTCACCCACCACTTCTCCCCACCTTTACATGCAATAATAAGACTGGAGCTACACCCCCAAGTCCCTCTATCCTTTGTAGGTGCTGGTTTGCACAAGGAAGAAAGACCCGCACTTCAGCCGAGGTGGCGGAGCATCTCCAGGTGCACCACCCCGCTACGACCATCCGACTGTCCACCCTTTCATCGGAGCTAGCCATTCGATGCAGAGGGACCTTGCGAGTGTTTTGGACTTAACTGTGAGACGATCAACTCATTAGATCGATAGAACTCTTTGATCAAATCTCGCCAGGTGATAGTTCTTCCAACACCCTCTAGAGCCGTTAGAAGAGCCTCGTCTGCCAGATCAGATCTTGATCATTCTTCCACATCCAACTAATAACGCTCCAATCAGATCCCCAGTACATCTAAGCTACTCGACAGTGCCATCCTTTTCAGTCGTCAGATCCGTATTGGTGTAGCAGATATGAGCCACATGTCCCCGACATCCTCTGGCCGTCAGATCTTTTTGCAGAGCGCCATCAGAGCTATCAGTCCTCCATGCACATGCCACGTGCCTCGAGGGTATATTTCCCTTTTTTTCCTTTGCATGTCTTTTTATTTCATTTTAGTCCAATAAATATAAATTGTAGTTAAGAACTTTTGTAGTAAGGACCCTGTAGTTTCACATTTGCATTTCAATCCACCTGAGTTGTAGTCGCGTGTACCTTTACGTGATTTTTGGTGTTTTTGCATATTTTAGCCTACATTTATTATCTGTTATGCAATGACTGAAATGTTTTGAGAAATTGCATTTATACCCTTATGTGTTTGGAATCACGTGCCTGACGAACAAAAAATTCGCCCTCTAATAGTGCTGAATTAGCACTTAAGAACATTGCAGCCGGGCTGGATCAGGTTCGTCAAAAACCATCTAATTACTAAGTCAAATAGAATCAAATGGTCATGAATTTATTTTTTACTTGGCAAGAAACCAAGGTCGAACTCAAGGACACGAGCCTCTCTCATATTATCTAGATTGTTATCAATTTAATTAAGTGTTGAGTTGGAGAATCCTAGGACAAATAATGCACGTAGCCAGACAATGCATAAATACAAAACATGCCCCCTTTTTTATTTTCAATCATGCAAATAAATGCAATGAAATGCCATAAAAACATGCCCGAATTAAAAGAATACTTGAGCCAATTAATAAAAGTCGAATCACGGTAAATAATGAAGCTACTTCATTGATATGGAAATCAGGCATGTGAATCAAGACACTTAGCCAATAAAATATTACAATAAATCTCGTAGTGTCAAATCTGAGATACAAGTATGCCACCAAAAAGACAATAAAATGAGCTTGAAAATGCCACTGAAATCGACTCAATCGGAGCTAGGATGCTCAAGATATACACAAGTGAAGCTAAGGGCATAAATGCAAGAAAACATAAAAAATAAATAACCAACAGGTCCCTGGGAGGGACTAAAATGCAAATATGAAAAAGAACGGGACTTCCCTGTAAATAACCCACACGTATAGGGGCATTTATGTAATTATTAAAACCCATGAGGGCATAATTGCAAAGTACCCCGATGCATGTGTTCAACACGTGGCTGGAAAGACCTTGCAATTTGACAAAGTTGTGAGGGCACCGATGCAAAAAGACCAACACCCACGTGCGTGAGGCACGTGAGTCCAGGCTTGGGTGGGGGAGAGGTTCGGTGCATGGTCGGACGGCCGTAACAGGTGGCTCGGGCCACGTGGCAGCTCGAGTGTGCCTCGGGCAAGGCTCGGTCCCACCGAGCCTCCGCGCTCTGGGAAGGCGACGTGGCTGCTCCAGGCCCGTTGGATCTCCGCCGGGGGCGAGATCCAACGACATCTGCATCTCCTCCTTCCTCGCTGGGTGGCGGCGTGATTGGAGCTCTAGCATGAGGCCTGGAGCTCCTTCGCGCCTCTCCGTGCTCGTTGAAGGTCGGGGGAGGAAGCTGGACGCCTGGCGATGAAGATCCAAGCTCGAGGAAGATGCGAGAATGCTTGGATTCCGGGGTTGACGCATGCTCGTCGAAGGCGAAGCTCTAGAACTTGGCTCCGCCTGAGGTTCGACCAATGGAGATTTGGACCTACAAGGGGGATTAGATGAAAGCCGAAGCGTGTGTACGTGCGAGCTGAGGTGAACGGAGGGCTTAGGGGTGAAGAAGCGGAGACCTTAGTGGGTCATGCGGAGGAGGAAGCTTGGTATGATGAAGGCTCTGACAGAGGACGAAGGTGATCTGAGGGGCTGGCGAAGGTGACTGGTGATGGGCAGAGCTCGTGAGCGGTTCAATGAAGCAGGGGATTGCGTGTAGGAACCTAGACAATTTCATGAAAAATCAAGAAAATTACAGAGGAGGTCGGAGAAGCTTACCTGAAGAATCATGGAGGTTAGAGGCCTGGACTGAGCATCGTGGATATGCCCAGGGTCATCGCACGTGCTGGTCAGTCGGTCCAGCGAGCTCAGGCGGGGCAGAGCCACTGCGACGCAGCTGATCGGCTGCGTGTCTCACCGGGGGTGTTGGGGTCGTCGTCGCTCGATCCTGACTCCTCCCCCTGTCACAGGAGGAGGAGGAGGGCTGGGCCCTTCCCCTCGTGAAGGTGGACAATTGTGAATGGAGGAGGAGGCGGCTTATTTATGGCTTGGAGAAGGTGATGGAGTCGTGGGCTTCATGGGTAGGTGCTGATCGGAGGAGAGGAGGGTGGTAGTGTGATAAGCGATCCGAACGACTAAGGTAAAGGTACAAAAATGGTCGTTGCGACCTCGGTCGCTCAGATGCGCTAAATCAAGAAAAATGAACCACTCGCGAAAAATAAAATCAATCAAAACGAAGAAGCGGTCCTGCTATGTGATTAACTTGGTATAGCACCCAGGGTCGAACTCAAGGAGCACGGATTGACCGAAGGCCTACGAAGTAGTAAAAACAAATAAAATAAAGAAATAAAATCTTTTTAGTGGTTTTTAATTGTTTTTATATTTTTTGGATTTTTAATTGATTAAGAAATTAAGAAAAACAAATACAAGCACACTTTATCAATTTATTTAAAGCAACAAAAATCAACCAAAAATTAGAACAAAAATATTTTTATGTGTTTTATATTTTTTATGTTTTTGATGAATTTTTGATAATTTTCTGATGTGTATTTTATTTTCTAAAAATCAAACAGTCGCAAAAATAAAGGGTACTGTCCAGCCGAGCCAAAAAGCCTTAGATAAAATATCTAAGGGCCTCAAAATTGCCTGGAGGTAATTTTCCTGTAAAATAGAGGAAACAAGGAAAATTTAGGTACCAAGTTTATTATTTTTGGGTTTTTAATGTATTTACTAGAATTTTTATGGGCTTTTTGGTGTTTTTAAGTTTTTAAGGTTTTTAAGCAATGAAAAATAGCCAAAATTGGCTGGAAAATCAAACAAACTAAACTAAATAGTAGCTAATTTTTATGGAATTTTTAGGGGAGTTTTTATATTATTTTGTGAATTTTCAAGTTATACAGTAACGAAAATAAAGGTTTTTGAATTTTTAAAAATAGAAAACAAAATCAGAAATGTCCTCAAAAATCCATGAAAATCCTATACCATGGCAGGAGCCATGTATCAAATTCTCATTGGATTTGGAGGTGATTTGATATTTTATTCAAAAATACAAAGAGGGTACTGTGCACAGGGACTGAAATGCAAATACCCAAAGTTCTGGGGGTCCCGGTGCAATTAACCCAGCAAAACACGCGCCAAGCGCGTGCCTGGGGCACTCAGGGATCTATATGTAACAAAAATAAGTCCCGAGGACTTATTGGTAACACGTACCAAAAGTCCAGGGGCCTCACTTGCAAATTACCCAAGAAATATCGCACATGCGGAAATAGAACACGCACAGGGGTATAAATGCAAATATTCAAAAACTTTCATTCATTTCATAACAACCAGAACTACAAGGGCATATACTTCAAATAACCCAAAATAACACGTGACGAAGCACGTGGCTCACAACAGGCAGGGATATAAGTGCAAATAAACTAAGCTCAAGGTCCTCTATGCATATAAACCTAAAACTAAACAACGTACTTAAATATTTACAGGACTAAAGCTAAATAAAACTAAAGACTGGGCCTAAGGGTAAATTACCCATTATTAGGCGGGGGTGCTGGATGCGCGCCACGTGTAGATCGAACGGCTGCGGCTGGTGGGCGCTCCTGATCGCTCCTCCTCTGATCGGACGGTGCTGGTAGCTCCAAGGATGGACGGCCAAGATCTGAACTGGTGCGAGGGGGAGAAGATCGATGGCGACTGGAGGTCCTGGATGAACAGGCGGCCGGCGAACTTCGTCGGCCTCGTGAAGGCGCCTCCGGCCTCTTCTGCTGCGCCTGAGTATCGGAGAAGCTCCGGCGTGAAGGTGCGCAGCTGCTGATGGCCTCCGATGCCCCAGCCGAGCTCGGGGGAGCTCCGACGAGGGTGGCGGAGGTGAAGCTCCTGGTCTGAATGTCGAGAGGCCTCAGATGGCCTCCGCTAGACCTGCAAAACCACTCAGGAGATTCGCGGGTCGAGGGCAAAGTGCCTCGACCCAGTTAGGTGAAGTGGGGATGGTCGGTGCGTCGGGACGGCGGGCTCCGACGAAGGTGGTGGACGGAGGAGCCCGGTTCCCAGCTCCTGTGCGAGCTGGGTTGCGTGAGCGGGTGGAGAACGTGCGGCGGAGGAAGGCGAACGTGAAGGTCGGGTCCGATGGTCGGATGGTGGTCGGAACCGGGGTGAATCGAAGGAATACGACGGCGAAGCGATTTGGGGGAAGACTCAAATTAGATGAAATGGCGGAGCTACGGGGTTACCTGGATGATCGATGAGACTGGGGAAGAGCAGGGGGTGCTCCTGGTCGTCGCCTCGAGGGTCGTCTCGGCCCGAGGCTCGAAGCTCGCTCAGGTGGCGGAGCTGCGGTGGCTACGTCGCCGGATCAGTGGATTCCTCCTCCTCTCCTCGCTGCAACAGGTGGAATCGATTGCTGTCACTCTCACGGTCCCTCTGGAGCTCACAGGGAAGGAGGCGAATGACCAAAGATGGCGTGGGAAGGTGGCAGAGCTGCAGCTAAATACGACTAGGGGTCCGAAAAGGAAGGGTCCGGGCAAGCTCAGGAGCACGCGGATCCCGAGGGAGCGGCTCCAGCGAGGATGTCGGATGCAATGGGAATGATTCGGACCCGAGGTTCAAGGAGATGGGTGTCAGGTTGAGCGGGTAATAATTGGAGAAATCGGGTCCGCTGCTCAGACCCGTGGGAAGTGGTCCTGGGGGGGCTAGTTGACCGGGCGGTCAACATCCCCAGGACCCAATGGGGTTCGGCCACGTGGCTGGAATTTGAGGTGACAAATAGGGGTAGCTAGGGGCCGAATCTGCAAAAACTCCAAACATGAAATATTTTTATTTTATTTTTTTTTTCTATTTTTTGGTGATTTTTAATTAATTTTTGGAAATAAAAATAGGCTATATACATAATATATACTAGATACAGGTATATACAATATATAGTGTTTTGATTTTTGATTTTTATATATTATTTTTATACAATTTTATCCTTATTTTATATTTTATTTATTTATAGAATAAAATAAGGAATAAAAGGGTGTTTTATTTTATTTTTATTATTTATGTACATAGGTAAAATAAATAGATATGTACATCTATATACATGGTATATGTTCAATGTATTTTTGTATTTTTAATTTTTCTATTTTTATTTTGTTTTGATTTTAATTGTTTTTATTTTATTTATTTACAATATATAATAAAGATTATTTACAAAAATTATAAAAATTACTTTTATATATTTACAAGGCTAAAGGATATGTATGATACTTTTATATATTTACAAAAATTATAAAAATTATAAAATATATTGGAGAGTTTTGGAGAAGAGACAAGTACCTGTCCTATACATTAATCTCATAAAGGATATGTATGATAGGGCTTTATCTTGTGTAAGGACCCCGACGGGGAAGACTGACTATTTTGATATCAACATTGGTTTACATCAAGGTTCAGCTTTAAGTCCATTTCTTTTTACTTTGATTATGGACGAGTTGACAAGTCACATTCAGGATGAGTTACCTTGGTGTATGTTATTTGCTGATGATATTGTGCTTATTGACGAGACTAGAGATGGAGTAAATGAGAAGCTTGAGGTTTGGAGACATGCATTAGAGACTAAAGGTTTTCATATAAGTAGGGCTAAGACGGAATATATGGAATGCACCTTTGATGGAAGCAATGGTGAAGGAATCGAGGTTAAGATTGGTGACGATAACATTCAGAAGAGACATTCTTTTAGATATCTGGGATCTGTTTTGCAACATGATGGGGAAATTGATGGAGATATTACTAATAGAATAAATGCAGGCTGGTTAAAGTGGAGAGGAGCCTCCTCTGTTCTCTGTGATAAGAAAGTTCCTTTAAAAATTAAAGGAAAGTTTTACAAAGCAGCCGTGAGACCTTCTATGCTTTATGGTTCTGAATGTTGGCCTGTGAACCATAGACATGTGCAGAGAATGGCTGTAGCAGAAATGAAAATGCTAAGATGGATGTGTGGACATACACGTAAAGATCGGATTCGGAATGATGCAATCAGAAAGAAAGTTGGTGTAGCTCCGATCGAGGATAAGATGCGAGAAAACCGCTTAAGATGGTTTGGTCATTTGCAAAGAAGGTCAACTGATGCACTGGTTAGGAGATGCGAGTGTTGGGATGTTGAGCCGGCTAAGAGAGGGCGAGGACGGCCCAAGAAGTGTTGGAAAGAGACTATACGAAGGGATCTTAGTTTTTGAATATAAGTCCGAGATTGACCCAAGATAGATCTGAATGGAGGCGAAAAATCCATGTAGCCGACCCTACTTAATTGTGGGAAAAGGCTTTGTTGTTGTTGTTGTACAAGGCTAAATATATAGGTGTGGTTTATATACATGATGAAAGGAGATATTTTTGGTCTTTTTGATTTTTAACTTTTTATTTTGTTTTTATATTTTTATACATATGTACAAGTATTTACAAGCATATTTTTGGGTGAGGAAAATATAGTTTTATTTATTTACACAGATTTTTACACATGAGCCCCTATCTCCCTCTACTTTGGCTTTTATGCGGTCAGGCCCATGCTGAGCCCTCCCTTGGGTTTGGTTGCTCAATATTTATTCTAAATATTTCCCTCTTTTTCTTTTTAGTCTTTATTCTTTTATTTTTGCACAAAAACATGCTAATTATAGGTTTTTACACTATGCATGCTTTTGGTAATTAGTCCTATTTACACATATCTACATGCATTTGCAAAGGTTTTTGTAGCTAAAATATAAGAATAAAGAGTGATGAATGGGTATTCATCATAGTGGCTACGTGTTGCGCGAGGGTAGGGGATGTGAGGGCTACGTGTGGGTGATTACTCCGAAGGCAGAGGGTGACCAAAGCTCTGGCTAAAAATGGAAGGGGGAAGGTGGTCTGCGAGGCACGGGGCTCGGGCGGAGGTTGCGGGAGGTGGAAGCCGAGGCCCGAGCCGTTTGATCGCGAGATCCAACAGTCCTAGTGAAGGCGCACTGGGACGGTTCGGATCAGATCGATGGGGTGCGATCGAAGGGCTTTGGGCACACCACGTGGCGTGCTAAGAACGTCGCACTAGCGAGCGGCCCAGATCTAAGATGGATGATGATCGGATGGTAGTTGTCGAGTGCATCAAAGAACAGCTGGGATGGAGCATCCTGGAGGTGATCGTGAGGTGCAGAAGACACCACGTTGTGTAATGAGAGAAAGGCGGTAGCGTACGATTGTGATGAGAGGCCAGTGCCGATCGAAGGGCTGAGAATAATAGGATGCGTGGAGGGAGTGTAACCGTTGGATCAAAAAGAGATCCAACGGTTGGGAGCGAGGACGGCGGGGCCAAAGGTGCCAGGCCACGTAGCTCAACCAGAAAGGGCCACGTGGCTCAATCAGATTATTAGATCAAAGATTTTGATTTTTAAGGGGATAAAAGGCCGAATTTGGAAAAACTCAAAAAACATGAAAATTGTAGATCTCGATGAGATCTACAAGTTTCATGTTTACCAAAAACGGAGATGAGGTCAATTAAAGACAGAAAATATTTTTTGAGGACGTTTTAAGGATAAAAACACCACGGATTTTAATCTTGACATTTTTTGTGATTTTGAAATTATTCAAGACTCTGGTAATTAAGACTTTATCTGGTTTTTATTGACACACATTTAAGCAAGGGGGTTAAAAATGAAGAATTAAGATGATGAAATCGAGTTTCATCACCCCCTTATACTTAAACTATGCTCGTCCCCGAGCATCAAAGAGAATGAATAAACTGGATTAACCCCCTTGTGCATGTGAGTACATGATCCAATCTGTTCAAGTCCACTCAACTTTAGAGGTCCAAAATTTTAGAGCTCAACCCAGCCTTAATCAAGAGGCACCCAATTCCTCTAATTATCCAGACTCTCTCTGATATACATATAGACTAAGGGTATGATATTTAGTGTTGACTGCGTTCACGAGAGTAGAATCAAAACTTCACCCAATGTCTTGGTCTGAGAAATTCTCCTAAGGACCCAAATCCTCAACACTAGGGAATAAATCAAATATTGCGTTCAGTCCGCCTTCTCTTTAGTTGTCAGACTTAAAAATGTAGATGGAAGGCCAATAATGGAAGACATGGGATTGTGTCATTTCTTCTCTCCCTCTCATTGGAACAAGGATTCTCTCTTAGTGCCTTATTACGCAACATAATTTTTTTAGTGTTGATCAATGCGTCTGTCAAGAGAAGTTGGAGCCGTCTTCACTTGTTTTCTTGGGAATACACTGGGGTTTATCTTTTTTGAGTATCTATCGTACCTTCTACACCCAGACTTGTAGCATTTACGATGTAAAGCCCTTTTTTGGTGCAAGCCCGACTCCTGGTCCTAATAGCGGTGGTCCAAGTGGACACTTTGAAATGGTTGGGAGCGCTCGCCTTTGGTGGAAGCTCTTTGATATGTAACTTTATGGAACGAGAGCTTTTCTTTGATATTTTATTGATTTGTAGTATTTTTGGCTAGCGCGTTAGGTAGCCGACAGCCAGCGCAGGAGAGATAAATTCGTAAACAATGTTCTTAAAGTTCTTCTAAGAACACTATTTATGAATTTATCTCGAAACCGTTCGGATATTTTAAACATGGATTTAAGCAAACATACAGATTTCGTTGGGGCGTTCCCTACTTGCGACACGTTGCATCGCCCGAATGCAATGAAAAATTGGCAAGGGCCGCTACATCGCAGCCTGGATGTAGTTCAAAATTTACAAGGGTTCTCGCATGAGGAACGCATGCGGGTAAATAAGCTAGTTCCGCTGCATCACTGCCCAGATGCAGTCCAAAATTCACAAGGGTTCTCGCATAATGGACGCATGCGAGTAAAGAAGTTAGTCCAAAAGAGATTGCAAAGGAAGTTACGGATTGGTAGTTGGAATATCGGTACTTTAACGGGAAAATTGATGGAGATAGTGGATACAATGGAAAGAAGGAAGATCCATATATTATGTCTTCAAGAGACTAAATGGGTTGGAGAGAAAGCAAGGGAGATCGAGAAGACAGGCTTTAAACTTTGGTATTCAGGTAAAGATAAGGGCAGAAACGGTGTTGGAGTGGTTGTTCATAAAGATTTGAAGGATTGTGTGGTTGAGGTGCAAAGATTTGGGGATCGGATTATTTTGCTAAAGTTGGTGCTTGAAGAAGAAATTCTGAATATCATCTCAGTTTATGCACCGCAAATTGGTTTAGATGAAAGGACTAAACAAGCTTTTTGGGAGGATCTGGATAAGATTTTACAAGGAATCCCACAAAGAGAGATGGTTTGCATAGGTGGAGATCTTAATGGACATGTGGGAAAAGATGTTTCAAGGTATGCAAGTGTGCATGGAGGACATGGTTTTGGGGATAGAAACGAAGAGGGAAAAGTCATTCTGGATTTTGTAACTGCATATGATCTTTTCATAGCAAACACTCTTTTCAAGAAGAGGGAGGAGCATTTAATTACTTATAAGAGTGGCTCAATTAGAACACAGATAGATTACTTTGCATTGAGGAGAAGAGATCGGTTGTGTTGCAAAGATTGCAAAGTAATCCATGGAGAGAGTTTGACAACCCAGCATCACTTGTTAGTCTTGGATTTACAAATAAAAGGGCTGGTAAAGAAAAGGAAGGTTCCTAAGATCACTAGAACTAGGTGGTGGAATCTTCCGCTGAAGCAATCAAGCTTCATGGAGAAGGTTTTAGAAGACTTATCTTGGGATTGTAGCGGTAGTGCAAACGAGATGTGGGAGGCAGTAGCATCTTGTATCCGAAAGGTAGCCAAAGAGATGCTAGGCGAGTCAAAAGGAGGAGCTCCGGGTCAAAAGGAGGCTTGGTGGTGGAGTGAAGGGGTGCAAGAGAAGCTAAAAATTAAAAGAGCTTGCTTTAAAGCTATGTCTAAGGATAGAACAAAGGAAACTGTCACAGACTATAAAATAGCAAAGAAGGAAGCAAAGAAGGCTGTAGCGAAGCTAAGTCAAAAGCTTATGAGGTTTTGTATAAAAATCTCAACTCTAAGGAGGGCCAGAAGGACATATTCAGGTTGGACAAAGCAAGAGAAAGAAAGACCAAAGACCTTTCTCAAGTGAGATGCATTAAGGACGAGGAAGGTCACGTGCTTGTTACTCAGAAGGATATTGAGACTAGATGGGAGAAGTACTTCCATAAACTTTTCATTGGAGAAAGAAATAGAGAGATCACTTTGGGTGATCTAGCTAGCAGTGAAAGTTACTTGAATCGTGCATGCTATAGACGAATACAAAGAAAAGAAGTAGAAGAGGCTTTGAAGGTTATGAGACCTGGGAAAGGTGTTGGACCGGATGACATCCCTTTAGAAGTATGGAAAGTTTTAGGTGAGCGTGGTTTGACTTGGCTTACGAATCTATTCAATGTTATTTGGCGAAGCAAGAAAATGCCTGAAGATTGGAGGAGGAGTATCATGGTGCCTCTTTATAAGAACAAAGGAGACATTCAAACTTGTTCAAATGACAGAGGTATCAAGCTGATGAGTCACACTATGAAAATTTGGGAACGTGTGATCGAAAGAAGGTTGAGGCAAGTTTCCCAAGTAAAAGAAAATCAATTCGGATTCATGCCAGGGCACTCAACTATTGAAGCCATCCATTTGCTGAGGAGAATAATGGAGATTTATAGAGCTAAAAGGAAGAATCTTCATATGATCTTTATTGATTTGGAGAAGGCTTATGATTCCGTCCCACAAGAGACACCGTGGAGAGTTTTGGAGAAGAGACAAGTACCTGTCCTATACATTAATCTCATAAAGGATATGTATGATAGGGCTTTATCTTGTGTAAGGACCCCGACAGGGAAGACTGACTATTTTGATATCAACATTGGTTTACATCAAGGTTCAGCTTTAAGTCCATTTCTTTTTACTTTGATTATGGACGAGTTGACAAGTCACATTCAGGATGAGTTACCTTGGTGTATGTTATTTGCTGATGATATTGTGCTTATTGACGAGACTAGAGATGGAGTAAATGAGAAGCTTGAGGTTTAGAGACATGCATTAGAGACTAAAGGTTTTCGTATAAGTAGGGCTAAGACGGAATATATGGAATGCACCTTTGATGGAAGCAATGGTGAAGGAATCGAGGTTAAGATCGGTGACGATAACATTCAGAAGAGAGATTCTTTTAGATATCTGGGATCTATTTTGCAACATGATGGGGAAATTGATGAAGATATTACTAATAGAATAAATGCAGGTTGGTTAAAGTGGAGAGGAGCCTCCTGTGTTCTCTGTGATAAGAAAGTTCCTTTAAAAATTAAAGGAAAGTTTTACAAAGCAGCCGTGAGACCTTCTATGCTTTATGGTTCTGAATGTTGGCCTGTGAACCATAGACATGTGCAGAGAATGGCTGTAGTAGAAATGAAAATGCTAAGATGGATGTGTGGACATACACGTAAAGATCGGATTCGGAATGATGCAATCAGAAAGAAAGTTGGTGTAGCTCCGATCGAGGATAAGATGCGAGAAAACCGCTTAAGATGGTTTGGTCATTTGCAAAGAAGGTCAACTGATGCACCGAATAGGAGATGCGAGTGTTGGGATGTTGAGCCAGCTAAGAGAGGGCGAGGACGGCCCAAGAAGTGTTGGAAAGAGACTATACGAAGGGATCTTAGTTTTTTGGATATAAGTCCGAGATTGACCCAAGATAGATCTGAATGGAGGCGAAAAATCCATGTAGCCGACCCTACTTAATTGTGGGAAAAGGCTTTGTTGTTGTTGTTGTTGTATTTTTGGCTAGCTCTACTGCTTTTACCAAGAGTTGGCGCACACTAATCAACATTTTTTTTATTTCACACCCTGGCACTTAGGTCAATGTCAAGAGATTAGTATAAGAATCAAGTTCTCATACTGGCTAAAAATTGCTGACACTCAGGTTTCATGAAGCCTTCAAAAATTTTATCCCATCCTCGAGCATCATTAGATCAAGTCCAGACTCGAATCTCTCATCCTAGTTACTCAAGTGAAGAGTCAACTCATCTCATCGAAACCGCAGTCGTGCATGTGATGTGCTGATCATATTCTTATTGTCTGAGACTAAGCATGAAATATAGCATGCAAATCTAGAAATCTAGGGGAATGTGGATGATTAAGTCTACGACCCTGATGGCTAAGGCTGGTTAACCTAAAATCTCAAGTCCTCACAAACTAAGTTTCCTTGAACATTTCAGATCCTGGGTGGAAGTTTAAATAGAGGATTAATCCAACTACTTCATTCAAAAACAAAATACACATTTTTTTAAAAGCTTCAAGATATATTAGGACTGCCTAAACTCAATTAAGTAGATGCATCTGCATTCAACCACTATGGATGTAAGTACAGGTCAGAGCCCATTACTTGAGGACGGGGCCTTATGCGATGTCCTCTAAACCATCCACTCTGCTAAGGGCGAACCCTCACTGAACGCGGCTACTTAATTGGGCTTAGTGGTCACTAATGACTCCTAAATGATTTTTAGATTTTTCTCATTTTTATGGATTTTAATAGAAGGTTAAAACACTGGTTAGACTCAACTTTCCTTGAAAAGAGAAAGACAATTTTGAATACCACGTCATACAAATAAAAATTTTCAAAACATTTTCAAAAGATTTTTTCAAAACAAGGGAAACCCACTCTTCAAATCGTTTTCGAAAATATTTTTATAAAAATAGTGTAACATAATATAGAAAAAGCCGTGAAAACATTTGAGTCCACTTAGTTCAAAGAATTTTAATTTAGCCAAAAAGTTTTAAATTTTTCAAAATTTTCAGATTATAGCTAAAGTAAATATACTATATATAGGGTATACCCCCCTATACTTAAACTTTGATATGTCCTCATAGCACTAGATGATACAAGTCCATAGATCCATTTAAATATAGAGAAATATATGGGAACTAAGAGGGGCTCCCCCTATACTTAGGTTAGAATAACCTAAGTATAAAGGCAAGGAAAGATGAGTGGAGAAAATCACAGGGACTCGGGTCCCCCCTATACTTAGGCTGAGATTAGTCTAAGTATAAAGATGGAAATTTGATACTGGGAGAGACCTGAGGTGAACTAAGGAAATGGATGGATATACAAATGAGTGGATGAATCTTCGGAGATCAATGGAGTATCTAAGGCTCTGGGGAGGGTATCGAAGCAAACAAGGCTCAATCAAGCATGCAACACTCTTCAATTTAACCAACTCACACATGAAACCAAGCGAGGTTGGTTTATTATCTTGTCCATTTTATTGGTGATCAAAACATATTATCTTTACGCGAAAAAAAAGTGTTAGATAAAATCAACTGCGTACGAGGGTGTTGCTCTCCCAAAATAATATTTTACTCCATTTTAGGTTGACTTGCAATTAACAGTCCCAGTTATTATTTAAGGTTGTCACTGAATTAAGGTGAGCACATAAATCAAGCAATCATCGTCTACCGTTCTTTCCCATTTTCCTTTAACCTAGGTGATCAAGCTAGGAGGGGAAACCGTGAAAAACCATGTATTCGATAAAAACCACGATCTAAGCTAAGCGAGAAATCATGCAGTGACTTGGCAAAAATACGTGAAAACTTGGGCTGTTTTAAAAACCAAAAATCATATATGCAAGTCGATCAAGCCGCACCTAATCATGCTTCTATTAGCGGGGAAGAATGTCTATTAAATTTGGCTACGTGAAGCGAGGTTATGTGCGTTTATTTTTTAGTGTGTCCTACCTACGAGCAAGCACGTAAAAAATGAAAAAAAAATAAGCTCAAAGAGTCGCATGCCTGGTCCTAGGTCGACACTCAAGTGGGGGCGATCCCCACATAACCACATTCGTTCGTTTACAATCGCGAGTCTTCGAACGAAGACCGCTGTAAAGACGATTATTACAAAATAACATGATATGAAAAGTGACATTTTTTCTTTCTTTTCAACGTGCTCCAAGCGTGCTTCTGCGACTCCTCACAGTGGGTAGCTCTTGCTCCTCGCCTCCTTGAATAATCAAGGGCCCTGCCACAAAAGCAAAGGTTAGAGATCAATTGAAAAGAAAAAATTTTATAATGCAGAATAGATGAACAAACTGACCTATAAAAACACTTAATTAAATAAACAAAAATCCCAATAATACAAGAAATGAGCCCTGTCCCCGGCAACAATGCCATTTGACGAACCGAAAATTTGCCCTCTAATAGTGCTGAATTAGCACTTAAGAACGTTGCAGCCGGGCTGGATCAGGTTTGTCAAAAATCATCTAATTACCAAGTCAAATCGAATCAAATGGTCATGAATTTAATTTTTACTTGGCAAGAAACCAAGGTCGAACTCAGGGACACGAGCCTCTCTCATATTATCTAGATTGTTATCAATTTAATTAAGTGTTGAGTTGGAGAATCCTAGGTCAAATAATGCACGTAGACCATACAATGCATAAATACAAAACATGCCCCCTTTTTTATTTTCAATCATTCAAATAAATGCAATAAAATGCCATAAAAACATGCCCGAATTAAAAGAATACTTGAGCCAATTAATAAAAGTCGAATCAGGGTAAATAATGAAGCTACTTCATTGATATGGAAATCAGGCATGTGAATCAAGACACTTAGCCAATAAAGTAATACAATAAATCTCGTAGTGTCAAATCAGAGATACAAGTATGCCACCAAAAAGATAATAAAATGAGCTTCAAAACCCCACTGAAATCGACTCAATCGGAGCTAGGATGCTCAAGATATACACAAGTGAAGCTAGGGGCATAAATGCAATAAAACATAAAAAGAAATAACCAACAGGTCCCTGGGAGGGACTAAAATGCAAATATGAAAAAGTACGGGACCTTCCCAGTAAATAACCCAGACGCACAGGGGCATTTTTGTAATTATAAAAACCCACGAGGGCATAACTACAAAATACCCCAATACACATTGTCGGCACGTGGCTGGAAGGACCTGGATGCAATTTGACAAAGTTGCGAGGGCGTCGATGCACAAAGCCCAACACCCATGTGCGTGAGGCACGTGAGTCCATGCTCGGGTGGGGGCGAGTTTCGGCGCAGGGTTGGACAGCCAAAGCAGGTGGCTCGGGCCACGTGGCGGCTCGAGTGTGCCTCGGGCAAGGCTCGGTCCCACCGAGCCTCCACGCTCCGGGAAGGCGACGTGGCTGCTCTGGGGCCGTTGGATCTCCACCAGGGGCGAGATCCAACGGCATCTGCATCTCCTCCTTCCTCGCTGGGTGGCGGCGCGATTGGAGCTCCAGTGTGAGGCCTGGAGCTCCTCCGTGCCTCTCCGTGCTCGGTGAAGGTCGGGGGAGGAAGCTGGACACCTGGCGATGAAGATCCAAGCTCGAGGAAGATGCGGAAATTCCTGGATTCTGGGGTCGACGCGTGCTCGTTGGAGGCGGAGCTCTAGAACTTGGCTCCGCCCGAGGTCCGGCCAATGGAGATTTGGACCTGCAAGGGGGATTAGATGAAAGCCGAAGCGTGTGTGCGTGCGAGCTGAGGTGAACGGAGGGCTTAGGGGTGAAGAAGCGGAGCCCTTAGTGGGTCCTCCTCCGCCTCCGGCGGAGGAGGAAGCTTGGGATGATGAAGGCTCTGACGGAGGACGAAGGTGATCTGAGGGGCTGGCGAAGGTGACTGGTGATGGGCGGAGCTCGTGGGCGGTTCAATGAAGCAGGGATTGCATGTAGGAACCTAGATAATTTCATGAAAAATCAAAAACATACGGAGGAGATCAGAGAAGCTTACCTGAAGAATCATGGAGGTCGGAGGCCTGGGCTGAGCATCGTGGAGATGCCCGGGTTCGTCGCACGTGCTGGTCGGCCGGTCCAGCGAGCTCAGGCGGGGCGGAGCCACCGCGACGCAGCTGATCGGTTGCGGGTCTCACCGGGGTGTTGGTGTCGTCGTCGCTCGATCTTGATTCCTCCCCCTGTCACAGGGAGGAGGAGGAGGGCTGGGCCCTTTCCCTCATGAAGGTGAACAATTGTGAATGGAGGAGGAGGCGGCTTATTTATCGCTGGGAGAAGGTGACGGAGTCGTGGGCTTCATGGGTAGGTGCTGACTGGAGGTGAGGAGGGTGGTCGTGACTAAGTGTTGCACGAAGGTAGGGGATGTGAGGGCTACGTGTGGGTGATTACTCCGAAGGCAGAGGGTGACCAAGGCTCTGGCTAAAAATGGAAGGGGGAAGGTGGTCTGCGAGGCACGAGGCTCAGGCAGAGGTTGCGGGAGGTGGAAGATGAGGCTCGGGCTGTTGGATTGCGAGATCCAACGGTCGTGGTGAAGGCACGTTGGGACGGTTCGGATCAGATTGATGGGGTGCGATCGAAGGGCTTTGGGCATGCCACATGGCGTGCTAAGAACGCCGCGCTAGCGAGCGGGCCAGATCTGAGATGGATGGTGATCGGACGGTGGTTGTCGAGTGCGTCAAAGAACGGCTGGGATGGAGCATCCTGGAGGTGATCGTGAGGTGCAGAAGATGCCACGTGGCGTAAGGAGAGAAAGGCGGTAGCGTGCGGCTGTGATGAGAGGCCAGTGACGATCGAAGGGCTGAGAATAATAGGATGCGTGGAGGGAGTGTAACCGTTGGATCAAAAAGAGATCCAACGGTTGGGAGCGAGGGCGGCGGGGCCAAAGGTGCCGGGCCACGTTGCTCAACCAGAAAGGGCCACATGGCCCAATCAGATTATTAGATCAAAGATTTTGATTTTTGAGGAAATAAAAGGCCGAAATTTGGAAAAACTCAAAACATGAAAGTTGTAGATCTCGATGAGATCTACAAGTTTCATGTTGACCAAAAATGGAGATGAGGTCAATAAAGACAGAAAATATTTTTTGAGGGCATTTTAAGGATAAAAATACCACGGATTTTAATCTTGACATTTTTGTGATTTTTAAATTATTCAAGACTATGATAATTACAGGACTTTATCTGGTTTTTATTGACGCACATTTAAGAAAGGGGGTTAAATATGAAGAATTAAGATGATGAAATCGAGTTTCATCAGTGTCGTGCGTGACTTTTGGGGAGAAATTTCTTAGAGGCCCATGGACTTTTATTGTGTGTTATCTGTTAGGTCCTAGGACTTAACTTATTTGCAAATTGGTCCACGTGTACTATTTTTAATTATAAGTGTTTTATTAATTATAATAAATATCAAATTAACTCCAAAAATTGCCTAAAAATTATATGTGACTCATGCTAGCATGTATTATTTATGGTGATTTTTGCTTGTTGATTTTCATATATTTTCTATTGTTAAAAATACAAAAACACTTCGAAAAATCCCTTTTAGTTTTGGAAAATACGTAAAATTTTGAAAAATCACTTTAAAATCCTATAAAAATTACTGTTGTTGCCTTTTGTTTCCTTTTAGCTCTTATATAAATTTTGTTGTAAAACACCTTATAATATGCAAAATACTCAAAATCTTGTAAAAATCATATAAAATAATTAAAAAAAGCCAAAATTAGTGATTTCAATTCCTGTTGTAGGTATTTCTTTTTAGGTTATCATAAAATTCACTTCCATGATTTTTGAGCCTTTTACTTATTTTTAAAATTTTGAATTCTTGGGTATGCATTATTTTCTTATGTTGCAACTATTTGATTTTTAGAAAACCACAAAAATATCTAAAAAATACATAAAAATTACCAAAAAAATAAAATATATAAAACAAAAAAATATTTTTACTTTAATTGTGTGAGCATTTTTGTCTTATTTGTAAATACAAAAAGATTGTGTGTACATACTTTTATTCTTCTATTGATTTCCTCTACATTGAAAAATAAAAAAATGAAAGAAAATAAAAACCACTAAAAACACAAAAAATCTTTTGATTTTTGAAATCGACTACTTAGTGTATAATTGTGCTCCTTGAGTTCGACCCTGGTCGCTATACCAGGTTAATAAAAGTAGCGAAGCCGCTCATATTTCTAGGTTTGATCCATTAGTGGTTTATTTTCTCTTTAATTACATTGATTGATTGGGTCACAACGACACCTTTATGTTACACTTAACCCAAGTCGGTTTTTGCGGTTATTAGAATGGTGTCGTTGTCGAGGAGCACGGCTAAGTAGTTAGATTCCATTTTTTATTTTAGTTGTTCTCTCTTTTATAACTATTTCTGACCATTTTCTTTATTGCTTTTTGTGCGAGGGACCGCTTGAGGGATGATTCGGTTCGCTTTGGAGGGACCTGGATCTAAGGAGGGCAAGAGGAGCAGAAGTAGTTATAGTAGAGAGAATTTGGCTTTGTTTTATTATTTGCAAATATTCTTTTAATAATTTAGACTTTTGGACATTCTGGGACTTGAACATTATTCGGGTCTGTTTCGTCGAGTGTCGGTGCACTCGGGGAACCTCACCTTATTTTTTGTGTTTTTTTGCATTCTAATTTTATTTTTTTCACGAGGTTTTAGCCCCTAGAATTAGGTTTTATTCTGGTTGAGCTCGGTAGCAACTAGGGTCCAAACACCCTAATAGAATATCTATTCCTAGATATCACACTTTGTACTTAGTCAAATAAAAAGCTAACTTAATTAGACTAGAGACCACGAGCTGAGGGAGGTCGTATACAGCGCTTGCAGGACCCACTGTGGTGGGCACCGATGGACATCTAAGACCGGACCCAAGTCTTTCTTCTGATTAATTAGCACCGGTTCTTCCCGTAATAGATGCTATCATCTTAGGGTGATTTCTTTGTGCATCATTTAGATTAGTTTAACTTCAATGTTTATTTTATACGCAGATCACTTTGCATGTAGACTGTTGGAGCAAGGTGCACATTTCTTTCTCTGCATGCATCATTGATTTCATCGCACATTGGCTTTTCCGCCTTCCTCCCCTTGTTTTATTGGACGTAAACAAAAATGAAATCGGAAAATTCGGAAGACATTGCCTTTATTCAGAAAACATCCTAAAAAGAGATAACCAATAAAATCAGGACTGCTAAAGCACACTTGACCTAAAACCAAACTTCACTCAAAAAATTTGTTTTGGGGAGAGTAACCCCCTCCTTGTCTGATTTTACTTGTTGAGAGTTGAGCGACCCACACACTAGGATAGATCCATTCCTGAATTTTCTTCAGACTATCAGTTCTAACAAAAATGATTAGCTATTCTCCAATGACGATTTTCAGGTAGCTGGCAAACAGTCCAGACTTCCTTAGCAGAGTGGGTTGTTTAGAAAACATTGCGTAAGGCTTCGTCCTCAAGTAAATCAGATAGTTGGAAATGATCCCTACTTGCACCTATACTGGATAGAAATAGACACAACTAGTTGTAAGAATCTGGACCAGTCTTCAGGGAGAATCGGGCTCCTAACAACTTGCTAAACTCGCTCTGTAAGATTGGATTATCATCAAAAATAAAATTTGACGAGATAGATGATCGAGCTTTCACGATCATCATACCGTGTTGAGTTGGTGAACTGGGAGCTTGTTTTCTCATCCTGCTTACAGTACAAATCAAATCTTCATAAATCTCCAGATCAAGATGATTGGTAGGAGGTCCTTTAGGCTGCCTCTGGCAACACTGCTTTCCAGTACTCCTCTCCGATCATCTAGGGTGGCTTCAAAGATCTCAAACCCTCTCTCTCTGGACCTGAATTTGCCTCCACCCTATTCCCCTGATAACCAACATTTTTGCAGAGGTCTTGTCAATCCACAAGACGGACCGACAGTCGTCGAAGCGACCCCAAAAAAATCGATTGATCAGCAATTAACCCACAATATGGAAAAAGCAATAAATAGCAAAAATGTGAAATTAAAGTTTATTATCTCTACCATAAATGGATAGCTAGTAAGCATGTAGAGGTCAAACCACAGAGAGAAAAATAGGTAGCCTATGGTTATTTATTTACAACTATGTGATTTGTCGCGCATATACATATATCTTTTTTGTGGGTTTTCGATTATATATATTATTTTGTGTTTTCTATTTTTGTATTTAATTTTTAATTTTCGGTTTTTATATTTTCTTTTTATATTTTATATATTTTTAATTTCTCTTTTTTTCTTTTATATATTGAGCATATATAAGGCTTTATATATACAAAATAGAGTAATATATATAAATGCTAATAAATATAAATATAAATCCAGAAACTAAATTGTTTTTGGATTTTTCATATTTTCTAACATTTTTGTAATTTTTCTTGATTTTTTGTTAATTTTTATGTATTTTTAAAGTCAAAACACCCTAAATAATGGATTAATTAATATTCTAAAATTGATTTGAATATTAAAATTAGTAAATAAGTCCCAAAATTATCCATATCAATTTTAATTATAAATATTTATATAAAAAAATATAAAATAGAAAAACCTAGTTTTGATTTTTAAAGGATTTTTTAGTTTTTTATAAAAAGATTTCATGTTTTAATATTTTTAAGTTTTTTGTTTTTCCATTTTTAGTGATTTTTGGACCGTGATTAAAATATGATAACATATACTGCATTTAATTTTTTTTGGAATCTTTGATGCATTTTGACATTTTTTGGTATGTTATATGTTAGACAAGGAATAAAAGGGCTCCATTTCATTTTTAATAAATGATTAAAATTCCCAAAAATGCAAAGGGAACACGTGGCATGAAAGTACATGACATGAGGCATTTAACCCTTTTTTATGTATTTTTCAGAGCACATTAGCTATATTTAATAAATAGATGAAAAGCATAAAAATATATGTCCTAGCAGGGGAATTTTTGCAATTAAAATAAACTCCAGGGGCAACAGTGCAAATATGCCTCAATAAAACATCATTTATTTAATTTTATATGACTATTTTACAATTACAAAAATTACCAGGGGCATCTATGTAAATTCACCACCTCACGTGGCACGCCACGTGAGGTGACGTGGAATGGACCTATATGCAATTACAGAAAGTGCAGGGGCCTCATTACAAAATTTTCAATTTATTTATATGTTACAATTTATTTTACAGGACTAGCATGTAAATATATAAATATGGGGCCCGAGATGAAAATTACCCATTTATTGCGTGCGATCGGACGATGAGTTGGATTTCACTTGACACGTGTCGTATCCTCGTCGAGCGATGACGTTTCACCGATGGACGGATGATATTAGATCGCTAGATGCAATCTGACGGTCTGGGCATGGCTCATCCAATGGCTGCTGCTGCATCTGGACGTCGAAGATGATCAGACGGCAGAAACTAAGCCTCGAAGACAAGGAAGAACTCCCCCGTCATCGAGCTTCAATCGAGTGGCGCACGGGCTTCCGATCATCTCCTTCGATGCAATCGGCTCGAAAAGGTTCCTGGGGTCTTCGTCTATCGACTGGAGGGCTCAGGGGGCCTGAGGATCGCCAGAGCGCTCCAGCAAGGTCAGGAAAACTTGGGGCATCCAGGTACCTCTTGTCAGCAAAATCGACCCTCGCGAGGGTCCTTTAGCTCCCCAGACCTACACAACAAACTCAAAACAATACAAGGAATGTCTGGGGGGGCTTTATTGAGTGGCGAGGAGCGAAGGTGGGTCGAAGCGGAGGTCTCCGACGATGGTGGCGAAAATGGAGACCCGATCTCCAGATCGGAGTCATTCTAGGTGAATGAAAAGGTGTGGGGCATTCAGAAGGTGTAGGGGAATGAAGTGAGGATGATCTGAGTGACGGGGAGAAGTTGATCACGCACAAAGTAGTTCGTCAGTGCTCAACTCCGATGAACTACGCACATCCCTAATTACCTAATTTAACTAGGCAGAACCTAAACTAAGAATGGGAAATTAAACATACAACTAAATGCAATTAAAATAAATGATAAAATACAGCTCTTATACCTGGTGGTTGCCCAGGGAGCAGGGTCGTCGGATCTGGCAGTCGTGGGTGCACCCCATCCTCCCGGTGCTCGGCCCGGCCACAAGAAACACCTCCTATCACGAGGGACTCTACAAGGCTAAAGACCATGGAGCCTAGACTCGAAATGGTGACCAAAATATCGATGGAGAATAAAGGTTTTATTTGTAGAATAAACATGCACCCTTATTTGACCGGCTAAAATCAATGGTCCGAGCATATGTACAAGGGATGTGAAGGCTCGGCGTTTATGTACAATGATCATTGATCATTTCGTGTTAAGGAGTCGAAAGCAATGGATGGAAGAGATGCACACGAAATAAGGGGGAAGATGCGGGGACTGGACAACTGCGCCAAATCAACAGGCTGGAGGGGGAGTTGATTCGGAGTCAACGAAAGCTGGACGTTGATTGGTGCATGCAAGCCCGCTAAACGACAAAATAGGTTGTTTTGTTAGAAATTAATTATTTTAAAATAGTAATTGATTTTATTATTTTTAGTAAAAAATGTTCATTATTTTATCTAGTATTTTATTATGATTTTTATTTACTTTTTTGATGTCATTTTTGAGTAGTTATTTTTTAAGGGTATAATTATAGGTATATTTTCCTGTATTTTGACTATTTTTTATATTTTTTATCTTTTATTTTATTCTTTTATTTTATATATTTATAGCTTATTTGTAGGTGTATATCTATATTTTTATTTTATTTTTATGATATAATTTGTATATTTAAATAAATAAGTATGTGTAATTTATAGGTATACTTACAAGTGTTTTATCTATGTTTTATATAAATTTTATTTATTTAATTCATATTCTTTTGTTTTATTTTTTTTTTTGTATTTTAAATATAATATAAACAATATTTACAATATTATAAAAATATAAATGAATAAAGAATAAAAGAATAGGATCCCCCTTTATTTATATGCAGGTATAACTATAAGTATTTTGCCTATATATTTATAAACTTATTTTATTTCGTATTTCCTTTTTAGTTTTAGTTTGGTTTTAATATGTACATAAGCTATAAATAATAATTATAAAAATATAAAAAATATGAATTTGTAAAAATAATGAAGGATGAATAAATTAAATATTTTAATCAGGTATAATGTACAATGAGGGTGCAAAAACTAACTTTCACACGGTAACTCTAAAAAATATGAAACCACCTCCATTAAATAGCTTATGAAAAGTTATATACAATTAGAGTAATTTTAATACATTTTGAGTTTTTATTTGAAAGATATGGGTCTGTGAAGTTGGGATTTTTCTTTTTATTTTGTGTATAAAATGTACATTGTGTATTATTCTTGTACAAACTCATTTTTTTAATTTTATTTATATTATTATCTACAACTTTCATGTACAAAGTTTCTTTATTTGATGAATCAATAATAAAGAATAAAATAAGTGTAAAAAATGTATAAATAATGAATAAAAGAATTAGGTATTTGTTGGATTTTTGGCCCTTATCTCCCCCTACTTTATTCCTTATCGACCAACTCAATTCTTGAGTTGGTCTCAGGATTTAGGGACATAAAATATCTTCTGTTTTTCTTTTCTTCTTTTTATTCAATAAATTTGGTATTAAAAATCATATTATTTACATAATAAATGCAATAAATAATGAATGTTATTTTGTACAAATTGATGCTATTTACATGCATTTGCTACAGTTTTAAGGCTAAAATGATAGAATAAAGGTGATGAAATGGAGATTCATCACCCCCCCATACTTGCCTTTGCTAGTCCCTAGCAAACACTTATGCAATAAGTGTAAAAAGAATAAAGAAGAAAAGAAAAAGAAAGAATATAATTGAATTGATTTTAATTATTAAGCTTGCCTTCACAAAATCAATGTTTGGAGCTCAGGTTGGACCTTGATGTGAGAATGTTTGTCGAACTTGGTCGAGAACCAAATTTAAAACGCAACAGTCTTCGAGAGTCACGGAACTCGGTTCAAACCACCTCAATAGCCAGGTCAGAGCTAGCCTACATCATACGCAAACCCTTATGACTGTGAAGCTGACTCGTACAGTGTAAGTGATAGTGGCTCTCCCAATTGAAATGACAAAGGGACTGACTTCTCTATAATGACAACCCAATGATTCTCCAATCCAGTGACTCTTTCCTCGAGGAGCGGGGTATTCCCTTCTAAGTTCAAGTGGCATCTGACTCAAGAGGAGGGGGTGAAGAGAAGAATGGACGGTAGCCGGTGTAGCTATCTATCTCGGGATGCATGACCAGTGTAGTCAAGTTATCCAGTTGCAGGCTCACATGGTATAACTTTGATGCTCAAGCTTTCTTATTTTCTATACAAAATATATACATACTCCAGCATGCATTTTATTTTCAATCAGACATGTCCACTTTTTTGGAGTTTTTTTTCAACATACTATTTACAACAACATTTACATAAGGAGTGTTTCCTCTTTAGCCAAAAGACTATCCCTCTTTTGAAGCATTATTGCAACCCACACTCTCTTGTCTTAGACCTCATGTCAACTGGATCGGGTTGGGGGTACACTTCCCTCCCTAGACGAGGATGAATGTTTCCACTTGTGTGCGTCTCAAATCACAAAATCCCTTCCCCTCACCACTCCAACTACATTGAGCCAAGTTAAAGGTGCAAGTGTCCAAGTTTGGTCACGGCCGACAAGAGCCATGCGTGTATCTCGAAAAGTTCTAGTTAGTCAGTTGAGGTGACTTGAACCCAGCCTTGAGTCTCAAATAATTAAGTCTGAATAGACCTGAAGTACCTTAAATCTAGTTCCCAAAAGGTTCCAGTGCAGTTAGGTGCAGTAAAGTCCAACCAGGCTCCAATCTTCAACTTTATTTGGACTAGTTCAATCATCAAGCTCAATCCGAAAGAAAACTAATGCTATGCAAATGCTATGTACAATGATGTAGAAAGAATGATGTAATTTTCAAAGAATTTTAAAAATAAAAAGATTTTTTCACACAAAACATGTAATATATGTACAAATATTTATACAGGCTTGCTTCTTTTTATTTACAATAATTAATAATGTGTAGGTTTAAAAAGTTATTTTTATAGGTATATATGTACAATTGGTAAAGAATTTTATTTTTATTAATATTTTTATTTATATAATTTATTCTTATTTAATGATGCATTTATTCCTCAAATTTATTTGGAAACAATTTGGAAGACTATAGTACAAAATAGTTTTTGCAAATATTTACAAACATTTGAAAGACATTTTGCAAAGATTTTTCAAACAATATGCATATTTTTTCACACTATTTTTACAACCATTTGCAAATAGGTTTTCAAAATCTTTTATTTCACGCAAAGAAAAGAATTTTGACAAATTAAAACTTTTTCCAAAGGTTGAAACACATTTCACAAAAAGTTTTCCAAACATGTCAAACCATTTTTCAAATCATTTTGTAAAAAAAAATATGTTTAACCTGATGTATTACTCAATATATACAAAAAGAATTTGAGGAATAAAAATGTCTTTTGTTAATAAATTTTAAAAAATGTTTTTGGTATTTTTAGTTTTGTAGATGTTTTTATGATTTTTGAGAAATATTTTGGCTAAGAAAATTGGTACAAATATTTACACAAGGGTACCTCTTATATTACAAGAGTTCAATTTTAAAGAATTTATAGGGGGTAAATGATCACTTTTGTAGACATATATGTAAAGAATTTTAATATGGTGTGTATACTTCTCAAACTTATTTGAAAATCGTTTTACAAGAATTTTGCAAACTATAATCCAAAATAATTTTTACAAACAATTTTACAAATATTTAGACACATTTGAAAATCATTTTGCAAAGGTTTTTCAAACAGTAGATATAGGTTTTCAAATATTTTTGCAACCATTATTCAAATCAGTTGCAAATCGTTTTTCAAACGTTTTTATTTCACGCAAAGAAAATAAATTTTGTAAACGAAATCTTTTCACAAAGTTTGAATACATTTTACAAAATATTTTCCAAACAGTTTTTTCAAACGATTTTTCAAAAAGATTTTCAAACGATTTTTCAAATATTTTGCAAAAGTATTTTTACTTAATATATTAATCAATATGTACAAAAAAGGGCTTGAGGGGGTATAAGCTTGTTTTTATTAGGAGATTTTAATGAATAATTTTAGCCATGAGTATTATTATAAAAATACAAAAGTACGAGTTATGACTAAAGTATATACACATTATATACTACCCCCTATATTTAGCCTGAGCCATATCCTCATAGATCGAAGAGAAAAAGAGAAGACATAACTCAGACTAAGTATAGAAAAGCCTACAAATAACGAATGAAGGAATAACTAAGTGAGAAGTCGACCTTCCCCCCTATACTTAAGATCAAATTATCCTAAGTATAGCATATTGTACTCAAAGCAGGGAGGGTCAATGCTGAGAATGAACAGATCGTACTCAGTCTGTCTCCCCCTATACTTAGGGTAAGATATCCTTGAGTATAGAGAAGAAGAGGAGACAGTGGAGAGGATCAAAGAGTGAAACTACACGGAGTGCACACCCCCCTATACTTAGGACAAAGTACATCCTAAGTATAGCAAACTAGCAAAAAGGAGTGATACACAGAAGACACCCTTTTTTTAATAGAGAGAAGGGTAAATAAAAAGAAGAAAAGATAAAAAGACTTAAAGGAAAAGTTTATGAGTTGCATTATCTGAATCTTTTGATGCAGCCACTATTGTGGATGTGTCATCAAAGCACAATACTTGGATAGAGTCGACGACGGCCAAGAAAGTGTCATGCTCGAGGTAAGGATTCAAGAGTTGACCGTTGACGACAAATGGTTGTGCATCAGGAGACAATTCTTATATTGCAATGTTGCCATTGTCACGCACTTCTCGAACTTGAAATGGGTCTATCCATTTGCTTTTGAATTTACTCGGGAAGATCTTCAACTTTGCATTGAATAGCCACACTTTCTGTCCAGCTTTGAAGGTATTTCGTTTGAGGTGCCGATCGTGCCAGCGTTTCACCTTCTCCTTGTACATCAAGGTGTTATCATATGCATAGTCTTGAAATTCCAGGAGCCTGTTCAGATCATCTTTTCTTCTCTAACCACTTCTTTGTGAGTCCAGATTGCAAATGTTGATAGCCTATAAAGATTTGTGAATTAATTCCATTGGCAGATGGCATGGTTTCCCATATACAAGATGGTAGGGTGACATGCCCACTGGAGACTTGTAAGCGGTATGTCCATAGGATGGAGTCCAAGAGTTGGAACCAATTCTTTCTGTCCGGCTTCACAAGTTTCTGAAGGATCATCTTGATTTCTCTATTTGATAACTCTGCCATGCCATTGGTCTGAGGATGGTAAGGAGATGCGACGTGATTCTCGATGTCGTACTCCTTTGTGAGCTTCTTGACCTCTCTATTTATGAAGTGGCTACCCCCATCTGATATCAGTATCTCCAGAATCTCAAATCGTGAAATGATGTTTTCTTTTAGAAATCGACAAACATACGACTGTGTGGGGCTCGGGTGGGATAGATTCAACCCAGTGACTCACATAATCAACGGCAAAAAGGATATGCTCATATCCCTAACTGTTGGGAAAAGGTCCCATGAAATCGATACCCCAAGCATCGAATACGTCTGCTATCTGAATGATCTTTAGGGGCATTGAATCTTTGGATGTGAGGGTGCCTTTCAATCTTTAAAGCCAGTACATCTTTTGACAAGGTTTCTGCATCCTTAAATAGTGTGGGCCACCAGAGGCCACACTAAAATACTTTTGATGATGTTCTGTCTCCATATTGATGTCCACCAGATTCGAGCGAGTGACAATGCTCGACGACACTATGATGCTCCCCATGAGGAATACACCTTCGCCAAATTCAATCCGCTCCTTCCCTTAATAGAAGTGGGTCTTCCCATTAGTAAAAATGAATAGTGGACTGGAACTTTTCCTTCTTGATTTTCGTCCAATCTTGTGGAACCACACTAGATACGAGGTAGTTCACAATATAGGCATACCAAGGGAGTGAATCTACGGCTAAAATTGATTCGTCCAGAAAGGTGTCTGTGATGAGTGCACTGCTTAGAGGAGGCTCTCGCTGCTCAATTCTGGAGAGGTGGTCTGCTACCACATTCTGAACTTCAGTCTTGTCCTTGATGTCCACATCAAACTCCTAGAGGAGAAGGATCCATCTGATCAGTCTGGGTTTGGCATCCTTCTTCTGTTGTAAGTATCGGATAGCAGAGTGGTCGGTGAAAATTGTGACTTTTGATCCAAGCAAATAGGATCTGAACTTCTCAAGGATGAATACCACAGCTAGCGATTCCTTCTCTGTCATAGTATAATTTCTCTGAGCTTCATCTAATGTTTTTCTGGCATAGTGAATGGCATAGGATGCCTTGTCTTTCCTCTGTCCTAACACAACCCCAACTGCAAACTCCGATGCATCTATCATGATCTCAAATGGAACAGACCAATCCAGTGGCGGTAGGACTGGAGCCTGAGTGATTACCTCCTTTAGCTGATTGAATGAAAGGATAACATATTGATTAACATTAAACTCAGTCTTCTTGCACAGTAATTCTGTAGGAGGTCGGGCAATGCAGCTGAAATCACGGATGAACCCTCTATAGAATCTCACATGCCCTAGGAATGACCTCGCATTCTTCACTATCTTAGGTGGCTCCAGATTAGCAATCACATCCACCTTTGCTGGGTCGACTTCCATGCCACGTTTGAAAATGACGTGACCCAACACAACCCCTTCTGTAACCATGAAGTGGCTCTTTTCCCATGATAGTATAAGACTGACTTCATGACACTTCTGAAGTACACTGTTCGGGTGCTGAAGACAGGAATCGAAGCTGTCACCATAGACGGAGAAGTCATACATAAACACCTCAAGAAAACTGCCTACCATTTGGTGAAAACTGCAAGCATGCATCTCTGGAATGTCGCTGCTGCATTGCACAATCCAAAGGGCATTCTCCTGAAAGCATAGGTGATGAACGAGAAAGTGAAGGTTGTCTTCTCTTGGTCTTCTGGGGCGATTGCCACTTGGTTGTACCCTGAGTACCCATCCAGAAAGTAGAAGAACTCCTTACCAGCCAATCTTTCCAAAACTTGATTAATGAAAGGCAAGAGAAAGTGGTCCTTCTTCGTTGCTACATTAAGATGATGGTAATCAACACATACGTGCCAGGATGTCGGTACACGAGTAGATATCTCTTCTCCTCTGTCATTTGTAACAACAGTAAGCCCTGACTTCTTTGGCGCGTAGTGGGCTTACACATTCTGAGTCAGAGATTAGATAAATAAAGCCTGCATCACACTATTTCGTTATTTCATTCATGACTACAACCCTCAGGTTTGGATTCAGTTTCCTTTGAAATTTGTAGGACAGTTTGGCATCTTCTTCCAGGTAAATGTGGTGTGAACACAATGCAAGATTTATCCCGTAGAGATCTGAGACATACCAACCAAGTGCCCTGCGGTTTTTCTCTAGAACCTCGAGAAGTCAAGATTCTTGCTCCGGGGTCAGCATGCTGCTGATGATGAAATGATACATATTATCTACACCTGCAAGGAAAGTATACTTCATGCCTGCAGGAAGTGGCTTGAAATCTCATTTTGATCTAGCCAACTTATAGGTTACTTCTAAGATAGTGCTGGTGGTGGGATGCGTTCTTTGGACTTTTGTAGAGTTTCCAGCCTCAGTGTTCTGTTGAGATTCTGACAATGTGCCGAACAAATCTGTAATGGGATCACAGTGTTCGGGATGGAGTGAATCAACAGAGTAAAAAAAGATGCATCGACAAGTTTGACTCTGTCTCCCAATTATCCTCAAAGCTTGCATCGACTGTGCTTTCCAAGTCCTCTTTGAGAGAGAGGATTTCATGTGTCTATGAATCGTTCAAGGAGATTTGTGTATCTCTGACTTATGTAATGAAGTCAGAGTCTGTAGCTGCATGTCCCATGTCAGTTACAACTTTGGGCTCGTTGATCATGTCTCTGGTAATTCTATCGTTGCCCGAGCTTAAGGTGATCTTGCTAGACCCATAATCAACCATGGCTTCTGAAGTACGCAGGAATGGCCGGCCTAGGATGATAGGAGTCTGGAGTAAGGGTGCGGGTGAGTCCATATCAAGGACAACAAAATAAATTGGGAACTGTATCTCCCGCACCTTCACTACAATGTCTTCCAACAGACCTCGAGGTCGCTTAATGGATCGATCCGCGAACTGAAGGATCATACGTTTTACTTGAGAGGACCTATCCCAAATTCTTGCAATAATGATGAGGGCAGGAGGTCGATGGAAGAACCACAATCAAGCAGAGTTCGCTCGAAGACTTGATCGAAAATCTCGCAACTGATTAGAGGCGCTCCTTTGTCCTGCTTCTTCTGTGGGAGGTCGCTGATGGTTGCAACTATGGCCATGGTGAGAACGTGCTTCTCAATCTGTCGGCCTTTGTTATTTCGTGTTGGGTGATACTTGCTTGTACATGCCTCTTTCAAACTTTTCTTTATAGCTGGCATATACTCCATGGCCTTCATCAATGGAATCTCAACTATCAAGTTACTAAGAATGTCCACAACTCCAGGATCAGATAATGCACTTTTTCTTTTTGCATTTTTTTGGATTTTTCTATTGCATCAGGAAAAGGAATATCTACATGACTGAAATTAGAAACAGAGTTTTTATCTACAACAAAATTCTTGTATATAATATGTTGTACATCCGGGTCACAAAAAGGAGTACAATATGGAAGTTGAGATGCTGGCGCAGGTGGACAAGCAAAAAGTGGGGCCTCTGCTCCGTCAGCTGGTGTAGGATCGGCTGCGACTAGCTGCTCCTCCATGGCTAGCATGGCTTCACTCTGGCGACAATCATCTTTTTGGTCTTTTTACTGTTTCTGATTTTTTTGTTCTTTTTCGTGATGGATTGGTGTGGATGGCAACTGGAATGGCTCCTCCTCCTCCTCCTTCTTCTTCCTCACCCACCCATGTAGCTGGCACGATTGATGCAGAAGATGACGATTCACCTGAAGCTTTATTCTTCTCCTTATTTGTGGCAGGTGGAGGTAGGTCCTACTGCTCTTGAGAGTGATAGCATTAGATAAAACAATAGCACAATCATCAAACTCTACAAGCATTGACAGGACAACACATTCTACCTGCTCTCTTTTCTTGAAGTTGTTGGGGTTGGCTTCGACCTGAGCCGATATGGTGGTTTCCATGGCAGTCATGTCATCTAACTTCCTTGTCATATATGCTAGTCCTTTGACAAGCTGGGTCAAGCAATGAAGGGTTGGGTTCACAGGGTTCGCCTCAGAGGGTTCAGCTGGCGGACCACGTTGATGCTGAGAGTGATGGGGATGAGGAAGTGACTGTTGGTGGTGCTGAGGTGGTGGAAGAAGCTGATATTGATGGTAAGCGGGAGGAGGATAGTTTTGTTATAGCAGATGTGGGGCAACCACATACTGGTGGTATGGTTGTGGCTAGCGGTATTGCGGCTGCTGTATTGCCGGTGTTGCCTCCATTGGTTGCCGTACTACGGAGGCTGGTGATATTCTGGTGGGGGTTGTGTGGACTGCCCAAAACGATCATCCTGAAGTTGGTGGTATTACTGGTTGGCTTGTTGCTGGCCCTAGGGATGTCCGATAAAATGGGCCAACTGTGCATCATTACTCCAAACACCATTGAATTCTTGAATCAAGGGTGGTGGTGGGAAGGCTGGATCTGATGATGGAAGGAAGTCTGGCTGGTGACAACCATCTACTGCTGCGGTGGGCCCTGATCGGGTGCCTGCACGTAGTACACGTGCTAGACTGCCGGTGGTTGTTGGCTCGGCTGAGGTTTTTGTGGATGGCTCATCTTTCTTCTCAGCTGGAGCTTCTATGGATGGGGTCGCCGACTGAACCGAACTAATGGTACCCACCAACAGCTTCGATTACTTGGTGATCTGGTCCATCTTGTCGAGATTTTGCATCCTCTTTTCAATAACAGTGAGTTTCTCGAGGTCTTTTGATCGCTTCTCAATGATGTCAACCTTTGAGAGATGGCCCCCGATGATGTTGAGGTTGGAGCTCTCATCTCTCACTGCCTCACGAGACGCTACCATATGGACTTGCTTCTAGAGGATCTAGGGTTGTTTCAGATATGCTTTAGATGAAGAGAGGGTGGCCTCTCCTTCAGCCATCTCCTCAAATATCTGCCATACCACATCTTCATCCTTGTTGAAATGTAACCCCCCCGGCTTTGTTAACGAGTTGTTGGCTTTCTACATTCAGTCCCCCGAAGAAGTGTTGGACCAAGATGATCCTAGGAATTTCATGATGGGGGCATTTCTCTTGCAGATCTGTGAATCTCTCTCAGGCTTCATGAATGCTCTCATGTGCCCCCTGAGAGAAGTTGCTAATTCTGGCTCGCATCTAGTTGAGCCGATCGAGAGGATAGAAGTTATGCAGGAAAGTGGACTTCAACTCCTCCCATGTTGTCACGACCTTTCCCAAATGATTGACCCAATATAGGGCCTTATCTTGTAGACTGAAAGGAAACGTCATCATCTTCACTACATCCAGCCGAACATTGGGGTAGTGGGTAGCATGACAGATGCATGAAAATTGCTGCAGGTGAATATATGGTTCTTCACCGGTGTTTCCGTAGAAAGAAGGGAGAAGAGTAAGGAACTGAGGCTTCAGCTCGAAGTGAGCCTGCACCTTTGGTATGAGGATCTACTCGGTCATTTGGTTGTCTCCAGTATTATATGTCTCTTTTAATGTGGGTTTGGGCCTCCCTTGTTCTGGATCTTCCTCGTTGGGGTTCTCACGAGGTCCTCATCCTCCTCCTCCTGGTCTGTCTCCTCCTCCTGCTTGTCTGTTCATGACATCATTAAACATATCTTGGAACGTGGTCTGTGCTAGGGCTTGATCTGTCAATTGTTGTTGAATGGACTGGATAGATTCCAACAATTGAGCGTTCACCTAATTCTGATCAGGCATATGTCCTTGCTCAAGCTGTGAAGGTGACTGTTGACCCTTTTCCTTTCCTTGAGGGTCCATTTTGGGGTCTGAGTCCGAAGAGATGAATTCCGTGTTTGGATGTAGGACTGAGAGTGTCTTTTATCTGCAAATGTGAGAAATCTCCAATTAGACCACTTGCAATGGAATCTTCTGTTGCCAAGATGGATCTGGAATTAGGGTCAATTCCAGAGTGTTGTGAATGAAAAAGGTGTGGGCTGTAATCGGCTCTCATTCACAATGGTGAAGGTGGGATAAAGGTAATCCCGATTTTTTGGGTGTTTGAGAAGGGTGGGTAGAAGACGAGGAGTATGGAAATCGACCCGTAAGGTTCGGATCGGGTTCTCAGTAATCGCCTCGAATTATTGATGAAGTCGAGTCAATGGAATCGATGTAGGTGTCGGCGGGGTTCCGACTAAGTCATCATGACCGACACCGTGAAGCAAGAAGGAGATCGATGCAAGAGGCAAGATACGGTGGTCAACGAGGGAGAAAAATGGAGTATAAAACAGTAGCAAAGCTCGAATTGAGCAGTGGTCAAGAGGAAGACACATGATAAAATTTTGCACAAATGTACGGGATTTTATTCTCTAAACCTTAATCTAGATCCATAATAACATAATACAAAATTGGGTTCACCAACTCACACTATGTGAAGCCGTGAAGGTTCAGCTATTTATTATCTTTTCAGTTTTAGAGTTGTTATTTTCAGGCATATCTTATAACAAGTCCTTAATACGCTAACCCTATATGAGAGAGAGAGAGTACTATAGAAAAGTATCTCGTACTTGTCCTCCTCCTTTGTAACATGTAGTCTGCTCTTTTTGAGGTCCTTGTAACCTTTCCTAGATCTCTACTTAGCCAAAGAAATAGAGAGAGGAAGCCGATAGGTGAAACTGCTACTTTGGTTCTTGCTCGCAACGGAATCATCCGTGAGCGGATACTCTCAGCACGTGGTCTCAAGTCCAAATTACTCGGTACATGTACACGACATCTCTCAGCACACAGTCTCGTCCAATTACTAATATTATTAGCTTGACTAGATCCAAATGTAAAGATCTATAGGAACGTGCATTCTTATTAAGGTTTGGACAAAGTTACCGAGTCAAGCAACCTATGTCTAGGGGCTCCATGCACACAAAAAAAATAAAATAAGGAGGAAAACTTAAAACATCAGAAAACAAAATAAAAGAAGGCAAGAAAACTCAAAAAAACTACGATGATTCCCCCAGGTGAACAGATAGCCGGGAACTGGACCTCGTTGTGGAGAGTAGAGTCCAAGTTAATTATTACATGCCAAAATTATCTCTCTCACCAATAATTACATAAATGAAATCTAGTCTATTTCTAAGCTAAATCCCTCCCTTTGCTTCCTTGATTCCATCTTCAGCTGGTCACAAAGAGAAGACCAGCCTCCTCCAAGCTTGGCTGCATCGGCCTCTTAAAAGCTATCCTCATGTGGCGGGCCCTCGCATCAAAGTCACGAAAAGATGATATTAGCACAATAATCAACTTAAATCAATTGAGCTATAAACAAAGAATTAATAAATGAAAATGAATCAATAAATCAATAATTCAATAAATATTCACAGTAATAAATAAAAAATAAATTACTATACAAAATACGAATGACAAAACTAGGCTACACTCATTGCTCCTCGGCAACGGTGCCATCTGATAACCAACATTTTCGCAGAGGTCTTGTCAATCCACAAGGTGGACCGACAGTCGTCAAAGCGACCCCAAACAAAAATCCTGATTGATCAGCAATTAACCCACAATATGGATAAAGCAATGAATAGAAAAAATATGTAATTAAAGTTTATTATCTCTATCATAAAATGCATAGCCAGTAAGCATGTAGAGGTCGAACCACAGAGAGCAAAATAGGTAGCCTATGGTTATTTATTTACAACCATGTGATTTATCATGCATTTTGTGGGTTTTTGGATTATATATATATATATTTGTATTTTCTATTTTTGTATTTTATTTTTAATTTTCAATTTTTATATTTTCTTTTTTTATTTCTATATATTTTTAATTTCTCTTTTTTTCTTTTATATATTGAGCATATATAAGTCCTTATATATACAAAATAGAGTAGTATATATAAATGCTAATAAATATAAATAAAATCTAGAAAATATATTTTTTTGGGATTTTTCATATTTTTCTAATGTTTCTTTAATTTTTCTTACATTTTTGCTAATTTTTATGTATTTCTAAAGTCAAAAACACCCTAAATAAAGGATTACTAATTATTCTGAAATTATTTTGAATATTAAAATTAGTAATTAAATCCCAAAATTATCCAAATCAATTTTAATATATAAATATTTATATAAAGGAAATTATAAAATAGAAAAACCTATTTTTGGATTTTTAAAGGATTTTTTAGATTTTATAAAAGATTTTAGGGTTTTTAATTTTTAAGCTTTTTGTTTTTCCATTTTTAGTGATTTTTGTTCTGTAATTAAAATATGATAACATATACTGCATTAAATATTTTTTGGTATTTTTAGACGCATTTTGACATTTTTTGATATTTTAAGTTAGACAGGGAATAAAAAGGCTCCATTTCATTTTTAATAAATGATTGAAATGCCCAAAAATGCAAAGGGAACACGTTACGTGAAGGTACATGGTATGAGGCATTTAATCCTATTTTTTATATTTTTCGGAGCACATTAGCTATATTTAATAAATAGAGGGAAAAAATAAAAATATATGCCCTAACATGGGCATTTTTGCAATTAAAATAAACTTCAGGGGCTACATTGCAAATATGCCTGAATAAAATAATATTTATTTAATTTTATATGACTATTTTACAATTACAAAAATCACCAGGGGCATCTATGCAAATTTACCACCTCAAGTGGTACGCCATGTGAGGTGATGTGGAATGGACCTATATGCAATTACAGAAAGTACAGGGCCTCATTACAAAATTTTCATTTTATTTACACGTTATAATTTATTTTGCAGGACTAGTATGTAAATATATAAAATTGCGGGGCCCAAGGTGAAAATTACCAATTTATTGCGTACGATCGGATGTCAGGTTGGATTTCACTTGACACGTGTCGTGTCCTCGTCGCATGATGACGTTTCATCGATGGACGGATGAGATTAGATAGCTGGATGCGATCTGACGGTCTAGGCATGGCTCATCCAACGGTTGTTGCTGCATCCGGACGTCGAAGTTGATCGGATGGCAGAAACGAAGCCTCAAAGAACAGGGAAGAACTCTCCCGTCTTGAAGCTTCGATCGAGTGGCGCACGGGCTTCCGATCATCTCCTTCGCAACAATTGTCTCAAAAAGGTTCCTGGGATCTTCGTCTATCGACTGGAAGGCTCAAGGGGGCCTGAGGCTCGCCGGAGCGCTCCAGCGAGGTTGGGAAAGCTCGGGGAGTCCATGTCCTCTTGTCAGCAAAATTGACCCACGCGAGGGTCCTTTAGCTCCCCATACCTACACAACAAACTCAAAACTACACAAGTAAGGTCTGGAGACTTTATTGAGTGGCGAGGAGCGAAGGTGGGTCGAAGCAGAGGTCTCCGTCAAGGGTGGCAGAGATGGAGACCCGATCTCCAGATCGGAGTCGTTCTGGATGAATGAAAAGGTGCAGGGAATTCAGAAGCTGTAGGGGAATGAAGTGAGGATGATCTGAGTGCCGAGGAGCAGTTGATCACGCACAAAGGAGCTCATCGGAGCACATCTCTGGTGAACTACGCGCATCCCTAGTTACCCTAATTTAACTAGCTAGAACCTAAACTAAGAAAGGGAAATTAAACCTACAACTAAATGTCATTAAAAGGAATGATAAAATACAGCTCTTATACCTAGTGGTTGCCCAGGGAGCAGGGTCACCAGAGCTGGCGGCCATGAGTGCCCCCCATCCTCCTGGAGCTCGGCTCGGCCATGAGAAGACGCCTCCTGTCACGAGGGACTCTACTAGGCTAAAGACGAAGGATCCTAGACTCAAAATGGTGACCAAAATATCCATGGAGAATAAAGGTTTTATTTATAGAACAAATGGGCACCCTTATTTGACCGGCTAAAATCAATGGTTCGAGCGTATGTACAAGGGATGTGAAGGCTCGACGTGTATGTACAATGATCAATGATCATTTTGTGTTAAGGAGTCAAAGGAGATGGATGGAAGAGACGCTCGCAAAATAAGGGGGAGGACGTGGGGACTAGACAACAACGTTAAATCAATAGGCTGGTGGGGGAGTTCACCGGAGTCAACGAAAGTTGGACGCAGATTGGTACACGCACGCTCGCTAAATGACAAAACAAGTTGTTTTATTAGAAATTAATTATTTAAAAATAGTATGATTTTATTATTTTTGAGTACAAAGTAAAAATGTTTATTATTTTATCTAGTATTTTATTAGGATTTTTATTTATTTTTTTGATGTTATTTATGGGTAGTTATTTTTTAAGGGTATAGTTATAAGTATATTTGCCTGTAAGTAGACTATTTTATTTTTATTTTGTATATTTTATTTTACTATTTTCTTCTATATATTTGTAGGCGTATAAATATATTTTTATTTTATTTTTATGAAATAATATGTATATGTAAATAAATAAGTATGTGTAATTTAGAGGTATACTTACAGGTGTTTTATCTATGTTTTACATACATTTTATTTATTTAATTTATCTTCTTTTGTTTTATTTTATTTTTGTATTTTTATATAATATAAACACTATTTACAATATTATAAAAATATAAATGAATAGAAATTAAAATATTAGGATTCCCCTTTATTTATATACAAGTATAACTATTGGTATTTTGCATATATATTTGTAGACTTATTTTATTTTGTATTTTCTTTTTGGTTTTATTATGTACATAAGCTATAAACAGTTATTATAAAATTATAAAAATATGAATTTATAAAAATAATGAAGGATGAAAAAATTGAATATTTTAATCAGGTATAATGTACAATAAGGGTCAAAAACCTAACTTTAACACAATAACTCCAAAATGTATGAAACCGCCTCCATTAGAAACTTCTAACTTCAACTGATGTTTAAATACTAATAAACAATTACAAAATCCAAGATTACGCTTGCAAAATATCCCCTCACGTGGGGGTCTGATGAATCTACGTTTCATCATCTTTATTCTATCATTTTGGCCTAAAAAACCCTAGTAAATGTGTGTAAGTAGGCTTAATTCAGGCATTTTAGCATTCATGCATTTGTGTACAAATTGTGCATAAAATACTGCTTTTAATTCCAAAATTATAGAATAAAGAAAAGAAAAGAAAACGAATAAAATATTGTAAATATTTTATGACCCGAAACCCCGAGACCTAGGCACCTAGATGACTAGGTCGACAAGGAATAAAGTAGGGGGAGATAAGGGCCAGAATACAATAAAAATACCTTTGTTTTTAATCATTCTTTATTCATTTTGGGACTTATTTTTGGTTCCACTTTTTATAATTCAAATAAAGAAACTTTGAACATGAAAGTTGTAGATAATTAAATAAAGAAAAATACAAAATTGATTTCACTCAAAAATAATGTACAGATAAAAAGTTATGGTCTGAATAAGAATTCAGAATCCCAACTTCCCAGACCTGTATCTCGTAAAAAAACTCCAAATGCATCAAACTCAACTTTAATTGTATATAATTTAAAATAAGCTGTTTAATGGTGGTGGTTTCGTATTTGGCGGAGCTATGGTTTGGGGTTGAGTTTTGGACCCATATTATATACTTGTACAGATTAAAATATTCGTTTTATTATTTATCCATTATTTTTACCATTTTATATTTTCATAATTTTATAAATATTACTTATAATATATGTGTACATTAAAATCAGAATAAAAACCTAAATAAAATACCAAAATAAAATACTTGTATATAATACCTAGGTATAATACATGTATATATACCTGTATAATTAACACTTTTATTTTATTAAGTGTACAAAATACTTCAGAAAAATAAAATAAAAATATATTCAAATATATAAAAATACTTTATAAATATATAAAATAATAAACAAAAATAAATGAAATAAATACACAAAATAAAAATAAAATCTTAAAATATATAGATACATAGACCTATACAAGCCCAAAAGGTAACTTGTTATTTTACACCTCTAAAAAATAATTAAAAATAACTATAAAATAATTTATAAAATAATAAATATTTTTTATTTAATAACCTAAAAATAATAAAATCGTTTACAATTTTAAAATGATTTTACAAAACTTTTTTAGAGGTTTTTCCTGGTTGGTCCACGTGGACCAACCAGGTGAGTCTGACAGTTGACCGCGGGTCAACTATCTGACTCTTCCTCTTCAGCCTTGTCAGGACATGTTTTGTCCCATCTTCTCGGATTTTTTCGAGGATAATCCCTTCATCTTTTGGCAATATGGTCTTCACGACTTTTTGTCCTCGTGGAATGGTCTTACAGGCCCGGGCCTCTCCTCGAGGATTGCATCACTGATCCGCCTCGTGCGCCTCGTTCTTGGAGCCGCCAGGGCCATCTTCTTCAAAAACCCCTTTGACCTTCATTTCGAATTTGATCGCTCTTCCACCAAAAAGGCCTAACCCTAGGGTTCTCAGCTTCCTCCTAGTGACAGCTGGAGTCGAACCCACCTTCTAGGAGCCCTCGCGGTGTCGAATCGAGCCGTATTTCCTCGCTAGAACCATCGCCGGAGCTCTCTGCCCATGCCTCGTGGTGAGGTTCTTTCCCCTTGTACTCTTGCTTCTCAAGCTCTTAAAAAAGTTAGAAATAGTCCCCACATTTCGTTCTCAAGAATCCATCATTTAATCATAATTAAATTTCTTGGTTTTCGCCTCGGCCGGCATCGAGCTCGCCGGCCGACGACGAACCCAGCTCCTCGCCGTCACTTATACTCTTCCACCATCCGCGGGGTCGAGGCAACTTGCCCTCGACCCCTTCACCTCTTTTCTGCAGGTCCCAGGCAAGATCAGCAGCTGGAGGACATTTTGACAAGATGCCTGAGCAACTTGGAGCCCCAGATCTGCCACCTCGTGGTGCGCACCTCAATGCCCTTCGGTGACTTTTGACAACTCCAGCGGATAGGGAGGGCCTCCTGGGAAAGAACGCCCCATATTGCAAGCTTCAAGTTTACCGGAGGTGGGAGAACGAGCTTAGAGAACTTCGCCCCGCCGGAGCTCCTCCTCGTTCGTCCTCCCGCGCTTCCAGCCGTCCGATCAAGGCGTCACTCCGGGCAACGCAGCTGCTGTCCGATCTGGGGTCGTCCCATCCGTAGATCCGCATCCAAGGAGATAATCTGGTCCATTGACCTAAACCGTCATCACGAGCCCTCGCACCGCCACATGTCAAGTGTAGGGACTCCAACCATTGGATCATAAAGCGCTGGGTAATTTTGCCCCCATACCCACACGTGATTTTGTATTTCCATTTTAGAACCTAAACATTCATCTGCAGTTTTAAATGTTTTGTAATATTTAGGAACTCACTCCCGAACGTCTTTTAAATTGCATTTAGGTCCTCCGCCACGTCACCTCACGTGCCTGTGTGCGTGAGGTGTTGGGCATTTTTGCAGAGGGCCCCCCGAGGTTTTACTTATTTCGTTCGAGTTTAGAAACTTCAATTCACAGTATAAAATTCTGGCATTTTTGTGATTGAGCCCCTCCAGGTTTAGATATTTGCATATCGGTCCTCGCCAGGCGCGTGCATGTCACGTGTGCCTTGGCGTTGTTGCAGAAAAGGTCATGAATGTTGTTTATTTCTTGTTGGCCCTGGAACTCTATCAATTAGTTATAAATTTTGTGTAAAATTTCCATGCAGGCCCTTGAGCTTTTCATATTCGCACAAATACCCCTGTCAGTATGTGTTTTCTTGATGTTGCCTCTATTTATTTCATGCATCTATAAATTGCTAAAAAAATACATAAAAATTATCTTGTGCTCTTGTTGCATCATACTATCACATCATATTTTTATTTTGCATTTTTATTGTATTTTATTTTTTTTTATAAAAATTCAAAAACATGCATTTTCTATATATTTGCACTATAAAATCCATAAAAATTATAAAAACACCTAAGAAAATTCCCCAAAAAATATATTTTGTGTCTTTCTATGTGTTTTAACTTTTTTCCAACAAAACTCCTAAAAATTATAAAACTCTAAAAACCTTCGTAAAAATCTATAAAATTCATAAAAAAATCTAAAAATTGTGTTTTCTTTTCCTGAATTTGCTTTATTTTGTTATCTTCCATTTAAAATTAATTTAGGGAATTTTTGTCACTGTTTACTATTTTCCATCCTCATTTTAATTTCAGCTAGCCCTTTTATTCACTGTTTATAGTATTTTTGACTTTAAAAATACCAAAAATTAAGAAAAAACTAGAAAAATCACAAAAACATTAGAAAATTATAAAATTCACAAAAACACTTTATTTCCCTAATTTTGAGTATTTTCCCTATTTTTTATCTCTCTCTTGTCTATCTTGTATTATATAGTCTATATAGTTATATATATATTCTACTATTAAAAAATATATAAAAAATATAAAATATAAAAAGAAAATATAAAATCAGAAAATTAAAATCAAAATTAAAAAAATATAAAATCAAAAATTAAATAAAAAATACAAAATAAAAAACCCACAAAAAAAGAGTCCAAATTGGCTAAGTAGTTCACTAGACACAGGACTTGACTTTTGTCTGCTTACTCCACGCCGTGCTTCCTGTGTTCGACCCCTACTTGCTTGCCACTATACATTCTTAGTAGGGTATAATAAATTTTAATCCTTGCTCTTGATTGCTTGATTGATTGTGTGGGTTAATTGTTGACGAACGTGAAGGCGTGAGTAGTCTCCTCAGCGTTAATGAGTCTGACCTGTCAGACCATTATTTAGCAGCTCCGCTTTCCCGTTTTTCAAATGGCGCCGTTGCCGGGGAGCATCGGCTTCTAGAGTAGACTTGTGTCTTTTATCTGCTTAGCCATTTTTGATTATCTGTTTTTATTGTATAATTTGTTTTGAACTATCTGACATCCCTTTCTTGTTTTCTTGCGAGGGACCACTGACCGAGGAGGATCGCCTAGGGGATCCTGAGCAGCCTTGGGAGGCGGAGCCGGCTATTCTATCCTAGCCGGTAGGAGAGAGCAGGAGGACTTGATAGAGAGAGAGAGATAGTTAGCTTTTTATTATTTTTCCGAGAGAGAGAGACATTTTTTTAATTTGTAATAATACAAGTACCCTGGACTTTGGACATTCGGGCCCAATTTTCAAGTGTTTGTTCACTTGGGGGGCTCACCGCAGTTTTACCACGTTTTCATCACCTTTTTAATTTGTTTACCAGTTTTGGTTTTCTTTTTTTTGTGGAATGAGCCCTTAGTTTTTAGGATTGCTTGATCGTGTAGTCTAAGGCCAAACATCTAATAACCATTGCATGCACCTATAGTCTTCTCGTTTGGACTTAGAATTAATTAATTGCGAAAGTACTCAGTCTCGAAGCCGCGTGCCGCTAGAGGTCATATATAGCGCTGGCAGGATCAGTTGTGGCGGACACCGATCGACATCAGAGACCGAACATAGGCTTCATTTTGAGTACTTAGCATTTGATTCTTCACATGTAGCAATTGCCTGCTTAGGACGATTTCCGTGTGCATGTCGGCATATAGATTAGGTTTATAAATTCCGGTTTTGCATCCCACATGGAGAGAGCTGGGAGGCACTGTAAGTCTTCTATCTTTGCATTCATCATCTAGGCACAAAGGTGAGATTTCCATCTTGGTGTCGCCTTGCATTGCTTTTCCGATCTTCTCCCTCTGTTTTTGGATCAATAGGAATCAAAGAAAATATCAAAAACGTTAGGCACTTGTATTGAATCTACTCAAAATAAGTGATAACACAAAAAAATTAAAAAATGGATTGCTAAAAATACTTGACCTAAATAAAACCGATTAATTGGACTCATTGCCTTGGGTTGAGCAAAGCCCTCATTTGTTTTCAGGTTGCATAGGAAGGTTTCCTTCCCAGTGAGGTGAGCGTCGTCATAAGGATTAGAGCCCAAAACCCAGTTGGTGGCTGCCTTTTGTATCACCTGGATTTCCGAAGTATTGGCTCTTCTATCGTACGTAGACGAGTAGGGCTTGGTCGACATTGATGACTCTCTATTGTGTAGACTATTGACCTTGTCCGAAGTATCGAGCATAGGCCACGCCTTCACGGGGGTGTCTGTCTCATCGTCTTGCATCCGAGTAGGTTCTCGCACGCTCACGGGTGATTCCGTTGCGAGCGAGATCCGAAGTATTGGTTTCGCCTATCGGCTTCCTCCCTCTATTTCTTTGGCTGAGTAGGGATCCATGAAGGGTTACAAGGACCTCAAATAGTGCAGACTACATGTTACACAGGAGGAGGACAAGTACGGGATACTTTTTCGGTAGTACTCTCGCTCCTATAGGCATAGCGCTCTAAGGACTCGTGAAAAGATAATTGCCTGAAAATCAAATCTAAAACACACAAAGATAATTGCCGAACCTTCACGGTATCACGGGTCGCGTTGGTGAATCCATTGCTTTGGGTTTAATTGATTAGTCGAGTTAAAGTCAAGATCAAAAACACCGTGCCTTTGCGCCATTTTGTTCCCCTTCCATTTTACCCTTGCTTATTGTGAGCCTTCTACTGTTTTACACTCCATTTATTTCTCAATGACCTCTGTATCTTCATCCCCATCGATCTTCCTCTTGACCTTCGAGATGGCGACGAATGGATAGTTTAGTCGAGACTCTGTCGACACCCACATCAGTTCCATCTGCTCGCCCTCTCTAATAATTCAGGACGATTCCCGAGAACCCGGTTCAGACTCCGTGAACTGATCTCCAGAGTCCCCGTCTTCTTCGATAAATCAGGATCACTCTTGTCCCGAATTCTGTCAGTTTTGGATGGCAATTGATTTCACTCCTTACATATCGTCGTCCTTAACAAAGTTCTATGTTGACCTTAACACAGAACACTTCTCTCCATCTGGTGCTGCAATTCAGACTGATCGGGGCATTCTTCCATGTGCAGACTTAGAGCCTGATTCCGAGCCAGCAAACCAAGCAGAATTTGAGATGGCAGGTGGAAGAGGAAAGGGACCACAACCTCAACCTGAAGCTGAAGCCAATCCGGGGAAAGGGTAGTACACCACGCAGAATGATGTCAACAGTCAATTGTTGGCTTCCATCCAAGCCATCCAGCAGTAGTTGACTAATCAAGCTCTGGCCCAGACCGCCTTCCAGGAAATGTTGAATGATCTGAGGAGGAGGGCCGATGCAAGAGATGGCCGACGGGAGGATGATCTAAATCAGGAGTTCAATTTTGAAGAGGTTCGAGATGAGTTCTCAGTGGAAGGACCAGAATTTGATGTAGCAGGCGCAGCCAAAGCCTACGCTGAAGAAGACATACAATTCAGGAGCGGGTCGCATCACTGAGTGGATCCAGATTCCACGTATTCATGCCCACTTCGAGCTAAAGCCACAGTTTCTGTCTCTGCTTCCCACATTCCACGGGAATACCACTGAGGAGCCCTATATTCATCTCAAGAAGTTTGGTCGCATTTGTGCTACCGCTCACTATCCTGGAATTCCTTTGGGGGTAGTCATGATGATCGCCTTTCCCTTCAGCCTTCAAGATAAGGCCCTATATTGGGTCGACCACCTAGGGAAGGTAGTCACGACGTGGGAGGAGTTGAAGTCCGCATTTCTCCATAAAAACTATCCTCTCGGGCGATTGAATCAGATGTGTGCCCGTATTTCCAGTTTTTGTCAGCAACCCCACGAGACTATCCATGAAGCGTGGGAGAGATTCAAGGACCTTCAGGAGAAGTGTCCCCACCATGAAATTCCAAAGACCAGCCTTGTGCATCACTTCTTTGGTGGGCTTACACTTGAGAGCCAAAAGCTTGTAGATGTCGCTTGCGGCGGTTCGTATTTTAACAAGGACGAGGACGTGGTGTGGAACGTCTTCGAGGAAATGTCTGAAGGAGAAGCCGCTCAATCCTCGTCTCGAGCATACATGAAGATGCCAACTGCCATCAGCAAGCCAATGAACATGGCTTCTCACACCGAAGACAGGGATGAGAGCTCCAACTTGAGTATCATTGGGAGCCACCTGTCTAAGGTGGATATCATTGAGAAGAGGTCACAGGACCTCAAGAAGTTATCAGTAATAGAGAAAAGGACCCAGGGCTTGGAAAAGCTTGATCTGATTTCCCAACAGCTGGAACAGCTCGTTCGTGCGTTGAATGCCAACATGTGCGACGATGTGTCTACTACTGCCGAGCCGAATGCTGAGAAGAAGGAGCCAACAATGCAGCAGAACCCTCAATCGTCTCCATCGCAACCCCAGCCTGTTCAGCATGTGTATTACGTGCAGGTTCCGGAGCAGCCCCTGCAGCCTCAGACACATATGGTTGTATATCAACCTGAGTCCCAGCCAGCCTATTTCGAGCAGTTCTCTCCACCCCCGCCACTGATACAAGAGATCAATGGTGTATGGAACAACGAAGCGCAGCTGACCCGTCCTCAGGGACACTCTCAGGGTCAGAACATGGGCAACATGCCCTATCACCAGCAACAGCAGTGTGGGAGACCATCAACCAGAAAATCACAAATAAAATGAAGAAAACAACAAAACACAAAAACATAGCAACAACCTCGGTGGAGATAGGCCAGCATTGGAGACGTCTGCACCTGCTATAGAGCCAGCCACAGACAGAAGGAATTTTGCACCTGCAGCGAGTCCAACGCCAGCACCTGACGCCGAGCCTGTCGTTGTTGGTCCACATCTTGTAGATGATTCTATTCCTTTTTGCCATCTACCTGTAAACAACAATATGGACAATACTTTGAATGACATAGGTGAAGAGTTTGTAATTATTCCTTTTCCAGAAGCAATGAAAAAACACAAAAAATGAAAATTTTGAAAAATGCTTTGTCTGATCCTGCTATCATAGAAATCATCCAGAATTTGGTGTTGAACATGCCATTGATGAAAGCTCTTGAGTACATGCCAGCTGTAGAGAAAGGATTGAAGGATGCATGTACAACTAAGCGCAGGCCTCACCCTCACAATTCCAAGAATAAAGGTGGCAAGCCCGAAAAGCATATCCTTACAATGGCCACAGTTAATGCAATCAGCAACCTCCCGGATAAAAAGCCGGATATGGGAGCACCTCTTGTGCAATGTCAAATGTTCAATCAGGAATTTGAATGAACACTTCTCGACAACGTGTCTTCTGTCAACTTGATGCCAGCCTCACTGATTACAGAATTCAGGCTAGGACCGCTCAAGCCTACAAAGATGATTCTGCAGTTTGCAGACAAATCAGTTAAGCGACCTAGGGGCCTGTTGGAGGACGTGATAGTCACGGTTCAGGGAAAGCAGTTCCCAGCCGATTTTATGGTACTAGATATGGACGTCCCCGCTCCATTGCTCCTTACCCCAATGATACTTGGAAGACCATTCCTGCGAACGTCGAACGCAGTGGTAAATTATGGGACTGGAGAAATCACTTTTGGCGCTGGCAATGAAACTATCAAAGTAGAGACCCTGCCCGAGGGAGCACCAGCAGAACAAACATCTGCATCATGCGCAAGGGTGATTGAGTATTCTGATGACTGCAACTTTTTGACAGAAATTCAAGACACCCACTTATTCTTGGATGGCAATGAGATCCATGAACTCCTCTGCCCCGAGGAGGGATTGGAGACCGCGGTCGAATTTCCTCTTATCTATCAAGATGAGGAACTCACTGATGTGCTAAATGAGACTGCCGTGGAGGTGATGCGCCTTCAAAACCAAGAGCAAATTGTTGAAGAATCGTGGGATGAAGAGGAAATCATTGAAGCATTCTGTTAAAATCTGAGTGAAGAGGCAGAACAGAGTATGGTGGACACCGAACAGATGAAAGAATCGCCACCTGCATTAATAGTTGAGGTCACCTTTGAAGCAGCTCAGACTCCGCCAGAGTTGAAACCCTTGCCCTCCAACATGAAATATGCCTTCCTTGCGGGAGAACCGAACATGTACCAAGTCATTATCAATGCACACATGACCGAAGACCAAGAATCTCGTATGATGGAGGTTCTTGAATGCAACCGCAAGGCGATAGTTTGGCGAACTTCGGATCTCCATGGGATCAATCTGTCACCGTGCTCGCATCGCATTTTTCTGGAAGAAGATTGCAGGCCTTCTCGAGAACTTCAGAAAAGATTAAATCCTAATATGCTGGAGGTTGTTATGAAAGAGATTCAGAAATGGTGTGATGTGGGATTCATTTATCTCATCTCCGACAGCAAATGGGTGAGCCCTCTGCATGTTGTGCCAAAGAAATCAGGGATCACCATTGTGAAGAATGACAAAGGAGAGGAGATCGCAACCAGAGTACCCACTTCTTGGCGAGTGTGCGTGGACTACAGAAGACTTAACCTCACCACCAAGAAGGACCACTTTCCTTTACCCTTCATCGACCAGATCTTGGAAAGATTGGCCGCGAAGGAATACTTCTGCTTCTTGGATGGATACTCTGGATATAATCAAGTTGATATTGCTCCTGAAGATCAAGAGAAGACCACGTTCACCTATCCTTTTGGTACATATGCCTTCAGACGGATGCCGTTCGGGCTTTGCAACGCCTCAGCCACATTTCAGAGGTGTATGCTTGCAGTTTTTGCCGATATGGTGGGCAACTTTCTTGAGGTCTTTATGGATGATTTTTCGGTCTACGGGGATTCATTCAATCAATGTCTGGATTATTTAGACCGAGTTTTATGGAGGTGCTGCGAAGTAAATCTTGTGCTCTCGTGGGAAAAGAGCAACTTCATGATGATCGAAGGAATCGTGTTGGGTCACGTTGTTTCTAAACATGGCATGGAGGTTGACCCAACCAAGGTGGAGGTAATTTCCAAACTTGAGCCACCTACAACAATTAAACAAGTCAGGTCATTCTTGGGCCATATCGGTTTTTACCGATGATTCATCAAAGATTTCAGCAAACTGGCCAGACCGTTGACTGAGTTGCTCGGCAAGGAGAATGAATTCATTATAGATGACCATGTGCTCCTTGTCTTTAATCAGCTGAAAGAATTCATCACACAGGCCCCTGTTTTGCAGCCGCCAATTTGGAGTTAGCCTTTCGAGATAATGACTGACACGTCAGATTATGCCATTGGTGCTGTACTTGGATAGAGGAAAGATAATGTACCGTTTGCGATTCACTACACTAGTCAAACGTTCGATGAAGCCCAGCGAAACTACACTGTCACTGAAAAGGAGCTGCTAGCGGTAGTTCTTGCCTTGGAAAAGTTCAGATCCTACCTCCTTGGATCCAAAGTAATCGTTTACACTGATCATTCGGCCATTCGGTACTTACAACAGAATAAGGATGCCAAACCACGTCTCATTCGGAGGATCCTTCTCCTCCAGGAATTTGACTTGGAAATTAAAGATAAACCTGGGGTAAAGAATGTGGTGGCCAATCATCTATCGAGGCTTCCTGAGCTGGAATCTCCTGAGCTGAACCTGCAACCAATCACAGAGACCTTTCCAGACGAGGCAATTCTTTCAGTCACCTCGCTTCCTTGGTATGCAGACATCGTGAATTATCTGGTGACCAAGAAAATCCCACAGGATTGCCCGAAGTTGAAAATAGACATGTTCTTGTCTAAAATCCATTTCTACCAGTGGGAGGATCTGTATTTATTTCGTGAGGGGCAGATTGTATCTGGAGAAGGTGCATTCCTCAGGAGGAAGTTCCAAGTGTCCTCGCCTTATGCCATGACCAAGATTCTGGAGGACATCATTCAGGCAAACGAACAGCAGCAAAAGTTCTTCAGAGTGGCCTCTAGTGGTTGTCATTATTCAAAGATGCAAATGATTATGTCAAATGCTGCACTGAATGTCTGAAGATGGGCGGAACCATAGGAATGAGAGACACGATGCTGCTGAAATTCATTCAGATATCAGACGTCTTCGGCGCATGGGGCATCAACTTTATGGACCCATTTCCCAACAGCCAGGGTTATGAATATATTTTGCTTGCTGTCGACTATGTAAGTCGCTGGGTGGAAGCTATCCCTGCCCGAACCGCCGATAGTAGGACTGTATGTCGATTCTTAAGAGATCACATCATAGCACAATTCGGGATTCCCAAAATTCTCATATCTGACGGGGGTAGTCATTTCATAAACAGAGAGATGAAGAAGCTGACTCAGGAATTCTGTATTGAACATCGTGTTGCTTCACCTTACCATCCGCAATCCAATGGCTTAGCTGAATGTTCAAACAGGGAGATCAAGACAATTCTACAGAAGCTTGTGCATCCGGATCGCAAGAACTGGTCTCAACTGCTTGATTCCGTTCTTTGGGCTTATAGAACAGCGTACAAGTCACCCTTATGAATGTCTCACTACCGCCTGGTATATGGCAAGCCATGTCATCTGCCCGTCGAATTAATTCACAGATCTTTATGGGCCATCAACATCTGTAATTTGGATTCCAAGAAAGCAGGAAAGAATAGAAAATTGGATCTAAACAGATTATTGGAATTCAGAGATTATGCATATGACAACAGCCTGATGTACAAGGAGAAGGTCAAAACGTGGCATGACAAGCATATCCGCCGCAAGTCCTTCGATCCAGGTCAGAAGGTGTGGTTGTTTGATGCGAAATTAAAGATCTTTCCAGGCAAATTGAAGAGTAAATGGACTGGACCGTTTATGGTTAGGCAGTTGCGTGACAACGGAAGTGTTTTGATATCCAATTTGTCAGCTGACACACAACCATTTGTAGTCAATGGACAGCTTCTGAAGCCCTACCTTGAACATGATACATTCATGTCTGTCGTTGACTCTATTCAAGTAATCTACAGAGATGAGCCGGATATCTCAAAAGAGGCAGAGGAAGGCCAAGCAGAGCAAAACATTTTTGAATGACTTTTCTTCTTTTCTTCTTTTCCGTCTCTTTTATCTTATTCTACTGACGTGATGTCATCCCTTTTAGCACTGCTACACTTAGGATGTACTTTATCCTAAGTGTAGGGGGATGCGCATCCCGAGTTGTTCATATCCACTTTCATCTCTTTTCTTGTTTTCTTCTTTTCTTCTTTTCCTTGTTTATTCTCTTTATCTATCAAAAGGTGTAACCCCTTGTTGGCAGTCTTCTATACTTAGGACGTACTTTGTCCAAAGTATAGGGGGGTGTGCACCCCGAGTTTTCATTTTTTTCGATCCTCTGCATTGTCTCCTCTTCTTATCTATACTTAGGGATATCTTACCCTAAGTATAGGTAGAGACAGTCCGAGTACGATCTGTTCATTCCCACCCTTGACCCTCCCTGCTTTGTGTACAGTCTGTTATACTTAGGATTATTTGATCCTAAGTATAGGGGGGACGGTCAACTTCTCATTCGTTCATTCATTCCTTCATTCGTTCCTTATTCTTAAGACTTTTCTATACTCAGTACGAGTTATGTCTTCTCTTTTTCTCTCTGATCTATGAGGACATAGCTCAAGCTAAGTATAGGGGGGTCATATATACAACGTATATACTTTAGCCATAACTCATACTTTCATATTTTCTTAATAATATGCTAATAATTCTTTAAAATTCATTAAAAACCATAATAAAAAGATGTTATCATTCCTCAAATTCTTTTTGTACTTACTGATTAATAAATCAGGTGAAAATGTTTTTTGCAAAATGTTTGAAAAATAGTTTGAAAATCGTTGTGAAAAATCTTTTAAAAACTATTTGAAAAACATTTTGTTACATGTTTTCAACCTCTGTAAAAACATTTTGGTTTGTAAAATTTATTTTCTTTGTGTGAAATAAAAATGTTTGAAAAATGATTTGCAAATGGTTTGAAAAATGATTGCAAAAATATTTTGAAAAATCTATACATACTGTTTGGAAAACCTTTGCAAAATGATTTTCAAATGTGTGTACATGTTTGTAAAATTGTTTGTAAAAATTATTTTGGACTACAGTTTCAAAATTGTTTGAAAAACCTGTGTCAAATAAGTTTGAGGAATACATACATCACACCTAAAATTCTTTATTATATATACCTATAACATTGATCACTTACCCCTGTAAATTCTTAAAATCCACTTCTTATAAATATAAGAAGCACTCCTGTGTAAATATTTTAACCTAGTTTTCTGCCAAAATCTTTTGTTTTCAAAAAAACCCAAAAACATTTGCAAAAATTAAAATCCAAAAACATTTGAATTTTTTTTTGAAAATGCATCATCATCTTTTCAAAAATCCATAAAAAAGTTCAAAATCTTGAAAATTGCATCACAAAAATATTTTCTGCATTTTGCATAGCATCATAGCATGAGCATTTTTCGAATTGAGTTTGATAATTGAATTAGTCTAAGAAAAATCCGGAGATTGGAGCTTGATTGGACCTTAAAATCCACCTAATAATAGGAACTTTATAGGAACCGGGTTTGATGTACTTCAGGTCTAGTTGACTTAATTCTTTGAGGATCACGAGACTTGGTTCAATGGATTCTTGACTGCCTAAGTAGAGTATTTCAGAGCACACGCATGACTCTTGTTGATAATGACCTAACTTGGACACCTGCACCTTTCACATGACTCAACTCAGTTGGGGTGGTGAGGGGATTGGATTTGCCGGTATGAGACGCACACAAGTGGAAACACTTGTCCTCCTCTAGGGAGGGAAGTGCACCCCAACCCGTCCAGTGATGAGGAATTCTAAAGAAAGGAGAGAGTGGGTTGCGATAAAGCTTCAAAAGAGGGATAGTCTACTGGCTCAAGAGGAAAAACTCCTTATGTAAATACTGCTGTGAATAGTATTTCAAAAAAAGGGACATGCTTGTACAAAAATAAATGCCTGCAAAGTATGTACATATGTTGTAAAGTCAATAAGCAAGCTTGAGTTCCAAAATCAAATCATGTGAGCCAGCAGCTGGATGACTCGACTACACTGGTCCTGCATCCTAGGATAGGTAGCTACACTGGCTACCGTCCATTCTTCTCTTCACCCCCTCCTCTTGAGCTGGTTGCCACTTGAACTTAGAAGGGAATACCCCGCTCCTCGAGGAAGGAGTTATTGGATTGGGGAATCATTGGGTTATCGTACTGGAGAAGTCAGTCTCTTTGTCGTTCTAGTTGGGGAGAGCCACCATCACTTACACTGTACGAGTTAGATTCATAGTCGTAAGGGTTTGCTTATGAGTTGAAATATTTCTGACCTGGCTATTGAGGAGACTTGAGCAGAGTTTTGGGATCCTCAGGGACTGTTGGATTTCAAATCTGGTTCTTATTAAGGTTCCGACCGCACTAAAACTCCAAAGGTCCGACTTAAGCTCCAAACTTTGATTTTGTGAAGATTAGTTTGACATTTAAATATTATTCCATCTTTCTTCTTTTTCTTTTCTTTGTTTTTCTTTTCTGCACTTATTGCATAAGTGTTTGCTAGGGACTAGCAAAGGCAAGTATAGGGGGATGATGAATCTACGTTTCATCATCTTTATTCTATCATTTTGGCCTTAAAACCCTAGTAAATGCGTGTAAATAGGCTTAATTCAAGCATTTTAGCATTGATGCATTTGTGTACAAATTGTGCATAAAATACTATTTTTAATGCCAAAATTATAGAATAAAGAAAAGAAAAGAAAAAGAATAAAATATTGCAAATATTTTATGACTCGAAATCTCGAGACCTAGGCATCTAGATGACTAGGTCGACAAGGAATAAAGTAGGAGGAGATAATGGCCGAAATACAATAAAAATATTTTTGCTTTTAATCATTCTTTATTCATTTTGGGACTTATTTTTTGTTCCACTTTTTATACTTCAAATAAAGAAACTTTGAACATGAAAGTTGTAGATAATTAAATAAATAAAAATACAAAATTGATTTCACTTAAAAATAATGTACAGATAAAAAGTTATGGTCTGAATAAGAATCCAGAATCCCAACTTCCCAGACCTGTATCTCGCAAATAAAAACTCCAAATGCATAAAACTCACCTTTAATTGTATATAATTTAAAATAAGCTATTTAATGGCAGTGGTTTCGCATTTGGCAGAGCTACGGTTTGAAAGTTGAGTTTTGGACCCCTATTGTATACTTGTACATATTAAAATATTCGTTTTATTATTTATTCATTATTTTTACCATTTTATATTTTTATAATTTTATAAATATTACTTATAATATATTTGTATATTAAAATCAGAATAAAAACCTAAATAAAATATCAAAATAAAATACTTGTATATAATACCTAGGTATAATACCTGTATATATACATGTATAATTAACACTTTTATTTTATTATGTGTACAAAATAATTCAAAATAAAATAAAAATATATTTAAGTATATAAAAATACTTTATAAATACATAAAATAATAAACAAAAATAAATGAATTAAATACAAAATAAAAATAAAATCTTAAAATATATAGATGCATAGACCTATACAAGCCCAAAAAGGTAACTTGTTATTTTACACCTCTAAAAATAATTAAAAATCACTATAAAATAATTTATAAAATAATAATTATTTTTTTTAATAACCTAAAAATAATAAAAATCATTTACTATTTTAAAATGATTTTTACAAAACTTTTTTAGAGGTTTTTCCTGGTTGGTCCACATGGACCAACCAGGTGAGTCTGACATTTGACCGCGGGTCAACTGTCTGATTCTTCCTCTTCAGCCTTGTCAGGACATGTTTTGTCCCATCTTCTCGGATTTTTCGAGGCTAATTCCTTCATCTTTTGGCGACATGGTCTTCGTGACTTTTTATCCTCGTGGAATGGTCTTACACGCCCGGGCCTCTTCTCGAGGATTGCATCACTGTTCCGCCTCGTGCGCCTCGTTCTTGGAGACGCTAGGGCCATCTTCTTCAAAAACCCCTTTGACCTTCATTTCGAATTTGATCGCTCTTCCACCAAAAAGGCCTAACCCTAGGGTGCTCAGCTTCCTCCTGATGACAGCAGGAGTCGAACCCATCTTCCAGGAGCCCTCGCGGTGTCGAATCGAGTTGTATCTCCTCGCCGGAGCCGTCGCCGGAGCTCTCTGCCCGTGCGCCATGGTGAGGTTCTTTCCCCTTATACTCCTGCTTCTCAAGCTCTTAAAAAAGTTAGAAATAGTCCCCACATTTTGTTCTCAAGAATCCATCGTTTAATCATCATCAAATCTCTTATTTTCGCCTTGGCCGGCATCGAGCTCGCCGGCCGACGACGAACCCAGCTCCTCGCCGTCACTTGTACTCTTCCACCCTCCGCGGGGTCGAGGCAACTTGCCCTCGACCCCTTCACCTCTCTTCTACAGGTCCCAGGCAAGATCAGCAGCTGGAGGACATTTTGACAAGACGCTGGAGCAACTTGGAGCCCCCAGCTCCGCCGCCTTGTGGTGCGCACCTCATCGCCCTCCGGTGACTTTTGACAACTCCAGCGGATAGGGAGAGACTCCTGGGAAAGAACGCCCTGTATTGCAAGCTTCAAGTTCGCCGGAGGTGGGAGAACGAGCTTAGAGAACTTCTCCCCACCGGAGCTCCTCCTCGTTCATCCTCCCGCGCTTCCAGCCGTCCGATCATGGCATCGCTCCAGGCAACGCAGCTGCCGTCCGATTTGGGGTCATCCCAGCTGTAGATCCGCATCTGAGGAGATAATCTGGTCCATTGAAACGAACCTACCCCACATTTTTCTTCTACTTTAAAAATGAAAAAGATTTCGAACATTTTTAAGTAGCAGAAAGGGTGACGAGAGGAAAGAAGACGAGAGAGCGGGAAAAGCAAACGTCAAAGAAAAAGCACCGTCATCACGAGCCCTCGCACCGCCACGTGTCAAGTGCAATGACTCCAACCGTTGGATCGTACAGCGCTAGGTAATTTTGCCCCATACCCCCGCGCGATTTTGTATTTCCATTTTAGAACCTAAAGATTCATCTACATCTTTAAATGTTTTGTAATATTTAGGAACTCACCCTTGAACGTCTTTTAAATTGCATTTAGGTTCTCTGCCACGTCACCTCACGTGCATGTGCGCGTGAGGTGTCGGGAATTTTCGCAGAGGGCCCCCTGTGGTTTTACTTATTTCATTTGAGTCTAGAAACTTTAATTCACAGTACAAAATTCTGGCATTTTTGCGATTGAGCCCCTCCAGGTTTTGATATTTGCATATCGGTCCTCGCCAGGCACGTGCGTGTCACATGTGCCTTGGCGTTGTTGCAGAAAAGGTCTTGAAAGTTGTTTATTTCTTGTTGACCCTAGAGGTCTATCAATTATTTATAAATTTTGTGTAAAATTTCCATGCAGGCCCTTGAGATTTTTCATATTCGCACAAATACCCCTACCAATATGTGTTTTGTTGATGTTGCCTCTATTTATTTCATGCATTTATAAATTGCTAAAAAATCCATAAAAATTATCTTGTGCTCCTGTTGCATCATAGTATCACGTCATATTTTAATTTTGCATTTTTATTGCATTTTATTATTTATAAAAATTCAAAAACACGTATTTTCTCTACTGTTTGCACTATAAAATCCATAAAAATTATAATAATACCTTAGAAAATTCCCAAAAACATATATTTTGTGTCTTTCAGTGTGGCTTTAACTTCTATCCAAAAATCACTAAAAACTATAAAACAAAACTCCTAAAAAATATAAAACTCTAAAAACCTTCGTGAAAATCTATAAAATTCATAAAAAAAATCTAAAAATTGTGTTTTATTTTCTTGAATTTGCTTTATTTTGTTATCTTCCATTTAAAATTAATTTGGGGAATTTTTTTCACTGTTTACTATTTTCCATCCTCATTTTAATTTCGACCAGCCCTTTTATTCACTGTTTATAGTATTTTCGACTTTAAAAATACCAAAAAATTAAGAAAAATCTAGAAAAAACATAAAAACATTTAAAAAATATATATTTCACAAAAACACTTTATTTCCCTAATTTTGATTATTTTCCCCATTTTTATATCTCTCTTATCTATCTTGTATTATATAGTCTATATAGTTATATATATTCTATTATTGAAAAAAATATAAAATATATAAAATATAAAAAGAAAATATAAAATCAGAAAATTATAATCAAAATATAAAAATAAAAAATAAAAAATAAATAAAAAATACAAAATAAAAAATAAAAAACCAAAAAAAAAAGAGTCCAAATTGGCTAAGTAGTTCACTAGGCACAGGACTTGACTTTTGTCTGCTTACTCCACTCCGTGCTTCTTGTGTTTGACCCCTACTTGCTTGCCACTATACATTCTTAGTAGGGTATAATAAATTTTAATCCTTGCTCTTGATTGCTTGATTGATTGTGTGGGTTAGTTGTTGATGAACGTGAAGGCATGAGTAGTCACCTCAGCGACAGTGATTCTGACCTGTCAGACCATTTTTTAGCGGCTCCGCTTTCCCGTTTTTCAGGGTCCGCATGAGGTGACCTAACACTATACTTATACGCAATATAGGAAAGTTCCAGAATGTACATGCAAATAACCCCCAAAGTTTTGAACAATTTTACTAATTATAGAACCTTTTATAAATAACAGAAAGGGCAGATGGTTTACTTGAAAGTTTCACCACTTAAGTTAGTTGGATCCAGTCGCTGTTTTGCTTCTACATAGACGATTTGATAGTTGGAGGATGGCAACGGTTCGAATAGAATGAATTGCCCAGATTACATCTGGGCCATGTTCTTGATCTGGCAGCTCTGAATGTGTCTAGATGAACAGCTAAGAACACTCACTAAGCTCGCTTTGATTGCTCAATTCTCTTTCATATGGCAGTGGATCTTCGATTCGGCAGCGGTCAGGGGTTCATGTGGTCCTTCCACATGTGCAAGGGTATTCAAATGAGGCAGATAAAGCTCTGAGGGCTCAGACCGCGTCTGAACACCTGGAGTTGCTCTAGGTATTCCTATCTGTTCTAGAGGAATCTTCGAGTCCCCTCTCCTGCACCAAAAGGGTCCTGGGTTCGAGGGCTATCTCCTCGACCAAGGGTAAGGCAAAAAATGACATGGGATGATATGAAGGTGGAGCTTTGGCGAGTGCAGGCAGAAGGAGCTTCAACTCCTTGATCCACGATGGACAAAGGGGGTACATATGTCTTAGTAGATGGAGAAGATGTACGAGAGTCGAGTGGGGTGAAAACGAGGGTGATTAGACAGTTGTATTACGATGAACTGCCTTGGAGCTCCAGCTCCATGGATTTGGGGATTTTTTATTTTAATCCTAAAGATGATATTAATTCTAAAATTAAAGAATGTATTTGAAAGAAGACTAAAAAATTTACCTGGGGATGGAAAATAAAGGCCTCCAGTTGATCATAGGCCGACGAAGCAGAACCTCCGACGGTGAATGGCTAGAGATAGTGGATCTGGCTCCTCTACCGCTCGTCCTCACTGTAGAGCTAACCCTTTGGTTGTTGTCACCAAGGGGAAGGTACTCGGTGGGCTCTGAGGGGACAAGAGAACGCAAAGAGATATCAAAAGGAGAGGCAGAGCAGGAGGAGCAAATATATAAGCTGCAAAAGGGGCGAACGTCAATCGAAGATGCTTCCTGGATCAAGGATGATCGATGAGATCTTTGGCAATGGAATGAAAGATGGATGATCAATCTCCATGAAATGCGTAGCATGTCAAGCCAGATCATCATGAGCTCGAGTAAAAAAATGGGTGAAAAGCTAGAATCTGACAGGACGGAGCTCGAGGAAGAGAGAGGGAGGTTGTTGACTAGGGTCAACACGGGGAGCATTCCGGTTGGTCCACGTGGACCAACTAGAAAATTCCATGGAAGAAAAGATTGATAAAATCAAAAGGAAATAATAAATGAATTATTTATATCTTTATTAAAACATGAGGTTGTTTGTAACTTAATGTAGTATTTTATACATATTTATTTATTTTTATGAGGCTTTTTATTACAAGTTATTTTCACATGTAAAATATATGTATAAATACTTGTGTTTTGATATTTTATTTTATATTTTCTTATTTTATACAAGATATTTTTTGATTTATTTTTAGAAGCATCAAGAGATTTTTATTGTAATTTTATGGGTCTGTATGTACACATAATTAGATATATATGAACACATTATAGGTATATACATGTAGATTTTTCCTATATTTATGTATTATTTGTTTTAATTTTATTTTGATGGTTTTTAATTAAATTATGTACATATGTTTCTAATAATATATGTAACTACATAAAAATAAAATAGTTTGAAAAACATAAAGAATAAATATATTGATTAAAATATACATGTATAATGCACAATATGCACCCAAAACTTAAATTTTGCGTCTTAGCTCCAAGTTAAATGAAATCACCTTCATGAAATAACTATATAGAAGTTATATACAATTAAAGGTAATTTTTTCAGTTTGGTATAGTATGGAGAAGATACATGTCTGTGAAGATTTTATTTTGACTTATTAATTTGTGTGACTTGGGCACATTGTGCATTATTTTTATGTGAACTCAATTTTGTATTTTTCCCTGTATTTTTATCTATAACTTTCTATGAGGTGTAAAAATAATAATATAAAATAGATGCCAAAAATCAATTATAGATGAATTACAGAATAGGGTTTTGATTTTTTCTGTATAATTCATCTGCCTATCTTCCCTACTTTATTCCTTGTCGATCAAGTCATCATGATGACTGGGTCTCGAGGTCTAGGGTCACTCAAGTCTAGGGTCACTCTACCTATCTCCCCTCTTTTCTTCTTTATTTTTTTATTTGGATTTAAATACATTAAAAATACAGTATTTTATACAGTATTTTGTGCAAATTATTTTCATAATATCAATGTTTGGAGCTCAGTCGGACCTTTGGATTTTTAGTTTGGTCGAAACCTTATTTGAGAACTGAGCTTGGAGTACAGCAACTTTCAAGAACCATGAAACTCTGTCCAAGTTCTCTTAAAAGCCAGGCCAAAACAAGTCCACGCCATACGCAATCTCTTATGACTATGAGTCTAGCTTGTACGGTGTGTGTGTGTGCTATATAGCTCCTCTCGGCTGAAATGGTAAAAGTTAGTCTTCTCCAACATGGTGACCCTAATTGCCCAATCCAATAACTCTTTCCTTGAGAGGTGGGATATTCCCTTCTTGGTTCAAGTACAACCAGCCCAAGAAGAGGAGACAGAGAAGAAAACAAATGGTAGCAAGTGTAGCTACCGATCCTAGGATGCTTGGCCAGTGTAGCCAAGTCATCCGGCAGCAAGCTTAGATGTATATTTGACTTTGAAGCTTAAGATTGCTTATTGAATAGATGCATACTCTAATGGTAATAGATTTTTCTTGATTTCTGTCTGTCTATTTTTTTGGAGTTTTTGATTTTTGAATTATTTTTTACTTTATATAGCAGCATTTACATAAGGAATTTTTCCTCTTGGGTCAGTATATTGCCCCTCTTTTTAAGCATTATTACAACCCACATCATTCTATCATTAGATCTCATGACTACCAGATGGGGTTGGGGTACAATGGCGACATAATTGTGACTTCCGATGTTTTTATTGGCTTGTGTCTCATGCTGGAAAATCCAGCCCTCTACCACTTCAACTGAGTTGAGTAAAGTGCAAGGTGCATGTGCGCAAGTTAGGTCACTATCGACAAGAGTCTGTGTGTGTTCCTAAAAGTTCTACTTAGGCAGTCAAGACAACACTGAAACTAGCCTCATGTTCTCAAGAATTAAGTCCAATAGACCTGAAGCACCTCGATTCGAGTACCTCCTAAGGTTCTTGTGATTAAGAGGATTAAGGTACAACCAACCTTCAATCTTCGGATTTTTTTAGACTTGTTCAATCATCATTATCAATACGAAAAAATGTAAATGTTATGCAAAAATATTTTTGTGAAAACAATTTTCTAAATTTGAACTTTTTATATATTTTTGAAAAGGTTTTACAAATTTTTATTGCAATTTTTGAAAACATTTTGAAAATTTATGGGTTTTTAATCTTATATTTTTTAGTGATTTTTGAAAAATAAAGGAGTTTTTGGCAAATAATTATGCGCAGATATTTACATGGGATTGATCTTATTATGTACAAGAGTTAGATGAAAATTTTACATAAGTTCTTTATAGGTTTACGTACAGAGTTTGTAAAGAATTTATTTTTCTTAAATTATATACAAGATTTTCAAAACAATTTGCAAATATTTTGATAAACATTTTGAAAACTTTATTTTGAAAGAATAATTTGACAAATAATTTTTGCATACTTTTACAAAATTTGACATAATTTTGCAACTATTTTTCAAATAATATATATAGATTTTTCAAAGTATTTTTGCAATCATTTTCAAAACCATTTGAAAATATATTTTCAAAATATTTTATTAAAACAAAAGAAAGAAATTTCTACAAACAAATCATTTTTACAAAAAGTTTGAAAACATTTTACAAAATATTTTCCAAACAATTTCCAAAAGATTTTTTAAGAAGATTTTTCAACTATTTTTCAAACATTTTGTAAAACATGTTTAACCAGTTCATTACTCCATATATACAAAGAATTTTGTATATGTGTTTTGATTTTTTTATTAATTAACCATATTATTGAAAATACACAAGTACGAGTTATGGCTAAAATATATACAGAGTATATATGACCCCCTATACTTAGCTTGAACTACGCCTTCATAGATCGGAGAGAAAAGGAAGACATAAATCCTACTGAGTATAGGAAAGTCGATACCACAACAAATGAATAATGAATGAGAAATCGACCATCCCCCCTATACTTAGGATCAAATAATCTTGAGTATAGCAGACCTTACACAAAGCAGGGAGGGTCGAGGGTGAGAATAAATAAATGAATAAATCAACGGCTCGTCCTATCTCCCCTATACTTAGGGAAAAATATCCCTAAGTATAGAAAGAATTTCAAGAGTTGAGGAGACATGTGAGGGAATTAAAGAATGAGCAACTGTGTACACTCATCCCCCCTATACTTAGGATGAAGGATATCCTAAGTATAAAAATGATGACTGGGATGAATGAATCTTTTGGAAGAACAAAAGAATGAAAAAAGAAAAGAACAAAAGAAGAAAATGTTCAACTACTCAAAAATGTTTTTGATTGCCTTGTCTAAATCAATAGATGTTGCGGCTGGAAGTTCTGCATTGTAGACCACATGAATAGAGTCAACCATGGACATGGACGTATCATGCTCAAAATAAGGCTTCAAAAGCTATCCATTGATGATGAAAGGTTGTGCGTCAGCTGACAATCTTAATATGACTATGCTTCCATTTTCACGCGCATGCTTCACTACAAATGGGCATGTCCATTTGCTTTTTAATTTCCTTGGGAATAGTTTCAACTTTTGATACCTGCCCCCGCACCCTATGTTAATTCATGCAGATTAATGTCCAAATTAATTATAAGTGTTCGTTGCAGTCGGATACGAGAGGGAATATCAAAAACCACTTTTAATTTAATTAAGTCAATTTCGAGTGGCAAATTTTTTTACTTGGTGAAGTCCAAGGTCGAACTCAGGGAGGCATCTGTCTCCTTATTAGTAGCAAAGTCCAAAATGTTGGATTTTTGAAGAATTATTTTTTTGGTCTTTTTCAATTTCTATACAGGACACATGCAACAATCAGGCCGATTATGAGTTAAACCAGAAATATGATCAAATTAATTCCAAAAATTATGAAACTTGGCCAGATTATGAAATGGGATGAAATTAAGCTACTCTAATTTTTTTAGAATTTTCTGATATAAGGTTAATAAAAAATGCAGACTTTAGTGAAAATGACTAAACCAATTTTAATAATTATCAAACGATGATATTTTTCAGAAACAAAATTAATCCAAATAGGTCTAGTTAATAGCTATCCAAATCAACTTGAATTTTATTAAAACACTTCACGATTGATTAATTAAAAATTAATTAAGGTTTTCACTAAATGATTTTTCTATGACAAATTATACATGCAAATGAGATGATTTTTGGATATGTTGTAGCATAGACATAGATCTACAAACGGTGATTTTTCAGAGATTTTTCAATAAGTAGATAGGACGCAATCAATTAATCAATCAAAATGGGCAAAATGTTGCAATTTTCATTGAATTAATTTCCATAAATATTCTGCAAATCCGAAAAATACAAATAAATGCTAACATGGTAGAAAAAGAATTATACTACACAATGCAACTTTTGGAATTAAAAATAGATGACAGAATGATGACAAAATAAATGTGCAAATGTAGGGGTATGAATGCAATACCGAAAAAGAAATATGAACTGAAATGAGAACAAGGACTTGCATGCAATTACTGGAAACTTGAAATTTTTTTAAGAACTTGCAAAGGGGGTGCAAGTGTCCCCTTTGCAAATACCCAATTCTTTATTCTCCGATAGAACTCCTCTGTTTTTGCATGCAAAACAGAGGAGCTTCACGCTGGAGCTTCACGCGGACGGGCGGATGGAGTGGAGCTCGGTGGCGGCGTGCGGACGGCGAGGAGGTGGCGGCGCGCGAGGAGCGAGGAGAAGAGGCGGCGCGTGGCGGCGGTTGGCGTGGCAAGTGCGCGCGGCTGAGGGCGCACGGTGGACGGCAAAATGGGGGACGCGCGCCTGGGGGCGAGAACCGCCGCACGGGGCTGTGCAAGGTGGGGCATGCTGAGATGGCGCGTCTTCAAGGGGCGGCAACCGCGCACCGCGCTGCAGTGGCGGAGAGGCGCGACCAAGGCGGCAGCAGCTCGCAGCGTGCTGCAGTGGCGAAGCACACGTGCGGGGATGGCGCGCGGTGCGCCTCGCGCGGGCTGGCTACTGTTCTGGGTGGCACGAGCCGCTGCTAGTGTAGGGGTCCTGGCAGGAGGGCGGTCTTGCTAGCTGTTAAGGTGGGATGGCTAGGGCGACAGCCGGAGAGATGGCTGCACCTTGGAGGGCGGTGGCTTCAGGTGCTTGGGCGGACAGTGTCGTAGGTGGCGAGGGGGACGGCCGACACACGGCCAAGGGTCGTCGGGGTAGAGATGATACCTGCAATGAAGAGAAGAGCTCGAGTCGGGCTCGGCCGTGGTGGAGGGAAGAAGAAGAAACGTTGGGGGAGGGAATAGGGGATTTCACAAAATCCCCTGCTTCACATGCATTTGTTTAGCGTGCGTAAATGACCGAGCAATCGATTGATGTAATCTTGTCTAAAAATTAATTAAAAATCACATTTGCGTTCGCAATGTGTGATTTATCTGTGAAAACACAATTTGTTTGGCGATTTGATGATCGAAAGTAAATGAATCGAAGAGAGAGAAAGGTATGAGTAAGAAGAAGAGAGGAAGAAAATGAAGATGAATTTTACCTTGAGATGGACGAGTGCCTGTGAAAGAGGAGATTAGAGCTCCTCGGATCTTCTCTCTAGACCTCGGCGAGGGTCGAGCTCGGCAGCTTGAAATGGCTGCGACAAAGGATCGAGGTAGTCCTTTGGATCTCGCCGGAGATGGCCTGTCGTTACTCGACTAGTTGTGGAACTTGCTGTCACCAAGATCGAATTAGGAGCTCGGGGCTACTCTCTCATAAAGGCGGATGGGGATGAATGGAAGAATGGATGTGATTATAAAGAGGAGGAGGTGGAGGTTGGAGAGGACATGGAGAGAGTGGGAGAGATGGAAGATGGAGTGGAGAAGATGGGGTGGGATTTGGAGGTGTCAAAGTGGCCTCTCCCTTAAGTTAAGGGAGAGTGGGAGAAGAATGGGTAGAGAAGAAGCTTAGCCATTGATGATATATCCTTTCATCCAACGGCCCTGGATGAAGGAGGAGGTGGCATAAGTGGATGAATGAGGAGGCGACACGTGGTGGCTCCAAGAGCTGCCACGTGTCGCTCCCAGAAAAATCCACAATTAAATACAAAGAAAAATCGAAAAGAAATAATAGAAGAGGTTAGATCAAAAAGTGGTCCACACGAATGTTGCTCATTTTGACGAGATCTACAACTTTCATGAAGGGCCGAAAATCAAACGAGATCATCTGTACAAAAATGTATTTTTGGGTGGTACCTTATAGATATAAAGTACCGCATTTTATCTTTTGCAATTTTTTGTCATTTTTAAATGAGAAAAATTAAAATAATGTTAGATAAAATATGAAAATAATATTTACAACTTAATCTAATTTTTTTGGTTTTTTTTAATAATGAAGAAAATAAAAGGATAAAAATGCAGGGGTAAAATGGTCATTATGTACAATATACAAAAGGGACCCAAAACCCAAGTTTTGCATACGAGCTCCGATTTTAATGAAATTGGTCTTGTTTTGAAGGTCTATGAATGTATATTACTTTAAAAGTGAGTAGACCTAATTCGGAGGTTGTATGAAAGAGATATGCACATTTTAAGGTTCATGATTTCAAACTTGGATTGGGGTTTTATTGGTCAATTTTACAAGTTAATATTTTTTTGATATTTTTCTTTAATTAGTGTTAGTAATATATACACTATAGACTTGGTTTTATTGGATTTGGAGTTAGTATAAAATATATACAAATAAGGTATTTTAGTTAATATATAGGTGAATATTTACAAGTGAATTTGGCTTCTTATTTTATGCAAATATAAATGCTAAAATGCAGATGTTATCAATGCATGCGTGAATGCTACTTATGCAATATAAGTGGAAATATGCGGCTATTTACTTGGGAACAAAGCTCTATTTTCAACTTTTAGAGTGATGAATCACAGATTCATCAACCCCCTATACTTAAACCTTGCTCGTCCCCGAGCAACTAAATGAAATGCAAGAGTGAAATGATTTTGGGTTCCATACCAAGGTCATGAGCAAAAGTTGAAAATGGAGCTTGACTCGACCTTTGGATTAATTGTGTGGCGGAAACTTATTGGGATCTGAACTTAAGACCTAACAAACTTCAAGTTCCACAAGTCTTCTATTCAAGACGCCTCAACAGTCAGGTCAGAACAAATCCTCAAACACAAATTTCTGATGACTATGATTCTTACTTGTACTGTGTAAGTGAAATGTAACTCTCCACATCAGAAATGGCTCAGAAACAACCTCCTCTAACAAGGTAACTCAATAACCTAGTCCAGTGACTCTTTCCTCGAGGAGCGGAGTATTACCTTCTAAGTTCAAGTGTGACCAGCTCAAGAGGAGGAGGTGGAGAAAAGAATGGACGGTAGCCAGTGTAGCTACCTATTCCGAGATGCCTGACCAGTGTAGCCAAGTCATCCAGCTACAGACTTCTTGCTAATATACATACTCCGACAGGTATATTTTTTCACTTGGACCTGTCTGATTTTTTTGGAGTTCTTGCCTTTTTTTTCTTTTTTTTCTTTTTTTAGAATTATATACAAGGTGCAGCAAGTACATAAGGAGTTTTTCCTCTTGAGCCAGTAGACTATCCCTCTTTTGAAGCATTATTGCAACCCACAGCATCCCGTCCTTAGATGTCAACACCACCAGACTAGGTTGAGATGCACTACCCTCCCTAGAGGAGGACGGATGTTTCCACCCGTGTGCTACTCCAAGCTAAAGGATTCTACCTCCTCACCACCTCATCAGTGAAGAGCTACGTGCATTGTGCTTGTCCAAGTTAGGTCACTGTCTAAAAGAATCATGCATGTGCATGAGATATTCTACTTAGACTAATCAAGATGACATGTGAACATAGACTTGTGGACTCAAAGAATTAAGTCACTTGACCTGAGAAATCTTAACTCCAAATCTTATAAGGTTCCTCTAAAATTAGGTGGATTAAAATCAAATCAAGTCCATCCTCAATATCTACTCATAACTTGGTTCAGAACCCACTAGCTTTCCACCTTGCATATGCAAGATATGCAGATGAGATGCAGATGACATGCTTTGTAGATGATTTGTAAATGCAAGACTCTTTTCTTTTCTTTTCAGATGCAGAGATGATATGCAAGAGTAAATAAGAAGCCTATTTTTATTTTCATTTTTTTTTTAATTTTTACCCACCCGTGATTATTGTAATATATACAAACATACGCGAAAGTACGAGCTATGGGTAAAGTATATATGTAATATATACATGCCCCCCTATACTTAGCGTGTGCTATGTCCTCAGAGCACGAAGAGCGAGGAAAAAGACATAGCTCGTGCTAAGCATAGGAGAGCTAAAGAGAAGGAAAAAATGTATAGAAATCGACCCGCCCCCCTATACTTAGGCTCTGGCAGCCTAAGTGTAGAAGAAAGTCAAAAAGTAGGGCGGACGAGGTCAAGGAGAGAAGTGTATGAATATACAATGCGGGCATCGGTCCCCCCCATACTTAGGCTCATGTCAGCCTATGTATAGGACGGAAGTGAGTATGAGGACCAATGTGATCTGGAGAATGTACAAAGAACCGACTCAAGTGACTCCTCCCCCCCTATACTTAGGATCTGGTCATCCTAAGTATAGTCCAAGATAGTGATCTAATGAGGTGGGGATGGGTTACTAGAGTCGCGTGGGTGAGAGGATAGGATGTACAAGAAGAATGATGATAGATACAAATGAGTCGGTCTGAATCTTTCAAGATACTGCTGATGGCGGGAGCTCACTGCTGCAAGGTCTCATACGCGGCTCGAGGTGCATCTGCTGAATCTGTCTCGTGCATGAATACAATCTCCTCAACATGGACTAACTGCTCATTAGATACAACGAAGTGCTTCAATAGTTGTCCATTCACTAGGAATGTCGGTGCATCATCTGCGAGATCTAAGATCTCGACACATCCACTATCATGCACCGTACGGACGACAAATGGTCCTGTCCACTTGGACTTCAACTTGCCCTGGAAGATCTTCAGCCTAGCATTGAACAACCATACCTTCTGTACAGGAACAAAGGTCTTTCGTCTGATATACCTATCATGCCAATGCTTCACCTTGTCCTTGTACACCAAACTGTTGTCATATGCGCGGTTTCTGACTTCCACCAGCTCATTCAGATCCATGTCTCTCTGTTTCTGCCCAAGGTGCGTGTTCCAGTTGACCTTCTTGATTGCCCATTCTGATTTGTGCACTAACTCTGCGGGCAAATGGCACGGCTTTCCGAATACCATTCGGAATGGGGAGGTTCCTATCAGTGTCTTGTAAGCTGTCCGATACGCCCAGAGGACTTGATCCAGGATCTGAGACCAGTCCTTCCTGTTCGGACGGACAAGCTTTTGCAATATGGTTTTCACCTCCCTATTTGACACCCAGCCATACCATTGGTCTGTGGGTGGTAAGGGCTAGCGACACAGTGTTCGATGCCGTAGTCCTTCAGGAGTTTCTTCACCTCCCGATTCACAAAGTGGCTACCCCCATCTGATATCAACATTTTGGGGATCCCGAACCTAGAGATTATGTGATCTCTGATGAATTTACAGACAGTCCTGCTGTCTGCGGCTCGGGTCAGGATAGCCTCCACCCATCTGGATAGATAGTCTACCGCAAGAAGGATATACTCGAACCCGTGGCTAACAGGGAATAGGCCCATGAAATCGATGCCCCAGGCGTCAAAGACATCACAAATGATGACAGGCTGCATAGGCATCTCAGCCTTGGAACCGACGGTTCCTCCCATTCTCTGACATACCGGACACGACTTCGCGAAGGCGGTGGCATCGTGAAACAGAGTCGGCCAGTAAAAGCCACACTGAAGTACCTTCCATGCGGTCCTCTTCCCGGAGTGGTGTCCTCCTGCCTCTAAGCTATGGCATAAAGAAAGGACACTCCGGTATTCCTCCTGAGGAATACACCGTCTCCAGACACAATTCGATCCTTCGAAGAAAAGGATCGGATCCTCCCAATGGTAGTGTCTTGCGTCCGACTTCAGTCGGTCAATTTGGCTCTTGGGCCAATCTTCGGGAACTTTCTTGGAGACAAGATAATTCACGATATTGGCATACCATGGGAGTGAGTCGACAACAAAAATCGACTCGTCTGGGAAGGAGTCTCGAATTGGTGAATCCATATTAAGATCTTCGAGACGAGAAAGATGATCGGCCACTACGTTCTTCTTTCCAGATTTATCACGGATGTCCAAGTCAAACTCCTGGATAAGTAAAATCCATCGAAAAAGATGCGCCTTCGCATCCTTCTTCCCCATAAAAAACGCAGTGTCGTGTGGTCTGTGAACACAGTTACCTTGGATCCAATTAAGTGGGATCTGAATTTGTCCAAGGAAAACACTACCGCAAGCATTTCCTTTTCCGTAACTGTATAGTTACGCTGAGAGGTGTCAAGCACTTTGCTTGCGTAGTGAATTGAAAACGGGACGCCTTCTCTTCGTTGTCCTAACACGGCCCCAACAGCAAAGTCTGAGGCGTCTGTCATGATCTCAAAAGGTAGAGACCAATATGGGGCTTGTAGGATAGGTGCGTCCATTATCATTCCTTGCAATAGCTTAAAGGCCTCAAGACATTTGTGATCAACAATAAACTCCATGTCTTTTCCTAAAAGCTCAGTTAGCGGTCGGGCAATCTTAGAAAAACCCTTAATGAATCTCCGATAAAATCCAACATGCCCGAGGAACGACCGCAACTGTTTGACGTTGGTCGGTGGTTGGAGTCGTCTGATCACATCCACCTTGGCAGGGTCAACCTCCATTCCTCTCTTGGAGATGACATGCCCCAACACTATGCCCTCCGTCACCATGAAGTGACTTTTCTCCCAGGAGAGCACCAGATTAACCTCACAACATCTTTTGAGGACTCGGTCCAGATTCCTAAGACAGGAATCGAAGGAATCGTCGTGGACCGAAAAGTCGTCCATGAAGACTTCCAGGAATTCGCCGACCACTTCGGCGAATACAGCAATCATGCACCTTTGGAAAGTACCTGGAGCATTGCATAACCCAAAAGGCATGCGCCTGAAAGCATAGGTACCAAAGGGGCATGTGAATGTGGTTTTTTCCTGGTCCTCCGGATCTATGGCTACTTGATTATAGCCTGAGAACCCATCTAAGAAGCAGAAGAATTCTTTCCCCGCTAGTCTCTCCAAGATTTGATCAATGAACGGCAGGGGGAAATGATCCTTCTTCGTTGCGGCATTCAGGCGTCTGTAATCCACACAGACGCGCCATGACGTGGGCACTCGTGTCACGATCTCCTCTCCGTCCTCATTGGTGGTTGTCTGAATTCCCGACTTTTTCGGGACAACATGGATTGGGGCCCACCCACTTAGAGTCGGAAATTGGGTAAATGAAACCCGCGTTGTACCATTTCTCTATCTCCTTTTTCACGACCTCTCGTAAATTTGGATTCAAACGACGTTGGAATCCACGAGAGGGTTTGGCATCATTCTCCAAGTAGATATGGTGCGAACACAGAGCGGGATTTATCCCGTGGAGATCGGAAATGCTCCAGCCTATCGCCTTGCGGTTTTTCTCCAAGATCTCTAGAAAGCGAGATTCCTGCTCCTCGGTCAATCGCGAACTGATGATGACTGGAAATTTCTCATCATGACCAGCAAGGAAGGCGTATTCTAAAGTTGTGGGTATAGGTTTGAGCTCAGGAATAGTGTGATCGTCTAAGAAATCTGGCTCAATCTGATTTTGCTCGGTGTCGGAAGTGGCTGGATCTTTCTTTGTGATAGCTTCCACCAAGTTGTTCGGCTCTGGAGTCGGATCGACAAAGGTTTCCATGCAATCGGCAAAAGCCTCGTCCGACTCGTCATCCTCATCTTCCGATTGTCCTAAAGATGTAAGGACTGACAGGCCCAACTGGGCCTCTAAGTCATCGAAGATGTAGGGCGATGCAGGTTCTGAGCTGTACTCGTTCCTGAAGACCTCGCAAACTGACTCATGCACTGGATCATCTCCGGAGGGGATGGACTCATCGGTGCTGGCTGGGTTCTGTCTCCATGGCCCAACTGTGTCTACATGCTCGCAGTCTGCTTCGGTAGAAGAGTACTCGATGCTGGATTCGGAATCCGGTCTCTGCCATCTTGTCTGCTTCGTCTCAAGTTCCTCATCTTCGCCTGGAGTTTGGAACTGGATCTTCCTGATCTTATAATCGAACAAGGCCCTCGTTGTTCTGAGGAAGGGCCTGCCTAAGATGATCTGAGAATCTCTCCAATTACGAGGGGTTTCCATATCCAGGACAATGAAGTCCACCATGTATTCCTGCCCCTCGACTTTGATCACAATGTTCCTCAATTCTCCTTGGGACCTCTTGGTTGATTTATCAGCAAACTGTAGAAGGGCTTTAGATTTACTAAGAGGTCTGAGATTAAGTCGCTCATAGAGGCTGTAGGCATCAGATTGATTAAGGAACCATTGTCCAGGAGAGTGCATACAAACGCGATGTCATCAACATGACTCACTACATAGTGTGCACCCATGTCTCTTCATTTCCTTGGAAACGCGTTCTTTATTGCACAAGTCGTGGCTACTGATAAAACATGTTTCTCAATGCGGCTTTTGGTCTTCCTGCTAACCCTAGTAGGTGTGCATCGCACCTTAATGTATTTTTGGAATGCATGGTTCATCTCCACGTACTTGTCAAAAGGGATTGTGACCTTGATATGTTTGTTGCAGAACTCTGCCATCTCAGGGTCATCTTTTTGGATTTTTTTAGTTTTCTTCTTTTCACCCTTAAGAGCTCGGGGGAAAGGGATTATTGACTCCAACTCATGTTCGAAAATTGAAAGATTCTCATTAAGATCATGAACTGAGTTCTGTACAGGACTCGGACTCTGAAATAGACTCTGACTCTGACTCTAACTGAAATGAAAATGCTGAGGCGAAACTGGTGATGCTTCTTCTGCGACTTCTGGACGATCCTCCTCAGATGGAGGTGCGGGCTCCTCATCGGTTCCGTCAGACTCTATGCTGATGCGGGACTGCTGCTTTGAGGACTTAGATGTCCTCTTCTTCTACCGGCGATGGTGGTGGTGATGCTCCTCTTCTTCCTCCAAGTTCTCCTCAGGTAGAGACTCGGAGGCTCCTTCCTTCTGTGCTCGTACCCGATCAGGTATGGTCACGGTCCTTCCGCTCCTGAGGGACATATGATTTACATTATCGTACGAAAGGATCTCATGTTCAGATAAATAATTATCTGAATAAGTTACCTGATCACGCGGTCGGTTCTGGACATGGATTATGCTGTTCGGGTTGGCCTGAACCTGTGCGGGAATTGGGGTTTTTGGCGTCATCTGTTGGTCCTGGGTACGAGAGACACGATTAATATCGGTTCTCATATCTAGATAGGCATTTTGCATATGTTGGACCCTATCAGACAGGGTCTGGATCGCCAAGGTGAGGGACTCCAATTCGGTGGGCTGCGCTGGCGATTTGCGGACGAGATTCTATACTGGCCCTGCTGGCCATGCCGATACTGCTGCTGGTGGTGGGACGGTGCTGGGCCCTACTGATATGTGCGTTGCTGCTGGTGGTGCTGCTGAGGCTGGTACACTTATTCTGGCCTGGACTGAAAGCATTCTGCAGGGACGGAGCTGGTTCCTTGGTAAGCTGGGAAAGGTCGGTGAGGCTGACTGTTCCCCATCCCCGACTGTCTACTGAGGGGGTCGCGGCTGTACCACAGCCTGTTGATCTCGAACACCTGCGGAGGCTCCTCGTATCCGGTCTCTGCTGGTGGGGGTGCATGCTGGTCCTGTTGGGTGTAAGTCTGATCCTCCAGCCAGCCACTGTGAGGCCCCGGTGCCTGCTCCTGCACAAGATGGACTCGATGCACAGGTGCAGGTGGTGCAGAAGGGGCAGGTAGCTTCATCTTGGCTACCTTCTCAATGAGTTCCTCCACTTGCTTCGGTAGACGCGAGAGAGACTCAAGGTCAGTGACCCTCTTGTGGATCTGCTCGACCATTGTTAGCTTGTCGGCAATCATCCCCATGCTGGGGATGAGGTCCTCTGTCAAATCCGCTACAGTCCTTCGGGTTGTCTTGTTGGATAGGATTGAAGGAGACAACTGGTAGGCCCTGGTGGCCTGCGACCTGCCAGTTTCTGCCATCTGCTCCAGTATCTTCCATACGGCGTATTCGTTCTTGTTCAGATAGCTTCCTCCACAGGCAAAACTGAATAACCCCTGCATCTCCGGGGTTAGACCACAGAACAAGGTCTGGACTAAGATCGCCTTATAAATGCCGTGGCAGGGGCATTTCTGCACTAAGTCATTGAACCTATCCCATGCATCGTGGAAAGGTTCACTCGGTCCTTGGGAGAAGCTGGCAATCTTCGTTCTCATTTGGTTAGTTCTTCTGAGAGGGTAGAAATTTTTCAGGAATAAGTCCTTGAACTGCATCCAGGTAGTACATATTACCCCTAGGTTTTTCAGCCAAAGAGCTGCCTTATCTCCTAAGGCAAATGGGGTGGCCTTCAGTCTAATATAATCTTGGCCAACATTGGGATGGCTAAGATTGTTGCAAACCAACTCGAAGTCACGGAGGAAGGTATACGACTCTTCATTGGTATTCCTGTTGAACTTTGATAGCAGACTAAGGAAGTGGGGCTTCAGCTCAAATGCTTCGGCGGGAACCGCTGGTGCCAACCAATTCTGTATCTCGTTCTCCGCTGGGTTGTAGGCATCGACCATTGGTCGGTCAATACCTCCTGCTACTATGATCTGTCCCATCTGAGCTGTGAGATCTGCATTTCTTTGTTCGGCTTCAGCAAGGCGATTGAGAATTTGACGTAGTTGGTCCTCATCAGGTGGTGGCTGCTTCGACGGCATCTTGTCCTCTAGTCCTGGGGATGAATTAAGATCGGTGTCAAAGGACAAATCAAGGAATGGGTTCTTACCGAGGAGATGGTCTTCCTCGGTAAGCTCAGAGGAGATGAAAGGGTTGGTTTGAGAGTAACCACCCTGAGTTTGAGGGAACCAAGACTCAAGGGGGTCATGAGTCCTGGGTGGTCCAAGGTGCGCTTGGGTCGATGATGATGAGTTACGTGGGGGACTCATAGAGAGATCGGTGAATAAAGAGTCGAGATCTCCCCAGTCGCTCATCTTTATATGGCGAGAAGAAGATAGGATTTTACTCCTACCTAAAGCAAACAAATCAATCCAAGACCCTGGGTTCACACTCAACACAGTGAAGGACTCGAAATCGAGTCCAATTAATCTTGTAGTTTTTAAGTGTGATTTTCAAGCAAAAATAGCAAGGATTACACGGCCTATAGGGAAGTCGGCTCAGAGCGGGATGCATCTTTCCTGTTTAACCTATCGCCTAAGATACCGCCGGTCCTTCCTTTCTTCGCTCCTATCCCAAGTCGATGGATTCAATGACCACACCCATATCTACCTGCAAGCAGGCGGAGGTTGACAAGGCCGGAACTTCACCCCGGGGGGTTACTGGCAACTTGTCGCAAAGTACCGCAATTTCGCCCCTATCTACCTGAGACAGGCGGAGGCTACTTGGTACTATTCATTGAATCTAAATTATTCGACTTGTGATATTTGCTAGGATCAATCGGAACGTGATATGGAAGGCGGGGATTTGGGCTCTGCCTTAAGGTGTTCACACACACTCGAGTACCCTCACTCAGCCTGAAAACAAGGTCGAGGATTAATCTCCCGCAAATAATTTTCAAATTTTATTCCTCTTTTTTTGGTCAATAATGTTTAGCAGTCCCAATTTTAAGTTAAGTTCTCACTGATTAAGTCAACCACACAGCACGCCTATCGGACAGTCCCAATTTCTGTTTAATTAAATGTGAAAATCAGAGGGGGAAATCGAGAAAAGTCGATGCAAGATAAAACAATGATGCTATGTTGAGTTCAGGAGACTTACAGTGATCCCTTCGCTTTTTTATGCAGGATGCAAAACAGAATTGAAAACTTTTATTTAAATGCAAATGCAGGCGATAAAAGTCGCTCCTAGACAAGCAGTTCTATTAGCGTGAAGAACAGGTGCGTCTTTTAAGTGATTTGTGTGGTCCTATTGATTACGAGCACAAGCAATTCTTAGATTGTCTCGGGGAGCCGCTAGTGCAAGCTAAATTACATTCACCCACACAGCACACGGGGACACAGTTCCACTATATTTACACGCGCGAGAACCCAAACAGGAACCGCTGGAAATAATGTGAAAAAGAAATAAAATGAAATAAAGTTACAAAGCCACTCTATTCACTCAATAAATTTACAATGCTGGATCCTCGAAGCGTCTTCGACTCCTCGCGTTCCTCGCACAAAAAAACAAATTGAGGTCAGAGAGTGACACAAAAATAAAATAATGCAAAGAAATAAAAGAGAGAAAATAATTACAAGAAAATCGAGGGTCAGACTACCCGGGGAAAGAAAATCAAACACTCAGAATTTAACTAAAAATTAACCTAAGCCGTGCCTCCCCGGCAACGGTGCCATTTTGATACCCGCCCCCGCACCCTATGTTAATTCAGGCAGATTAATGTCCAAATTAATTATAAATGTTCGTTGCAGTCGGATACGAGAGGGAATATCAAAAACCACTTTTAATTTAATTAAGTCAATTTCGAGTGGCAAATTTTTTTACTTGGTGAAGTCCAAGATCGAACTCAGGGAGGCATCTGTCTCCTTAGGTGAATTAGTAGCAAAGTCCAAAATGTTGGATTTTCGAAGAATTTTTTTTGGTCTTTTTCAATTTCTATGCAGGACACATGCAACAATCAGGCCGATTATGAGTTAAATCAGAAATATGATCAAACTAATTCAAAAATTACGAAACTTGGCCAGATTATGAAATGGGATGAAATTAAGCTACTCTAATTTTTTTAGAATTTTCTGATATCGGATAATAAAAAATTCTGACTTTAGTGAAAATGACTAAACCAATTTTAATAATTGTCAAACGATGATATTTTTCAGAAACAAAATTAAGAGCTATCTAAATCAACTTGAATTTTGTTAAAACACTTCACGGTTGATTAATTAAAAATCGATTAAGGTTTTCACTAACTGATTTTTCTATGACAAATTATACATGCAAATGAGATGATTTTTGGATATGTTGTAGCATAGACTTAGATCTACCAATGATGATTTTTCAGAGATTTTTAGATAAGCAGATAAGACGCAATCAAAATGGGCAAAATCTTGCAATTTTCATTAAATTAATTTCCATGAATATTCTGCAAATCCGAAAAATACAAATAAATGCTAACATGGTAGAAAAAGAATTATACTACACAATGCAACTTTTGGAATTAAAAATAGATGACAGAATGATGACAAAATAAATGTGCAAATGTAGGGGTATGAATGCAATACCGAAAAAGAAATATGAACTGAAATGAGAACAAGGACTTGCATGCAATTACTGGAAACTTAAAATTTTTTTAAGAACTTGCAAAGGGGGTGCAAGTGTCCCCTTTGCAAATACCCAATTCTTTATTCTCCGATAGAACTCCTCTGTTTTTGCATGCAAAACAGAGGAGCTTCACGCTGGAGCTTCACGCGGACGGGCGGATGGAGTGGAGCTCGGTGGCGGCGCGCGGACGGCGAAGAGGTGGCGACGCGCGAGGAGCGAGGAGAAGAGGCGGCGCCTGGCGGCGGTTGGCGTGGCAGGTGCGCGCAGCTGAGGGCGCACGGTGGACGGCAAAATGGGGGACGCGCGCCTGGGGGCGAGAACTGCCGTGCGGGGCTGTGCGAGGTGGGGCGCGCTGAGGTGGTGCGTCTTTATGGGGCGGCAACCGCGCACCGCGCTGTAGTGGCGGAGAGGCGCGGCCAAGGCGGCAGCAGCTCACAGCGTGCTGCAGTGGCGAAGCACACGCGCGGGAATGGCGCGCGGTGCGCCTCGCGTGGGCTGGCTACTGTTCTGGGCAGTGCGAGCCGCTGCTGGTGTAGGGGTGCTGGCAGGAGGGCGGTCCTGCTAGCTGTTAAGGTGGGATGACTAGGGGGACGGCCGGAGAGATGGCTGCACCTTGGAGGGCGGTGGCTTCAGGTGCTTGGGCAGGCAGTGTCGTAGGTGGCGAGGGGGACGGCCGACACATGGCCAAGGGTCGTCGGGGCAGAGATGATACCTGCAATGAAGAGAAGAGCTCGAGCCAGGATCGACCGTGGTGGAGGGAAGAAGAAGAAACGTTGGGGGAGGAAACAGGGGATTTCACAAAATCCCCTACTTCACATGCATTTGTTTAGCGTGCGTAAATGACCGAGCAATCGATTGATGAAATCTTGTCTAAAAATTAATTAAAAATCACCGTTGCGTTCGCAACATGTGATTTATCCGTGAAAACACAATTTGTTTGGCGATTTGATGATCAGAAGTAAATGAATCGAAGAGAGAGAAAGGTATGAGGAAGAAGAAGAGAGGAAGAAAATGAAGATGAATTTTACCTGGAGATGGACGAGTGCCTGTGAAAGAGGAGATTAGAGCTCCTCGGATCTTCGCTCTAGACCTCGGTGAGGGTCGAGCTCGGCAGCTTGAAATGGCTGCGACAAAGGATCGAGGTGGTCCTTTGGATCTCGCCGGAGATGGCCTGTCGTTGCTCGACTAGTTGTGGAACTTGCTGTCACCAAGATCGGATTAGGAGCTCGGGGCTACTCTCTCATAAAGGCGGATGGGGATGAATGGAGGAGTGGAGGTGATTATAAAGAGGAGGAGGTGGAGGTTGGAGAGGACATGGAGAGAGTGGGAGAGATGGAAGATGGAGTGGAGAAGATGGGGTGGGATTTGGAGGTGTCGAAGTGGCCTCTCCCTTAAGTTAAGGTAGAGTGGGAGAAGAATGGGTAGAGAAGAAGCTTAGCCGTTGATGATATATCCTTTCATCCAACGGCCCTGGATGAAGGAGGAGGTGGCATAAGTGGATGAATGAGGAGTCGACACGTGGTGGCTCCAGGAGCTGCCACGTGTCGCTCCCAGAAAAATCCACAAATAAATACAAAGAAAAATCGAAAAGAAATAATAGAAAAGGTTAGATCAAAAAGTGGTTAACACGAATGTTGCTTGTCTTGACGAGATCTACAACTTTCATGAAGGGTTGAAAATCAAACGAGATCATCTGTACAAAAATGTATTTTTGGGTGGTACCTTATAAATATAAAATACCGCATTTTATCTTTTGCAATTTTTTTGTCATTTTTAAATGAGAAAAATTAAAATAAGGTTAGATAAAATATGAAAAGAATATTTACAACTTAATCTAATTTTTTTGTTTTTTAATAATGAAGAAAATAAAAGGATAAAAATGCAGGGGTAAAACGGTCATTATGTACAATATACAAAAGGGGCCCAAAACCCAAGTTTTGCATACAAGCTCCGATTTTAATGAAATTGGTCTTGTTTTGAAGGTCTCTGAATGTATATTACTTTAAAAGTGAGTAGACCTAATTCGAAGGTTGTATGAGAAAGATATGCACATTTTAAGGTTCATGGTTTCAAACTTGGATTGGGGTTTTATTGGTCAATTTTACAAGTTAATATTTTTTTGATATTTTTCTTTAATTAGTGTTAGTAATATATACACTATAGACTTGGTTTTATTGGATTCAGAGTTAGTATAAAATATATACAAATAAGGTATTTTAGTTAATATACAGGTGAATATTTACAAGTGAATTTGGCTTCTTATTTTATGCAAATATGAATGCTAAAATGCAGATGTTATCAATGCATGCGTGAATGCTACTTATGCAATATAAGTGGAAATATGCAGCTATTTACTCGGGAACAAAGCTCTATTTTCAACTTTTAGAGTGATGAATCACAGATTCATCAACTTTGCATCAAACAACCAGACATTCTAACCAGGTTCAAAAGTCTTCCGGCGGATGTGCTTGTTGTGCCACGTTTGGCCTTCTCCTTGTAAATTAGGCTATCATCGTATGCATAGTCACAGAATTCGAGAAGTCTGTTTAGATCCAGCTTCCTATTCTTTGCTGATTTCTTCGGATTCAAATTACAAATATTGATTTCCCATAATGATTTATGAATCAGCTCGACGGGTAAATGGCATGGCTTTCCATACACCAGGAGTTAGGGATGCATTCCCAAGGGAGACTCATAGGTAGTCTGATAGGCCTAGAGAACTGAGTTGAAAGAACTGAGACCGGTTCTTTCTGTCTAGACATACAAGCTTTTGGAAAATAGTTTTGATTTCCCTATTTGAACATTCTTCCACGCCATTAGACCGTGGGTGGTATGATGAAGCTACTCGATGTTCTATGCAGTATTCCTGAGTTAGATTCTTCACTTATCTGTTGATAAAGTGGCTACCCCCATCGGATATCAGAATTTTGGAGATCTCAAACCTTGCAATGATGTTTTCTTTCAGAAACTGACATACGGTGCGATTGTCGGTGGCTTGGGATAGCCTCCACCCAATAACTCACGTAATCGATAGCAAGCATAATATACTCATATCCCTAATTGTTTGAAAATGGGTCCATGAAGTCAATGCCCCAAGCATCAAAAACATTTGAAAACTAAATATACTTCAGGGACATTGTATCTCTCATTCCGATAGTACCACCCATCTTCTGAAAGTCAGTGCATCTTTTGATGAAATCTTCTACATCTCTAAAGAGAGCCAGCCACCAAAGGTTGCATGGTAGAACTTTTGTTGACGTACGCCTTCCACAGTGGTGTCCTCCTAATTCTCATGCGTGATAATGTTCGAGGACATTGTGAACTTCCTCCTAAGGTATGTACCTTCTCCAGATGTAATATGCTCCCTTACGAATGATATATGAATCCTCCCACTGGTAAAACTTAATATCTGACAAAAACTTGTCAACTTTCAGCTTCGGTCAATCTTGTGGAATTCTCTTGGACACAAGATAATTCACAATATCGGTGAACCAAGGCAGTGAGGTGATTGATTGAATGGCTTCATCTGGAAAGGTTTCATTGGTCAGTAACAAGCTTTACTCAAGAGTATCTGACTCTAGCAATCTGGGCAAATGATCTGCCCCACATTTTTAACTCCATGTTTGATATAAATTTCATGATTGAATTCCTGGAGCAGAAGGATCCATCTGATTAGCCTTGGTTTGACATCCTTCTTGGCTTGTAAGTATATGATGGCAGATTTGTATGTATAAACAATAACTATGGATCCGAGCAAGTGAGATCTGAACTTCTCCAAGGCGAAGACAGTTGGTAGAAGTACTTTCTCAGTAACTATGTAATTCTTTTGTGCTTCATCAAGAGATATGCTGGCATAGTGAATTGCAATTGGAAGATTGGCTCTCCTCTGTCCAAAACTGCTCCAATGGCATAGTCTGAGGCACTTGTCATGATCGTGAATGATAGAGACCAATCTGGCTGTTGCAGAACAAGCGCATGAGTAATCAGATTTTTCAATTGGTTGAAGTCTTGGAGGAATCTATCATCAACAATAAAATCAACCTCCTTGCCTAGAATCTCAGTCAACGGTCAGGAGATTCTGCTGAAATCTTTGATTCATCTTCTATAGAAGCCACGTGCCCAAGGAATAATCAGACTTGCTTCAGATTTGTAGGTGGATCTAGATTTGAAATGGCTTCTATCTTTACAGGATCATCCTCCATGCCACATTTAGAGATGTCATGGACTAACACAATTCCTTCTGTTACCAAAAATGACTTTTCTCCCACAAGAGCATCAAGTTGACTTCACAACATCTTTTCAAGACTCGATCTAGATAGGATAAGCACTGATCAAAGTTGTCATTGTAGATCAAGAAATTGTCCATAAATACCTCAAGAAAACTACCACTCATATCTGCAAAAATTGCCAACAAGCACCTCTGAAAGGTCGTAGGAGCATTGCATAATCCGAATGGCATCTTACGGAAGGCATATATCCCAAATGGACAGGTGAAGGTGGTCTTTTCTTGATCTTCTGGGGCAATTGCAACCTAATTATACCTAGAGTATCCATTCAAGAAGCAGGAATACTCCTCTGTGGCCAATCTCTCAACTATCTGGTCGATGAAGGGAAGCGGGAAATGGTCCTTCTTGGTTGCTAAGTTTAAACATCTCTAATCAACATAGATGTGTCATGATGTTGGAACTCTTGTTGCTATCTCCTCTCCTTTATCAGTCTTCATGATGGTGATCCCTTATTTTCGCACGACATGCAAGGGACTCACCCACTTTGAATCAGAGATGGGATATATGAAGTCCGCATCACACCATTTTGTTATCTCATTCATAAAAACCTCTCGGAGGTTCGGATTTAGTCTTTGCTGAAATTCACAGGATGGCTTGCTATCTTCTTCAAGATAGATGTTGGTGCACAATGAAGGACTAATCCCATGGAGATCTGAAATTTTCTAGCCTACCGCCTTGTGGTTTCTTTCTAGAACCTTGAGCATACGAGATTCTTATTCTTGAGTCAGCTGAGAGTTGATGATAACATGAAACATGTCTAGTGCACCCACAAGGAAGGTACACTTCATGTTCGCTGGAAGTTGCTTGAGCTCTAGTGGTATCTGAATCTTTTCAGAAGTAACTCTGTGACTGTGCATGGCGTCGGTGATGTTAGATCTATCAATTGTACACTGTCCACCATTGAGAGTTCATGTATTAGATATATAGATGCATAAACATTTTCGATGACAGAATCTTGTTCAAAGAAGTCTTCAATGTATGTTCTTCCATTATAAAGGCAGGTGGCCATTTATCAATTCTCCATGCAGATCAACAAAAATCTCATCTTCGAAGACATAGGGGATGTCGACTGTGATATCCACTCCTTCCTCCACAGAGAGGAACTCATGTGTCTCGGTGTTGTTCATGAAAAGGTTTGTACCTCTGATTTCAGCAATAAAATCACAGTCTTCCATCTGTTCTGAAGGCACGCTCTCACCTGGTGTAGATTTTGTCTGTTTTGTTATATGGATCGTCTGAATGGGTACCTTGTCGTTGTTCGAGCGAAAGGTAATATGTCCACGGTCATAATCCACAACTGTTTCAGTTGTTCGTAGGAACAACCGTCCAAGTATAATAAGGGTGTGCAGAAGAGGAGCTGATGTGTCCATATCAAGAATGATAAAGTCCACATGGAACTACATTCCCAGAATGGTGACAATGATATCCTCCAGAACTCCTCAGGGTCGCTTGATTGAAGTGTATACAAACTGCGGAATCATCCTTGTGGACTTGAGCAGTCCCAACCCAAATTCCTTCAGTAGTGAAGTAGGAATTATATTTATTGATGATCTACTATCTAGAAGAGTCCGATCAAACTCTTGATCAAACATTTGACATCGAATGAGAGGCGCTCACACGTCATTCTTCTTGCTAGGGAGATTGTTGATCGCATTACTATCACTGTCGTCAGAATGTGCTTCACATTCCTCTGTCTAGCTCGACACGGCTATCTTTTTGAATTACATGCCTCTTTAAGTTCCTTTTTTATGTTTGGCATGTTCTTAATGTCCTGTAGCAAAGGCATCTCTAGAACAAGATTATGAATTATTTGTAAACCATTAGTACATAATAAAATTATTTTCAAATTTTTATTTTTTTGGATTTTGCAAAGCATTTGGAAAAAGAATGTTTATAAAACCAAATGCAGAAATATTTTCCTTATTTACATAATCGAAATCTATACCCTTCAAGATGTATAAATGGAAGACAAAAAGGAAAATATCCATCCCTCTAAGGTGGTGGGCATCCCAAAATAGCAGGCGGGGCTCCAGCGGTTGACTTTGGATCAGCTACAGGTGCGGTCCTCTCCATTGCTGGCTAGCTGGAGCTTGATGAATCTATGTTTTATCATCTTTATTCTACCATTTTGGCCTTAAAAACCCTAGCAAATGCGTGTAAATAGTGTTAATTCATGCACTTTAGCATTCATGCATTATTATGTAAATATTAAATGCAGTTTTTAATGCCAAAATTATAGAATAAAGAAAAGAAAAGAAAAAGAATAAATATTGTAAATATTTTATGACCCGAAACCCCGAGACCTAGGCATCTCGATGACTAGGTCGACAAGGAATAAAGTAGGAGGAGATAAGGGCCAAAATACAATAAAAATTCCTTTTAATTCATTCATTCTTTATTCATTTTGAGACATATTGTCTTCCACTTTTTTTACCTCAAATAAAGAAACTTTGTACATGAAAGTTGTAGATAATTAAATAAAGAAAAATACAAAATTGATTTCACTCAAAAATATTGTACAGATAAAAAGTTATGATCTGAATAAAAATCCAGAATCCCAACTTCCCAGACCTGTATCTCCCTAATAAAAACTCGAAACACATCAAAATCACCTTTAATTGTATATAATTTAAAATAAGCTATTTAATGAAGGTGTTTCGCATTTGGCGGAGCTACGGTTTGAAAGTTGAGTTTTGGACCCCTATGGTATACTTGTACAAATTAAAATATTCAGTTTATTTACTATTCTTTATTTTCATAATTTTATATTTTTATAATTTTGTAAATGTTATTTATAATTTATATGTATATTAAAATCAGAATAAAAATCTTAAGAAAATACAAAATAAAATACTTGCATATAACATACCTAGGTATAATACCTGTATATATACACTTATATAATTCATACTTTTATTTTATTAAGTGTAAAATACTTCAGAAAAATAAAATAAAAAATATATTTAAGTATATAAAAATATTCTATAAATATATAAAATAATAAACAAAAATAAATAAATTAAATTCACAAAATAAAAATAAAATATTAAAATATATAGATATATACCTATACAAGCCTAAAATGGTAACTTATATTTTTACACCTCATAAAAATAATTAAAAATCATATTAAAATACTTTATAAAATAATAAACATTTTTATTTAATAATAAAAAATTAATTAATTCGTTTTCTATTTTTAATTGAATGTACAAATGTTTTTCCAGGGATTTTTTTGTTGGTCCACGTGGACCAACCAGGTGGCTTGGAAAGTTGACCCGCGGGTCAACTCTCTAGCCATAGCCCTGCAGCCCGGTCAGACATGCACGACGCCCCTCTCTTCTCGATTTTTTCGCCATCGATGCATTGCTCGAGATGACATTGACCCTTCATGAGATTTGTACCCTGTAGTTCCATGATTCATGCTGGGGGCTTGGATCTTCCATGATCTTCCCCGTTCGCCCGTAATCCCGCATCGAGGGTCACGCCGGAAACATCCCATTCAAAAACCCCCCGTCGCCTCCTTCACTTTTTGAACCCATTTTGACATGTTTGAATCCTCCTCGACCTTGCTCAGGATGGTTGGTGGTGACAGCCCAACCTCCAGCTGCTTGGGGAGGCCTCCGACGAGACGAAGACGTCGTTCCATCACCTCTGGCGGGTTACCACCGTTGAGGTTCAATCTCTTGGTTTTTACAGCCAATCGAGGTCGTTTTCCCTTTTTTTCCTTGCTTATTAATTAGCTGTAGTCCTAGCTTTAATTTCATGCATTTATCTTCGCATTAAATCGAATCATTAGCTTAGATCCCATCATCGATCACCTCATCGGAGCTCTTGAGCTCCGACGACCACCTTCACCACTCCAAGCCTCCTAACTTTCGCCAATAAATGCTGGATCCTGCATATCCTTTTGTTGTTGCATTTTGTTTGACTCTTGCAGGACCCAAGGGAGGCCCCCATACCTCATCTTTTTGCTCGAAAAGAAGCTCCAAGCGCGTTGAAGATCCAGGGCTCCACTGCTGAGCCCCAGACCCGTTTGACCCCTCCAGCTGACGCGGATTCACCTCATCATTCATCCGAGCATCTCAGCCACTTGGTTGGAGGGCGGAGCAGAGAGATCGACATGGTTGATGGTGCGCAGGGTCGTGTTCTTCCTGTGATCTTCCAGAAGCCCTCCGTATCGTCGATCTTGGTGGAGTTCTTCACGAGATACAGGCGACATCCGATTGAATCGAGTCAGTGTCGTCGATCCCTTCGCAGGGATCTAATCTGGGTCGTTCGCGTTAACGGGCATCGGACGTCCAGGCGTCGACACGTGTATAAGTGGGAGGCATCCCACCATCCGCTAGTGCCATCTACGGGGGTATTTTGCATATATTACCCCGCTACTTTTGTAATTAATATTTGCTATTTAAACTTTCCTAGGCAGTTAGTAACTTTGGTAGTATTTGCACCGTGCCCACCATATTTTTGCGGAATTACTTGTTAGCCCTTGCCATGTCACATGCTATGCGCATGTGACTTGGCATATTTTGCAAGAAAGGGGCTGCGGCTTTGATTATTTCTTATTGGACCTGGGATTTTAATATTCAGTATATATTTTGCACGAAATTTACACTACTGCCTTTGAATCTTTCCATATTTTTATAAAAGCCCCTGCCAGGCGCGCGTGCCTACGCACGCGGGCTTGGCATTTTTGCAGGCGTGTCTCTTGTGTTTTGGATATTGGCAGTAGGTCTTGGAATTTGTGTAGTATGTTATAAATTATGTGGAAAGTTGCACGTTGGCCCCTGTTTTTTTATCGCTAATTGCAAAATAGTCCGTGCCAGCAGTGTAGTTTTTATTTGTTTTCTCTATTTATTGCATGCATCTATAAAACCCCAAAAATTCTCAAAAAATAGACTTAAGTTCATGTTGCTTTGTATCATCACAATCACATTTTGAGCATTTTTGCCCCGTTCTACCTGTCTGCTCCCTGTGATCGACCTCTACACATACTTGCACTTATACACATCTTGTTGTAGAGTTATAATAAATTTTAACTCCGCATCGCTTTTCATTGTTTGATTCTTGTTGTGGGTTAATTGTTGTTTTAATCTGGATTTTGTGTGGTCGATTCAACGACTGAGTTCCCGCCCTGTGTGGAACTTAAGATCACGGATTTTTAGCTTAAACAGCGCTTTGGCCACTACTTTCCTCATTTTGTTGTTTTTTTAAATTTTTGCTTTTTTTGAATTTTTTTCCAGTGCTTCTCTTTCTTCTTCTTCCTCATCAGACCCAGTTGTTGGTTCAGCTGATGCAAAAGAGGATGATGGCTCTCCCATGGAAGCTTTATTCTTTCCCTTCATCGTTACAGACAGCTGCAATGTCCTACCACTCCAGAGAGTAACAACATTAGATAATAAAGCACCATGGATATCTGACTTTGTGGGGTTGGACAAGACATCACAAACTACATGCTCAAACTTTCAGAATATATTGGGATTAGCCTCCACCTATGCCAGAATTGTGGTCTTGGCAGCAGTGAGGTCATCCAACTTCTAACTCATCTCTGCAAGGCTCTTTACTAGCTAAGCCAAGTAGTTGAGGGTAGGGTTCACAGGAGGGACCTATGATGGTTCAACGTGCTGGCCACATTGAGACTGTGAAGGGTGCTAAGGTTGTTGGTAGGAATGCTACGAAGTATATTGAGAAGAAGACTCTTATTGTTGGTTATGAGGATGAGGGTGTTGGTATGGTATGAACGAGTACTTATGATATCGTTGGTTATAGCGGTATTGTTGTTGTTGGTATTGATTTTGTTTCCAGCCCTGTTGATATGACTGAGACTGTTGGTGATGAGGCTATTGGTTCATTTGTACAAATCTCAATCCTTATTGCTGAGGGAATGGACGGGGGTTTGCAGACTGGCTATATTGAGATCTGCCTGGACATGCCAGCTACGCAGCATTTGATAGAACTCCATTCACCTCCTAAATGAGAGGTGGTGGAGGAGAGCTTGGATCTGCGAGGATCTGGGTTATGGCTGGTATACAACCAACTGTTGATTTTGCTGCTGGGGCGATGATGGTTCTGGGGCTTGCAAGTAATAAATGTGTTGAATTGTTGGCCGGGAGTGACTCTGCTGAGTAGACTATGGCGATGCTGGCTCCTTCATCTCAGCCGGAGTCGAAGCTGATGAAAACACAGACCGACAGGCATTGATTGCGTTTACCAGCAGCTTTAGCTGCTTGGTAATTTGATACAGTTTGTCCAACTTCTGGGTCCTTTTTTCGATCACATCGAGTTTCTCAAGATCTTGTGATCGCTTCTATTTATATCCACCTTAGACTGGTGGCTCCCAATAATGCTCAAATTTGAACTCACATCCATGTCCTGCTTGTGCGATGCTGCCATATGAACTGCCTTCTGATGAATATGTGGTTGTCTTTGATATGTATAGAATGATTATAGGGAAGCTTCTCCTTCAGCCATTTCTTCAAAAATCTATGATACGACATTCTCATCTTTGTTGAAATGAGACCTGCCATAAGAGGCATTGATGAGCTTCAGACTCTCAATTGTAAGTCCACTAAAGAAATGTTGGACCAGACTTTTCCGCGGGAAGTCATGATATGGGAACTTCTCTTGTAAATCAGTGAACCTCTCCTAAGCCTTTGATGAGTGAAAAATCGAGATCGACTAAGGTGGAAAATATAAAAGTTGTCGTTGTCCCAAATCAATCGATTCGGTCACAAGAAAAATAACCACTAAATAGAATCAAGAACTCAATGTAAGACGACTGTTATTTTTACTTACCTGGTATAGCCACCAGGGTCGAACACAAGGAGCACGAAAAAGAATCGAAGTAGTCAAATTTCAAAATAAAATATATTTTTAGTGGTTTTTAATTTTTCAAAATTTAAATTTTTGAATAAAGGTAAACAAGCACAAAACACTTAAAACACACACAACACTCTTTTTGGATTTTTCAAAATAACAAGATAATTCAGAAAATAAAACTCAAAATATTTTTGGATTTTCTAGGTTTTAAAGTATTTTTGTAAATTTTCTAGGGTTTTCAAATGTTTTTGGGATTTTTTTAATCAAATAGTGCTCAAAAGATAAAACAGTACACAACCTGGACCAAATTGCAAATTAAAAATATTTTAAATGTCCAGAGGTCCTAGGTAACAATTTTATGATAAATATAAACAAAAACCTACAAATAGGAACTGAAAATACAATTTTTGGATTTTATAAAATTTTATATGATTTTATAAGTTTTTAGTTTTTTTATTATTTTTACAAAATGAATTTTCAAACAAAATTTTTACTGGAGCTAAAACACAACAAAAGACAAACGCATGATTTTGTGGAATTTTTAAAGTATTTTTCAAATTTTTATAATTTTTCTTATTAGATAGTGATGAATACCCGTTCATCACTCTTTATTCTTATATTTTAGCTACAAAAACCTGTGCAAATACATGTAGATATGTGTAAATAGGAATAATTACCAAAAGCATGCATTGTGTAAAAACCTATAATTAGCATGTTTTTGTGCAAAAATAAAAGAATAAAGATTAAAAAGAAAAAGAGGGAAATATTTAGAATAAATATTGAGCAACCTAACCCAAGGGAGGGCTCAGCATGGGCCTGACCGCATAAAAGCCAAAGTAGAGGGAGATAGGGGCTCTTGTGTAAATATTTGTGTAAATAAAATAAAAGATATTTTCCTCACCAAAAATAGCTTAAAATATGCTTGTAAATACTTGTATATATCTATAAGTATAAAAACAAAAGAAAAAGATAAAAATCAAAAAGACCAAAAAATACCACTTTCACCATGTACATAAACCACTCCCATATATTTATTTAACCTTATAAATAAATAAATTAATTTCCAAACTTTTTGTAAATAGTCTATGTTATATATTGCAAATAAATAAAATAAAAACAATTAAAACAAAAACAAAATAAAAATAACAAAAATTAAAAATACAAAAATACATTGTACATATACCATGTATATAGATGTACATATATATTTATTTTACCTATGTAAATAAATAATAAAAATAAAATAAAAATACCTTTTTGTTCCTTATTTTATAATATAAACAAATAAAATATAAAATAGGGATAGAAGTATACAAAAATAATAATTTAAAAATCAAAAAAGAAAACCCTAATTGTGTACAAATACCTATATAGTACATACTATGTACATAGCTTATTTTTATTCCCAAAAATTAATTAAAAATCACTAAAAAATAGAAAAAAATAAAATAAAAATATTTCATGTTTTAAGTTTTTGTAAATTCGGCCATTTGCTACCTTAATTTTGAGCTCCAAGATTCAGCCACGTGGCCGAATTCCATTGGGTCCTGGGGATGTTGACCGCCCGGTCAACTACCCCCCCAGGACCACCTTCCGCGGATACAAGCACCCGACCCGATTTCTCGCAATTATACCCGCTTGATCCGACTCTTATCTCCCTAAACCCCGGCTCCGTTTTGATCCTCCCACATCCGACATCCTCGCCGGGCACACACCTTGGGATCCGCGCTCCTCATCGACCTACCCGAGCCAGTCTTAGCCGGACCCCTCCAGCGTACACAAGCAAGCTCCGCCACCCATTTTCTCCATCTTTGGCCATTCGCCTTCTTCTCCTGTGAGCTCCAGAGAGTGTGTGAGGTGACAGCTCGCGCCTGAGCCTGTTGCAGCGAGGAGAGGAGGAGTATTCCATCGATCCGGCGACGTAGCCGCCGCAGCTCCGCCTCCAGCGAGAGCTTCGAGCCTCGGATCGAGACGATCCTCGAGGCGACGACCAGGAGCATCCCCAGCTCCTTCCCAGTCTCTCCATTCACCCAGGTACCCATGTAGCTCCGCCGTTTCCTTTAATTTCTATTTTCGCCCAATTCGCGCCGTCGTCGTATTTCTTTAATTCCGACCATCCCGCCACTCATCTCGATCATCGGAATCGACTATCACGTTCGCCTTCGTCCGACGCACCTTCTCCACCCATTCACTCAACCCAGCTCGCACAGGAGCTGGGAACCGAGCTCCTCCGTCCACCACCTTCGCCGGAGCTCGTCATCCCGACGCACCAGCCACCCTCACTTCGCCTAACCGGGTCGAGGCAGTTTGCCCTCGACCCGCGAGTCTCCTAAGCTGTTTTGCAGGTGATACCGAGCCCATCTGAGGGCTTGGTCAGTCAGACCAGGAGGTCCAGCTCCGCCTTCCTCGTCCGAGCTCATCGGAGCTCGGCTCAATCATCGGAGCCCACCGGCAGACGCGGGAGCCTTCCGCGATTCTTCTCCGACCTTTAGAAGGCCCCCAGGAGGAGCCTAGCGTACGCACGAGCCCGGCGAGTCTCGCCGGGGACTTGTTCTTCGAGGACCCTCCATCGCCGTTGATCGACCCCCCCTCGCTCCAGTATTGATCCTGGCCGTCCATCTTTGGAGCCACCAGCACCGTTCGATCTGAGGAGAGACGATCCGGAGCGCCCACCGTCAGCAGCCGTCCGATCTCCACATGGCGCGCATCCAGCTCATCCGCTTAATAAAGGGTAATTTACCCTTAGGCCCCTGTCTTTATTTTATTTCATTCTAGTCCTGTAAATATTAAAGTCAGTTGTTTAATTTTAGGGTAATTTGCATGTTGGACCCTGAGCTTTAGTTTATTTGCATTTATACCCCTGCCAGTTGTGGACGCGTGCTTCGACACGTGATATTTTGGGTTATTTGCAGTAGAGACCCCTGTAGTTCTGGATGTTAATGAATGAATGAAAACTTTTACTTATTTGCATTTATACCCCTGTGCGTGATTTATTTACACATGTGCGATATATTTTGGGTAATTTGCAGGTGAGCCCCCTGGACTTTTGGTACCTGTTACCAATAAGTCCTCGGGACTTATTTTTCTTACATTTGGGTCCCTGAGTGCCCCAGGCACGCGCGTGGCGCGTGTTTTGTTGGGTATTTTGCACCAGGACCCCCAGAACTTCGGGTATTTGCACTTTGGTCCCTATGCACAGTGCCCTTCCTTTATTTTTGAATAAAATATCAAAACACCTGCAAATCCAACGAGAATTTGACACATGGCTCCTGCCATGGTGTAGCATTTTTGTGGATTTTTGAGGACATTTTTGATTTCGTTTGATATTTTTAAAAAATCAAAAACCTCTATTTTTGTCACTATCTAGCTTGAAAAATCACAAAAAATATTAAAACTCATTTAAAAATTCTATAAAAATTATTTACTGTTTGTTTGACTTAGTTTGATTTTCTAGCCAATTTTGGCTATTTTTCATCATTGAAAACCACTAAAAACTTAAAAACACTCAAAAACCCATAAAAATTCTAATAAATAAATTAAAAATCCAAAAATAATACAATTGATACCCAAATTTTCCTTGTTTTATCTTCTTTACAGGAAAATTACCTCCAGGCCATTTTGAGGCTCTTAGATATTTTATCTAGGGCTTTTTGGCTCGGCTGGACAGTACCCTCTATTTCAGTCGCCTTTTGATTTTTAGAAAATCAAATAATCATCAGAAAAATCTCAAAAATTCACCAAACACATAAAAAATATAAAACACATAAAAATATTTTTGTTTGAATTTTTGGTTGAATTTTAGGGCTTTAAATAATTTGTTGAAGTGTGCTTTTGTTTGTTTTTCTTAATTTCTTAATCACTTGAAAATCCAAAAAAAATATAAAATAAATTAAAAACCACTAAAGATATTGTCCTCTTTTATTTTATTTCTTTTTACTACTTCGTAGGCCCTCGGGCCATCCCGTGCTCCTTGAGTTCGACCCTAGGTGCAATGCCAGGTTAATCCAATAGCAGGACCGCTATTCGTGTTTTGATTGATTTTATTGATATTTAGTGGTTCATTTTTCTTGATTGACACATCTGAGTGACCGAGGTCGCAACGACCATCTCAGATACACCTGATTACCTTAGTGGCTCGGAAATTTTGTGTCAACAGAATGGCGCCGTTGCCGGGGAGCACGACTTAGTAGTTTTCTTTTTCTTTTCGTTTTTATTTTCGCGGCTTTTCGCGGCTCTTTCAGAGCTCGCGGCTTTCTCGCAGCTTTTGTTTATATTTTCTTTTATTTTATTTTTGTTTTCTTTTCTTTTCTTTTGTTTTATTTTTGTTTTATTTTGTGTGTTTATTTTATTTTTGCATTTTTGCATATATACCCTTATTTTCTTTCATTTATTTTTCTTCTTATTATTTGATTATTTTTACGGGTCTGACCACTCATCTCTTTTCCTTGCGAGGGCCCGAGGACCGCGGAGGTGACTTTCGAGGAGCCGGTGCAACCGAGGAACTTGGAGGCGGCTTCCTTCTCTACGAAGCCGCTGGAGAGAGCGAGAGAGAGAGAGAGAGAGTTGAGTGGGTGAGGTTAGATTAGGTTTTATTTTTATTTCCATTATTATTGTAACAATACATGGACTATCTGGACTTGGACATTGTTTGGACACTTAGCGGGTCTGTTTCGCCGAGCACCGGTGTGCTCGGGGGACCCTTAGGATCTTCGCGGCTTTTTCGCGGTTTTGGTTTTCTTTTATTTTCTTACTGCCTTTTCCGGTGTTTACGCAGTTTTTGCTCGAGCCCCTAGACTTAGGAATTTCGCTTGCTTGTGCTGTAATTAGTAGGATCCCCACACCTAATTGATTGCCTTTCCTATAGAACGTTAATTGGACCTACTAAAAATCATTAATAAAAATAACCGAATCATCTCCTTCGTAGCCTACGTGCCGCAGCCCGTCCTGTAAAGCGCTTTCTCCTACCCCCGATTTGTCGGACAGAGGAGGGACGGGCCAAGACCGGACTCTTTGGCTTGGAGGTCGGTGATCGGTTAGACAGTTCTTGCGATAGAAATTGCTCGTCTAGGACTCGGCTTTCCCGTTGCATCATATAGGTAGTTTATTTTCAGTCTTTCAATTCTGCGTGGATCACTTGCATGTAGAGTGCTGGAGACAAGGTACGCATTTCTTACTCAGCATGCATCATTGATTTCATCGCGCATCGGCTTTTTCGACTTCTCCCCCCTGTTTTGGACTAAATAATCAGGAGAACCGAAAAATTCGTTAGGCCGTTTGTTTTTATTTGAAAAAGATTAAAAAAGAGAAACCATAAAATTGGGACTGGTTAACACTATTGATCTTGAAAGACGCTCACCCTAAAAATTTTGTCTTGGGGAGAGCAACCCCCTCATTGTATGGTTTGGATGCGCGAGAGAGTGAACCGCACCCTAGGTAGAGCCCTCCGGTGCTAGTCCCGACTGATTACCGACTCTTCCGTGCGGGCCAGTCAGTTGGGATAGCATCGGGTATCCTAACAGGTCACGTAAGCGCTCTGATATCTTGTGTGTTCACCTAATAAAATTGACAAGATAATTTGACCGAACTTTCACGGTCTTCAGCTCGCGTCGCGTTGGTGAACCGGGGGTTTGTTTTGTGATCATAGTTTCTCCAGATCTCATCCGCCCTACTCGACAGATCAAGATGATGGGTAGACGCTCCCTTAGGCAGCCTCTGGCTGCACCGCTTCCGTGCACGTCTACCCAATCATCTAGGTTGGCCCGCGAGAGCCAAGACCAGCTCTCCGAGCCCGAGTACGACTCCGCTCTGTTCCCCCTCGACCCCCTTTCTTTCAGACCTGAGAGACATGAGCCCGAGGAGAGATTGATAGATTTAACAGCACCTGAGTTGGGCTCATTTGATTTTGCAGCAGATGTCATGGCCGGCAGTTCTGAGGATCGTTCCCGTACAGAGCACGTCGTGGTGGATCAGGGAGCGATCAACTCCACCTTGATCGCCTCATTAGAGACAGTTCAGCAGCAGTTACGCGATCAGGGAGCGTTCATGATTGAGATGAGGAGAGAGTTGGAGCGCCTCCGAGCAGAGCGAGATGAGCAGAGCGAGCCTGAGGACGGACCAGATGCAGAGGCACGAGCCGCAGCAGCAGCTGCAGCAGTCGCAGCCGCCGCTGCAGCGGCAGCCGCCGCGGCAGGAGGACCACCGAGACCGATGCAGGAGTTGCACAACCCCGGATCTACACTGATGCACCATTGGGTGGTGGTACCTGCTATCGTGGGGGACTTCAAGTTCCCCTTGAACACCCTGCAGATGCTTCCCCATTTTCACGGACTTGCCACTGAGGAGCCCCACCTCCACCTCCAGGAGTTTCTGATGATTTGCAGTACTGTCCACGACCGGCATGTGGACCAGGATACGATCAGGATGATCGCCTTCCCCTTTTCACTGGCAGATAGAGCAGCCACCTGGCTGAAACACTTGGGGAAGTTTGTCTACACCTGGGAGCAGCTCCGCACCGAGTACTTGAACAAGTACTATCCACTCGGGCGGACGAATGCAGCGAGGGCCCTAATCAGCAACTTCTCCATGCTCCCCAACGAGCAGTTTCACGAGGCATGGGAGAGGTTCCGAGAGCTCACGGACAGATGCCCGCACCACGACATCACGAAACCGAACCTTGTGCAGAGCTTCTTCAGCGGGTTGACACCAGAGCTCCAGGGCCTGGTGAATGCTTCTTGCGGCGGGTCCTATTTCGCCAAGGACCACGACCAGGTCTGGGCCATCTTCGAGGAGATGGATGAGAATTATATGGTGATGTCCCAGACCCGGTTGTACACTCATGGGAGACCCCAGCAGCAGCCAGGACCCGTGCAGTACCAGCGGATAGCACGGGTCGATGCAGGTCCATCCAGCTCGTCCGCAGTCGCAGCAGCACAGGCAGAGTCGTCCGCTGCGGACATGGGTATCATCAGCGAGAAGTTGGATCGCATGGAGCTGATTGAGAAGAAGCAGTGCCAGAGCCTCACTCAGATGGATCAGATGGCACAGACTTTGAGCGACATGAAGACCCAGCTCATGTGTCTCCAGGAGGCACAGACGGCTTCACAGCCCCGTCTTCAGTCGCGAGGCGATACCGGTGGCAGCAGCAGCTCGTCCCAGCGCTCCAGCTCCCTACAGCAGCCTAGACAAGTTCACCTTGTACAGGCGGAGCCGTACCAGCAGCCGCAGCCCACCTACCAGTCCCCACCATCTCCAGACATGCAGATGGTGGTCTACCAGCCGGATCAGCCTCTGGCAGTATTCCCGCCAGCCCCCTACAATGTAGAGCCGTTGATGGATGTCAACGGGATTTGGTATGACCGTCCCCAGCCTGGGATCCGACGAGACCATCCCGGATTCAGGTGGGGGAGTGGAGGTACCCAGCCCCAGCAGCAGCCAGCCGGTCAGGGAGGGAAGTACTCCCAGCAGAGAGATCACCAGCCGCAGCAGCAGCCCCCAGCATATCAGTCACACCAGCCTTCGTCCTTCGGTCCTCATCCCTATCAGCAGCAGGGACAGTCTTGGAGACGTGAGCAGCAGGCTCACCCAGCATACCAGCAGCATCCTTCCTCCTACCCCTCTCAGCAGCACCACCAGCAGTTCCAGCAGCCTCAGCACCAGAGCCCGTCGGGCTCCCACGAGAGCACTGCCTTGGATGACATCGCCCGCCTCCTCACGGGTCAGCAGGCCACATTTAGATGGGAGATGGACGAGTTCCGCCAGGAGATGCGGGACCTGGTGAGAGGGAAGGCCGCTATTCCTGCACAGATTGAGCCGAATCCGAATAGCCTCAAGAGGAAGTCTGAGCAGGTACTTTCCACTGAGCATGCCACTCCTAGTGACCCATTTGTTGATACATCTTCGGATCTATTTGATGCTGATTTTGTTACACTTAGGAGCAGTAGAGCACCAGTAGGCGGCGCCTCATCTGAGCGACGACGCGAGGATCCACCCAAAGCGCTAGATGAGGAGGAGGAGAGCGGTACTGAGGCCACACCTGATGACGGTGGTACTGATGCCACCAAGGATGCTGATTCCACCGGCGGTACTGAGGCTGCCACTTCACCAGTTCGAGGAGGTGGTACTGACGCCACCAGTTTAGCCGAGCCAGCCCGCGGTACTGATGCCGCGAGACGTCCAGCAGCAGCAGCAGAGCCAGCCCGTGGTGGTACTGAGGCCACCGGTGTTTGTTTTGATAGAGAGGTTGTCTTTCCTCGTGTGGATGTATCTCAGAACTCTATTTTGAATAAAGGAAAAGGTTTACTTTCTTCTGGTCCCACTGTGGTGCTTGATGTATGTGTGGATCCGGCCGTCGAGCCGTCTAGGCCTTTTCCTAGTCCTTCATCTGAGAAGGACACTGTGATCCCCTTCCCTAGAGCCCTTCAGATGGGGAAGAGGAAGAAAAAAGAAAATGATCCAAAAAAGAGAGAGCAGGAGGAGTTCAGCTAGAGCATGATCGACAGGTTTCACATCCAGCTGACCCTCCAGGAGGCTTTGCAGCACATCCCCCTTCTTCAGTGATCTTTGAGAGACAGGACCACAGTCAGGAGGAGGAGGAGGAGGAACCACACTTCAGAGATTCATGTGCTGACGAGAGCCACGTGTTTCGCGATCCAGAACCGTCTACCGGCCAAGAGGCCAGATTCAGGGGCCCCGTATGTCAGATGCCAGATTAGTGAGCAGAGGTTCGACTGTACTTTATTAGATAGCGGATCGTCGATCAACCTTCTTCCGGCAGCCCTTCTCGACCGCTTCGAGTTGGGCACTCTTCGACAGAGCAGGACAGTCCTTCAGTTTTCTGATCGATCTGTCAAGAGGCCAAAGGGGTTGTTGCGAGACGTTATCGTCACGATTCAGGGCCTGCAATTCCCCGTGGACTTCGTAGTGTTGGACATGGAGATCCCTGATTCAGTGACCGATACCCCCATCATCCTCGGTCGTCCGTTCTTGGCCACAGCCAAGACGGTGACTGATCATGACAGTGGGAAGGTATACTTTCGCATTGAGGGCGAGAGTATACAAATAGAGACGGTCGAGGACTACAGAGCCAGAGAGAGCACGCTCAGAGGCTAGCACAGATTCAGAGCAGCTGACAGACGTCGAGCCAGACATCCACCAGGACTGTGATTTTGTGATCACAGATGATGAGGCAGCATGGGCAGATCCTGCAGCACAGGCAATCCTCTCATTCCCAGACACCACTAATGCAGAGATGACAGCAGAGGAGAGCTTGGAGAGCGCAGCCCTGGTTCAGGATACCATAGAGGCAGCAGAGCCGGTCCTTGATCGCGACACGATTTTCGGTGATGGTGGTGCTGAGACCACCTTGCTTTATGGTGGTACTGATGCCACCGCGGTTGATACAGATCCCTCGGATTCAGAGTCTGATTGGGCCGATTGCTATGATCAGATGCCAGACTTGAGTCCACCTGAGCCTACAGATGAGGAGGAGGTTGATACAGAGCAGATTAGAGACAGCACAGTTGAGCAGCCTTCTCCAGATCCAGTTTGCGAGAGTTCGCTTTCTTTCTCCTAGGCAGATTTGGCAGACTTAGCAGCATTCACTCATTTCCTTCCGCAGCCAGATTTGCCGGTACCCAGCTGTCCAGAGCTGAAGCCGCTCCCTACTTCGCTGAAGTATCGGTTCCTTACGGGTGAGCCTGAGATGTACCCAGTCATCATCTCCGCCGATCTGACTGGAGAGCAGGAATCCCGTTTGATGGGGGTTCTTGAAAAGAACCGCAAGGCAATCGGATGGAGCGTAGCAGATCTCCATGGGATTAGTCCATCAGTCTGCTCCCACCATATCTATCTCGAGGAGGGGGCGAAGCCGTCGCGTGAGTTCCAGCGATGACTGAACCCAAACCTGAGAGAGGTTATGATGAAGGAAATATCAAAATGGTGGAGTGCAGATTTTATTTATCCCATTTCCGACTCCAAGTGGGTCAGCCCCTTGCATGTGGTGCCCAAGAAGACGGGCATCACGACTGTGATCAGTGAGTCGGGAGAGGAGATTGCTACACGAGTACCCACCTCTTGGAGGGTCTGTGTTGACTACAGGAGACTCAACCAGGCCACCAAGAAGGACCATTTCCCCCTGCCTTTTATTGACCAGATCATTGAGAGACTGGCAGGGAAGAGCCATTATTGCTTCCTGAATGGGTACTCGGGCTACAACCAGGTGGCCATCGCTCCTGAGGATCAGGAGAAGACCACCTTTACATGTCCCTTCGGTACATACGCTTTTCGACGCATGCCATTTGGGCTATGCAACGCCCCTGCGACTTTTCAGAGGTGCATGCTGTCGATCTTTTCGAACATGGTAGGGTAGTGTTTGGAGGTCTTCATGGACGATTTCTCGGTCTACGGCGACAGATTCGACTCCTGTCTTGACTGCCTAGATCGAGTACTCCAGCGATGTATTGAGTTCCATTTGGTTCTATCATGGGAGAAGAGTCACTTCATGGTGACTCAAGGGACGATGCTTGGCCACATCATCTCCAACGGGGGCATGGAGGTGGATCTGGCCAAGGTTGATGTCATTAGAAAACTCGCACCGCCGTCCAATTTGAGGCAGCTTCGGTCATTCCTGGGGCACGTTGGATTTTATAGGAGATTTATTCAGGATTTCAGCAGGATTGCTCGGCCGTTGACTGACCTCTTGACGAAAGGCATCGAGTTCCTTGTCGATGACAAGTGTCTTTCGTCCTTTGCGACTCTGCAACAGTGTGTTATTGAGGCTCCTGTCCTCCAGCCGCCTGATTGGTCTCTCCCATTCGAGATCATGACGGACGCCGCCGATTTTGCCGTAGGGGCAGTGCTGGGACAGAGGAGGGATGGAGTTCCATTTGCCATTCACTACGCTAGCCGCACATTGGATTCCGCCCAGCGGAATTACACGGTCACAGAGAAGGAGATGCTAGCCGTAGTGTTTGCCCTGGATAAGTTCAGATCGTATATCATCGGATCTAGAGTGACTTTGTACACAGATCACACCGCCATCAGGTACCTCATGGCAAAGAAGGATGCCAAGGCCAGATTGACTAGATGGATCCTTCTACTCCAGGAGTTCGACATTGAGATCAAGGATAAGCCTGGAGTCAAGAATGTGGTGGCGGATCACCTCTCCCGTTTAGAGCAGCCTGAGGAGTCTGAGCAGATTGATCCTATTAGAGATACCTTCCCAGATGAGGCGATCCTTGCTATCGCCTCACTCCCATGGTATGCCGATATTGTGAATTTTCTCGTTGCTGGGAAAGTCCCACAAGATTGGCCCAGGTAGAGGCTTGAGACCTTCCTTGCGAAGGCCAAGTCCTACCATTGGGAGGATCCCATCCTTTACCACGAAAGAGGGGATAGCGTCTGGCGTCGGTGTATTCCTCAGGAGGAACACCATAGCATCCTCACTTACTGCCACAAGCTTGAGGCAGGAGGACATCATTCTGGGAGGAGAACGGCAAAGAAAGTGCTCTAATCCGGCTTGTGGTGGCCTACCCTCTTCAAGGACTCAGATGAGTTCGTGAAGAGGTGTACTGACTGTCAGAGGATGGGCCCTTGTGGACAGCGTGATATGATGCCGATGCAGCCCATTCACTTCTGTGAGGTTTTTGACGCATGGGGCATCGATTTCATGGGTCCATTCCCTAAGAGTCAGGGATTTGAGTACATTCTGTTGGCCGTTGATTATGTTAGTCGTTGGGTGGAGGCTATCCCCGCCCGAGCCGCTGATGCGAGGACAGTTTGCAGATTTTTGAGGAAGCATATCATCACGCGGTTCGGGGTTCCACGAGTTCTGATTTCTGATGGGGGATCGCACTTCATCAACGACCAGGTGAAGGCCCTTGCTAGCCAGTTCGGTATAGACCATCGTGTTGCTACACCTTACCATCCACAGACGAATGGTCTAGCCGAGTTGTCGAATAGGGAGATCAAGACTATATTGCAGAAAGTCGTCCGCCCTGACCGAAAGGATTGGTCACAGCTTTTAGACTCGGTCTTGTGGGCATATAGGACGTCTTTCAAGACACCATTGGGCACATCTCCCTTTCGCCTCGTATATGGCAAGCCGTGCCATTTACCTGTTGAGCTGAGGCACAAGTCACTTTGGGCAGTCACAGATATTCTGATGGATCCAGATGGTATGGGAGACCAGAGGAGGGTAGAGTTAGCAGCCCTGGAGGAGCTTAGAGATACAGCTTTCTCAAACAGCCTACATTATAAGGAGAAAGTGAAGGAGTGGCATGATTCTCATATCAGCCACAAGCATTTTGAGATTGGACAGAGAGTATGGCTGTTTGATGCGAGGCTACGTTTATTTCCAGGGAAGCTACAGAGCAAATGGAAGGGACCCTACTTGGTCAGAAGGGTACACGACAACGGTAGCATTGATATATCTGAGTTGTCTTCTGAGAGTACCTTTCGAGTGAACGGCCAGCGGCTCAAGCCATTTCTAGATCATGAGCCGCGGGTCGTTGATCTTGCCCCTATTCATTTTGCGTGAGATGTGGTCTTTGACTCACATCTAATGCATCTCACGCCTGAATTTCACTGTTCCTCCGCCTTGTATAGATACAGATGTCCATATCACTACATTCTTTAGTCCCACATCGCTTCCTTCATCTTGTGATTATGCAATACTTAGGGTGTACTTTACCCTAAGTATAGGGGGATGCGAGACCTTTTGGGTATTTCTTTTGTTCCTGTTTACCCCTGTTTTTGCTGCCTATACTTAGGGATATTTCACCCTAAGTATAGGGGGGGTGGACCCTGTACATTTTCCACTCGGTTTTTCCCTTAGTATACAGCCTGCTATACTTAGGATTACTTAATCCTAAGTATAGGGGGAAGACCCGAGACCCTCTTGACTTTTTATTTCTTCTTCTTTGTATATAGCCTTTCTTTTCACTTCCCTATACCTAGCACGAGTTATGTCTTCTTCATCGCTCTTGACTCTGAGGACATCGTTCGAGCTAAGTATAGGGGGGTGTGTATATATTTCATATATACTTTAGCCATAACTCGTACTTTGTGTGAGTGTGTTAATAAATAAAAATGTCTAAAAATCACAAAAATTGAAAAATTTTCATGTACATAAACTTCTTTTATTTGCACATAAATAGCTAGTGTACAAATTATTTTTGTAAAAATGATTTCGAAAATCTTTTGTGTAAAGCTTGTGTAAATATTTTTGTATCAAAATTATGTATATAGTACAAAATTTTTCCAAAATGTTTTGAAAATCAAAAGTTTGCAAAAATCTTGTGTATGTGAATATCTTTTTGCAAAACTTGCACTTCATGCATCATTCATCCATGATTTCAAAACATTTTTCAAAAATTTTGCATGTTTGTAAATTTGTGTAAATAAGCATCTTTTGTACATATGTATATAGTTTTTCTGGATGATAGTTGACATTTAAACTAGCCTGGAATCAAATTGAGAAATGGAGCTTGATTAAGATCTTAATCCACCTAACTTCTAAGAGGAACCTTATAGGGCTTAGGTTTAAGGCTTTTCAGGTCCATGGTGACTTAATTCTTTGAGTCCACTAGGATGTGATCACATGTCATCTCAATGAGCCTAAGTAGAGAACTTAACAACAACACATGACTCATATAGATTATGGCTTTACTTGGAAACCAGCACTATGCACCGAGCTCTCTACGGATGAGGTGGTGAGGAGGCAGTCTTCCTTGACTTGGGGTAGCATATGAGGGTAGTACTTCTGGGCGGAACCTCTCTTCTTCTTTTAGTGAAGGAAGTGCGTCTCAACTTGGTCTGGTTGCCATGAAGTCTAACGACGGGAGTTGTGGGTTGCAATAAAGCTTCAAAAGAGGGATAGTCTATTGGCTCAAGAGGAAAAACTCCTTGTATATATGCTGCACATGTATATGTTGTATAGATGCACTTGAAAAAAAATGTGCAAAAAGAAAAGAACTCCAAAAAAGTGGTGGGTCTAATAGAAAATGATAATCCCACCGGAGTATGTATATAGAGTGCAATAAGCAAAGCTTGAGTTACATGATCCACCTGTTGTAGCTTGCAGCAGGGAGACTTGGCTATACTGGTCAAGCTCCCAAGGGTCTTTTGCTACACTGGCCTTGACCCATTCTCTTCTTCCCCCTCTTCTTGAGCCGGTTGAACTTGAACTTAGAAGGGAATACCCCGCTCCTCGAGGAAAGAGTGGCCAGATTGAGGTCATAGAGTTACCTTGTTGGGGAGGGTTGTCAAGTTGCCATTTCTGAGGTGGAGAGCTTAGACCTCACTTTCACAGGACAAGAAAAGATTCATGGTCTTCAGGGTTTGTGATTGATGACTTGTTCTGATCTGGAGCATTGAGGAGTCTTGGTTATAGAATAGCGGAACTTAGAGGCTGTTGAGTTTTAAGCTTAAGTCTAAATAAGGTTCCGACACATTAATAATCCAAAGATCTGATCGAGCTCCATACCCCAATTTAATGAAGGCAAGTTAAATAATCAACCTTGATCCATGTACATCCTCTTTTTCTTTTTCTTTCTTTCTTTTTCACTTCTTTTTCAAATAAGTGTTTGCTAAGGGACTAGCAAAGTTAAGTATAGGGGGGTGATGAATACCCATTCATCACTCTTTATTCTTATATTTTAGCTACAAAAACCTGTGCAAATACATGTAGATATGTGTAAATAGGAATAATTACCAAAAGCATGCATTGTGTAAAAACCTATAATTAGCATGTTTTTGTGCAAAAATAAAAGAATAAAGATTAAAAAGAAAAAGAGGGAAATATTTAGAATAAATATTGAGCAACCTAACCCAAGGGAGGGCTCAGCATGGGCCTGACCGCATAAAAGCCAAAGTAGAGGGAGATAGGGGCTCTTGTGTAAATATTTGTGTAAATAAAATAAAAGATATTTTCCTCACCAAAAATAGCTTAAAATATGCTTGTAAATACTTGTATATATCTATAAGTATAAAAACAAAAGAAAAAGATAAAAATCAAAAAGACCAAAAAATACCACTTTCACCATGTACATAAACCACTCCCATATATTTATTTAACCTTATAAATAAATAAATTAATTTCCAAACTTTTTGTAAATAATCTATGTTATATATTACAAATAAACAAAATAAAAAAAATTAAAACAAAAACAAAATAAAAATAACAAAAATTAAAAATACAAAAATACATTGTACATATACCATGTATATAGATGTACATATATATTTATTTTACCTATGTAAATAAATAATAAAAATAAAATAAAAATACCTTTTTGTTCCTTATTTTATAATATAAACAAATAAAATATAAAATAGGGATAAAAGTATACAAAAATAATAATTTAAAAATCAAAAATCAAAACCCTAATTGTGTACAAATACTTATATAGTACATACTATGTACATAGCTTATTTTTATTTCCAAAATATAATTAATTATCACTAAAAATAGAAAAAAAATAAAATAAAAATATTTCATGTTTTAAGTTTTTGTAAATTCGGCCATTTGCTACCTTAATTTTGAGCTCCAAGATTCAGCCACGTGGCCGAATTCCATTGGGTCGTGGGGATGTTGACCGCCCGGTCAACTACCCCCCCAGGACCACCTTCCGCGGATACAAGCGCCCGACCCGATTTCTCGCAATTATACCCGCTTGATCCGACTCCCATCTCCCTAAACCCCGGCTCCGTTTTGATCCGCCCACATCCGACATCCTCGCCGGGCACACACCTTGGGATCCGCGCTCCTCATCGACCTACCCGAGCCAGTCTTAGCCGGACCCCTCCAGCGTACATAAGCGAGCTCCGCCACCCATTTTCTCCATCTTTGGCCATTCGCCTTCTTCTCCTGTGAGCTCCAGAGAGTGTGTGAGGTGACAGCTCGTGCCTGAGCCTGTTGCAGCGGAAAGATGAGGAGTATTCCATCGATCCGGCGACGTTGCCGCCGCAGCTCCGCCTCCAGCGAGAGCTTCGAGCCTCGGACCGAGACGATCCTCGAGGCGACGACCAGGAGCATCCCCAGCTCCTTCCCAGTCTCTCCATTCACCCAGGTACCCCTGTAGCTCCGCCGTTTCCTTTAATTTTTATTTTCGCCCAATTCGCGCCGCCGTCGTATTTCTTTGATTCCGACCATCCCGCCACTCATCTCGATCATCGGAATCGACTATCACGTTCGCCTTCGTCCGACGCACCTTCTCCACCCATTCACTCAACCCAGCTCGCACAGGAGCTGGGAACCGAGCTCCTCCGTCCACCACCTTCGCCGGAGCTCGTCATCCCGACGCACCAGCCACCCTCACTTCGCCTAACCGGGTCGAGGCAGTTTGCCCTCGACCCGCGAGTCTCCTGAGCTGTTTTGCAGGTGATACCGAGCCCATCTGAGGGCTTGGTCAGTCAGGCCAGGAGGTCCAGCTCCGCCGACCTCGTCCGAGCTCATCGGAGCTCAGCTCGATCATCGGAGCCCACCGGCAGACGCGGGAGCCTTCCGCGATTCTTCTCCGATCTTTAGAAGGCCCCCAGGAGGAGCCTAGCGTACGCACGAGCCCGGCGAGTCTCGCCGGGGACTTGTTCTTCGAGGACCCTCCATCGCCGTTGATCGACCCCCCCTCGCTCTAGTATTGATCATGGTCGTCCATCTTTGGAGCCACCAGCACCGTTCGATCTGAGGAGAGACGATCCGGAGCGCCCACCGTCAGCAGCCGTCCGATCTCCACGTGGCGCGCATCCAGCCCATCCGCTTAATAAAGGGTAATTTACCCTTAGGCCCCTATCTTTATTTTATTTCGTTCTAGTCCTATAAATATTAAAGTCAGTTGTTTAATTTTAGGGTAATTTGCATGTTGGACCCTGAGATTTAGTTTATTTGCATTTATACCCCTGCCAGTTGTGGACACGTGCTTCGAAACGTGATATTTTGGGTTATTTGCAATAGAGACCCCTGTAGTTCTGGATGTTAATGAATGAATGAAAACTTTTACTTATTTGCATTTATACCCCTGTGCGTGATTTATTTACACATGTGCGATATATTTTGGGTAATTTGCAGGTGAGCCCCCTGGACTTTTGGTACCTGTTACCAATAAGACCTCGGGACTTATTTTTCTTACATTTGGGTCCCTGAGTGCCCTAGGCACGCGCGTGGCGCGTGTTTTGTTGGGTATTTTGCACCAGGACCCCCAGAACTTCGGGTATTTGCACTTTGGTCCCTGTGCACAGTGCCCTTCCTTTATTTTTGAATAAAATATCAAAACACCTGCAAATCCAACGAGAATTTGACACATGGCTCCTGCCATGGTGTAGCATTTTTGTGGATTTTTGATGACATTTTTGATTTCGTTTGATATTTTTAAAAAATCAAAAACCTCTATTTTTGTCACTATCTAGCTTGAAAAATCACAAAAAATATTAAAACTCATTTAAAAATTCTATAAAAATTATTTACTGTTTGTTTGACTTAGTTTGATTTTCTAGCCAATTTTGGCTATTTTTCATCATTGAAAACCACTAAAAACTTAAAAACACTCAAAAACCCATAAAAATTCTAGTAAATAAATTAAAAATCCAAAAATAATACAATTGATACCTAAATTTTCCTCGTTTTATCTTCTTTACAGGAAAATTACTCCAGGCCATTTTGAGGCTCTTAGATATTTTATCTAGGGCTTTTTGGCTCGGCTGGACAGTACCCTCTATTTCAGTCGCCTTTTGATTTTTAGAAAATAAAATAATTATCAAAAAAATCTCAAAACTTCACCAAACACATAAAAATATATAAAACACATAAAAATATTTTTATTTGAATTTTTGGTTGAATTTTAGTGCTTTAAATCATTTGTTGAAGTGTGCTTTTGTTTGTTTTTCTTAATTTCTTAATCACTTGAAAATCCAAAAAAAATATAAAATAAATTAAAAACCACTAAAAATATTGTCCTCTTTTATTTTATTTCTTTTTACTACTTCGTAGGCCCTCAGGCCATCCCGTGCTCCTTGAGTTCGACCCTGGGTGCTATGCCAGGTTAATCCAATAGCAGCACCGCTATTCGTGTTTTGATTGATTTTATTGATATTTAGTGGTTCATTTTTCTTGATTGACACATCTGAGTGACCGAGGTCGCAACGACCATCTCAGATACACCTGATTACCTTAGTCGCTCGAAAATTTTGTGTCAACAGAATAGCGCCGTTGCCGGGGAGCACAGCTTAGTAGTTTCCTTTTTCTTTTCGTTTTTATTTTCGCGGCTTTTCGTGGCTCTTTCAGAGCTCGCGGCTTTCTCGCAGCTTTTGTTTATATTTTCTTTTATTTTATTTTTCTTTTCTTTTCTTTTCTTTTGTTTTATTTTTGTTTTATTTTGTGTGTTTATTTTATTTTTGCATTTTTGCATATATATACCCTTATTTTCTTTCATTTATTTTTCTTCTTATTATTTGATTATTTTTACGGATCTGACCACTCATCTCTTTTCCTTTCGAGGGCCCGAGGACCGCGGAGGCGACTTTCGAGGAGCCGGTGCAACCGAGGAACTTGGAGGCGGGTTCCTTCTCTACGAAGCTGCAGGAGAGAGCGAGAGAGAGAGAGTTGAGTGGGTGAGGTTAGATTAGGTTTTATTTTTATTTCCATTATTATTGTAATAATACATGGACTATTTGGACTTGGACATTGTTTGGACACTTAGCGGGTCTGTTTCGTCGAGCACCGGTGTGCTCGGGGGACCCTTAGGATCTTCGCGGCTTTTTCGCGGTTTTGGTTTTCTTTTATTTTCTTACTGCCTTTTCCGGTGTTTACGCGGTTTTTGCTTGAGCCCCTAGACTTAGGAATTTCGCTTGCTTGTGTCGTAATTAGTAGGATCCCCACACCTAATTGATTGCATGTTCCTATAGAACGTTAATTGGACCTACTAAAAATCATTAATAAAAATAACCGAATCATCTCCTTCGTAGCCTACGTGCCGCAGCCCGTCCTGTAAAGCGCTTTCTCCTACCCCCGATTTGTCGGACAGAGGAGGGACGGGCTAAGACCGGACTCTTTGGCTTGGAGGTCAGTGACCGGTTAGACAGTTCTTGCGATAGAAATTGCTCGTCTAGGACTCGGCTTTCCCGTTGCATCATATAGGTAGTTTATTTTCAGTCTTTCAATTCTGCGCGGATCACTTGCATGTAGAGTGCTAGAGACAAGGTACGCATTTCTTACTCAGCATGCATCATTGATTTCATCGCGCATCGGCTTTTTCGACTTCTCCCCCCTGTTTTGGACTAAATAATCAGGAGAACCGAAAAATTCGTTAGGCCGTTTGTTTTTATTTGAAAAAGATTAAAAAAGAGAAACCATAAAATTGGGACTGGTTAACACTATTGATCTTGAAAGACGCTCACCCTAAAAATTTTGTCTTGGGGAGAGCAACCCCCTCATTGTATGGTTTGGATGCGCGAGAGAGTGAACCGCACCCTAGGTAGAGCCCTCCGGTGCTAGTCCCGGCTGATTACCGACTCTTCCGTGCGGGCCAGTCGGTTGGGATAGCATCGGGTATCCTAACAGGTCACGTAAGCGCTCTGATATCTTGTGTGTTCACCTAATAAAATTGACAAGATAATTTGACCGAACTTTCACGGTCTTCAGCTCGCGTCGCGTTGGTGAACCGAAGGTTTGTTTTGTGATCATAGTTTCTCCAGATCTCATCCGCCCTACTCGACAGATCAAGATGATGGGTAGACGCTCCCTTAGGCAGCCTCTGGCTGCACCGCTTCTGAGCACGTCTACCCAATCATCTAGGTTGGCCCGCGAGAGCCGAGACCAGCTCTCCGAGCCTGAGTACAACTCCGCCCTGTTCCCCCTCGACCCCCTTTCTTTCAGACCTGAGAGACATGAGCCCGAGGAGAGATTGATAGATTTGACAGCACCTGAGTTGGGCTCATTTGATTTTGCAGCAGACGTCATGGCCGGCAGTTCTGAGGATCGTTCCCGTACAGAGCACGTCGTGGTGGATCAGGGAGCGATCAACTCCACCTTGATCGCCTCATTAGAGACAGTTCAGCAGCAGTTACGCGATCAGGGAGCGTTCATGATTGAGATGAGGAGAGAGTTGGAGCGCCTCCGAGCAGAGCGAGATGAGCAGAGCGAGCCTGAGGACGGACCAGATGCAGAGGCACGAGCCGCAGCAGCAGCCGCAGCCGCCGCCGCAGCGGCAGCCACCGCGGCAGGAGGACCACCGAGACCGATGCGGGAGTTGCACAACCCCGGATCTACACTTATGCACCATTGGGTGGTGGTACCTGCTATCGTGGGGGACTTCAAGTTCCCCCCGAACACCCTGCAGATGCTTCCCCATTTTCACGGACTTGCCACTGAGGAGCCCCACCTCCACCTCCAGGAGTTTCTGATGATTTGCAGTACTGTCCACGACCGGCATGTGGACCAGGATACGATCAGGATGATCGCCTTCCCCTTTTCACTGGCAGATAGAGCAGCCACCTGGCTGAAACACTTGGGGAAGTTTGTCTACACCTGGGAGCAGCTCCGCACCGAGTACTTGAACAAGTACTATCCACTCGGGCGGACGAATGCAGCGAGGGCCCTGATCAGCAACTTCTCCATGCTCCCCAATGAGCAGTTTCACGAGGCATGGGAGAGGTTCCGAGAGCTCACGGACAGATGCCCGCACCACGACATCACGAAGCCGAACCTTGTGCAGAGCTTCTTCAGCGGGTTGACACCAGAGCTCCAGGGCCTGGTGAATGCTTCTTGCGGCGGGTCCTATTTCGCCAAGGACCACGACCAAGTCTGGGCCATCTTCAAGGAGATGGCTGAGAATTATATGGTGATGTCCCAGACCCGGTTGTACACTTAGGGGAGACCCCAGCAGCAGCCAGGACCCGTGCAGTACCAACGGATAGCACGGGTCGATGCAGGTCCATCCAGCTCGTCCGCAGTCGCAGCAGCACAGGCAGAGTCGTCCGCTGCGGACATGGGTATCATCAGCGAGAAGTTGGATCGCATGGAGCTGATTGAGAAGAAGCAGTGCCAGAGCCTCACTCAGATGGATCAGATGGCACAGACTCTGAGCGACATGAAGACCTAGCTCAAGTGTCTCCAGGAGGCACAGACGGCTTCACAGCCCCGTCTTCAGTCGCGAGGCGATACCGGCGGCAGCAGCAGCTCGTCCCAGCGCTCCATCTCCCTACAGCAGCCTAGACAGGTTCACCTTGTACAGGCGGAGCCGTACCAGCAGCCGCAGCCCACCTACCAGTCCCCACCATCTCCAGACATGCAGATGGTGGTCTACCAGCCGGATCAGCCTCTGGCAGTACTCCCGCCAGCCCCCTACGATGCAGAGCCGTTGATGGATGTCAACGGGATTTGGTATGACCGTCCCCAGCCTGGGATCCGATGAGACCATCCCGGATTCAGGTGGGGGAGTGGAGGTACCCAGCCCCAGCAGCAGCCAGCCGGTCAGGGAGGGCAGTACTCCCAACAGAGAGATCACCAGCCGCAACAGCAGCCCCCAGCATATCAGTCACACCAGCCTTCGTCCTTCGGTCCTCGTCCCTATCAGCAGCAGGGACAGTCTTGGAGACGTGAGCAGCAGGCTCACCCAGCATACCAGTAGCATCCTTCCTCCTACCCCTCTCAGCAGCACCACCAGCAGTTCCAGCAGCCTCAGCACCAGAGAGGCTACCCGTCGGGCTCCCACGAGAGCCCCGCCTTGGATGACATCGCCCGCCTCCTCACGGATCAGCAGGCCACATTTAGACGGGAGATAAATGAGTTCTGCCAGGAGATGCGGGACCTGGTGAGAGGGAAGGCCGCTATTCCTGCACAGATTGAGCCGAATCCGAATAGCCTCAAGAGGAAGTCTGAGTAGGTACTTTCCACTGAGCATGCCACTCCTAGTGACCCATTTGTTGATACATCTTCGGATCTATTTGATGCTGATTTTGTTACACTTAGGAGCGGTAGAGCACCAGCAGGCGGCGCCTCATCTGAGCGACGACGCGAGGATCCACCCAGAGCGCCAGATGAGGAGGAGGAGAGCGGTACTGAGGCCGCACCTGATGACGGTGGTACTGATGCCACCAAGGATGCTGATTCCACCGGCGGTACTGAGGCCGCTGCTTCACCAGTTCGAGGAGGTGGTACTGACGCCACCAGTTTAGCCGAGCCAGCCTGCGGTACTGATGCCGCGAGACGTCCAGCAGCAGCAACAGCAGAGCCAGCCCGTGGTGGTACTGAGGCCACCGGTGTTTGTTTTGATAGAGAGGTTGTCTTTCCTCGTGTGGATGTATCTCAGAACTCTATTTTGAATAAAGGAAAAGGTTTACTTTCTTCTGGTCCCACTGTGGTGCTTGATGTATGTGCGGATCCGGCCGTCGAGCCGTCTAGGCCTTTTCCTAGTCCTTCATCTGAGAAGGACCCTGTGATCCCCTTCCCTAGAGCCCTTCAGATGGGGAAGAGGAAGAAAAAAGAAAATGATCCAAAAAAGAGAGAGCAGGAGGAGTTCAGCCAGAGCATGATCGACAGGTTTCACATCCAGCTGACCCTCCAGGAGGCTTTGCAGCACATCCCCCTTCTTCAGCGATCTTTGAGAGACAGGACCACAGTCAGGAGGAGGAGGAGGAACCACACTTCAGAGATTCATGTGCTGACGAGAGCCACGTATTTCGCGATCCAGAACCGTTTGCCGGCCAAGAGGCCAGATTCAGGGGCCCCGTATGTCAGATGCCAGATTAGTGAGCAGAGGTTCGACCGTACTTTATTAGATAGCGGATCGTCGATCAACCTTCTTCCGGCAGCCCTTCTCGACCGCTTCGAGTTGGGCACTCTTCGACAGAGCAGGACAGTCCTTCAGTTTGCTGATCGATCTGTCAAGAGGCCAAAGGGGTTGTTGCGAGACGTTATCGTCACGATTCAGGGCATGCAATTCCCCGTGGACTTCGTAGTGTTGGACATGGAGATCCCTGATTCAGTGACCGATACCCCCATCATCCTCGGTCGTCCGTTCTTGGCCACAGCCAAGGCGGTGACTGATCATGATAGTGGGAAGGTATACTTTCACGTTGAGGGCGAGAGTATACAAATAGAGACGGTCGAGGACTACAGAGCCAGAGAGAGCACGCTCAGAGGCTAGCATAGATTCAGAGCAGCTGACAGACGCCGAGCCAGACATCCACCAGGACTGTGATTTTGTGATCACAGATGATGAGGCAGCATGGGCAGATCCTGCAGCACAGGAAATCCTCTCATTCCCAGACACCACTGATGCAGAGATGACAGCAGAGGAGAGCTTGGAGAGCACAACCCTGGTTCAGGATACCATAGAGGCAGCAGAGCCGGTCCTTGATCGCGACACGATTTTCGGTGATGGTGGTGCTGAGACCACCTTGCTTTACGGTGGTACTGATGCCACCGCGGTTGATATAGATCCCTCAGATTCAGAGTCTGATTGGGCCGATTGTTATGATCAGTTGCCAGACTTGAGTCCACCTGAGCCTACAGATGAGGAGGAGGTTGATACAGAGCAGATTAGAGACAGCACAGTTGAGCAGCCTTCTCCAGATCCAGTTTGCGAGAGTTCGCTTTCTTTCTCCCAGGCAGATTTGGCAGACTTAGCAGCATTCACTCATTTCCTTCCGCAGCCAGATTTGCCGGCACCCAGCTGTCCAGAGCTGAAGCCGCTCCCTACTTCGCTGAAGTATCGGTTCCTTGCGGGTGAGCCTGAGATGTACCCAGTCATCATCTCCGCCGATCTGACTGGAGAGCAGGAATCCCGTTTGATGGGGGTTCTTGAAAAGAACCGCAAGGCAATCGGATGGAGCGTAGCAGATCTCCATGGGATTAGTCCATCAGTGTGCTCCCACCATATCTATCTCGAGGAGGGAGCGAAGCCATCGCGTGAGTTCCAGCGGCGACTGAACCCAAACCTGAGAGAGGTTGTGATGAAGGAAATATCAAAATGGTGGAGTGCAGATTATATTTATCCCATTTCCGACTCCAAGTGGGTCAGCCCCTTGCATGTGGTGCCCAAGAAGACGGGCATCACGACTGTGATCAGTGAGTCGGGAGAGGAGATTGCTACACGAGTACCCACCTCTTGGAGGGTCTGTGTTGACTACAGGAGACTCAACCAGGCCACCAAGAAGGACCATTTCCCCCTGCCTTTTATTGACCAGATCATTGAGAGACTGGCAGGGAAGAGCCATTATTGCTTCCTGGATGGGTACTCGGGCTACAACCAGGTGGCCATTGCTCCTGAGGATCAAGAGAAGGCCACCTTTACCTGTCCCTTCGGTACATACGCTTTTCGACGCATGCCATTTGGGCTATGCAACGCCCCTGCGACTTTTCAGAGGTGCATGCTGTCGATCTTTTCAAACATGGTAGGGGAGTGTTTGGAGGTCTTCATGGACGATTTCTCGGTCTACGGCGACGGATTCAACTCCTGTCTTGACTGCCTAGACCGAGTACTCCAGCGATGTATTGAGTTCCATTTGGTTCTATCATGGGAGAAGATTCACTTCATGGTGACTCAAGGGACGGTGCTTGGCCACATCATCTCCAACAGGGGCATGGAGGTGGATCCGGCCAAGGTTGATGTCATTAGAAAACTCGCACCGCCGTCCAATTTGAGGCAGCTTCGGTCATTCCTGGGGCACGTTGGATTTTATAGGAGATTTATTCAGGATTTCAGCAAGATTGCCCGGCCGTTGACTGACCTCTTGACGAAAGACACCGAGTTCCTTGTCGATGACAAGTGTCTTTCGTCCTTCGCGACTCTGCAGCAGTGTGTTATTGAGGCTCCTGTCCTCCAGCCGCCTGATTGGTCTCTCCCATTCGAGATCATGACGGACGCCTCCGATTTTGCCGTAGGGGCAGTGCTGGGACAGAGGAGGGATGGAGTTCCATTTGCCATTCACTACGCTAGCCGCACATTGGATTCCGCCCAGCGGAATTACACGGTCACAGAGAAGGAGATGCTAGCCGTAGTGTTTGCCCTGGATAAGTTGAGATCGTATATCATCGGATCTAGAGTGACTTTGTACACAGATCACACCGCCATCAGGTACCTCATGGCAAAGAAGGATGCCAAGGCCAGATTGACTAGATGGATCCTTCTACTCCAGGAGTTCGACATTGAGATCAAGGATAAGCCTGGAGTCAAGAATGTGGTGGCGGATCACCTCTCCCGTTTAGAGCAGCTTGAGGAGTCTGAGCAGATTGATCCTATTAGAGATACCTTCCCAGATGAGGCGATCCTTGCTATCGCCTCACTCCCATGGTATGCCGATATTGTGAATTTTCTCGTTGCTAGGAAAGTCCCACAAGATTGGCCCAGGCAGAGGCTTGAGACCTTCCTTGCGAAGGCCAAGTCCTACCATTGGGAGGATCCCATCCTTTACCACGAAGGAGGGGATAGCGTCTGGCGTCGGTGTATTCCTCAGGAGGAACACCATAGCGTCCTCACTTACTGCCACAAGCTTGAGGCAGGAGGACATCATTCTGGGAGGAGAACGGCACAGAAAGTGCTCCAATCCGGCTTGTGGTGGCCTACCCTCTTCAAGGACTCAGATGAGTTCGTGAAGAGGTGTACTGACTGTCAGAGGATGGGCACTTGTGGACAGCGTGATATGATGCCGATGCAGCCCATTCACTTTTGTGAGGTTTTTGACGCATGGGGCATCGATTTCATGGGTCCATTCCCTAAGAGTCAGGGATTTGAGTACATTCTGTTGGCCGTTGATTATGTTAGTCGTTGGGTGGAGGCTATCCCCGCCCGAGCCGCTGATGCGAGGACAGTTTGCAGATTTTTGAGGAAGCATATCATCACGCAGTTCGGGGTTCCACGAGTTCTGATTTCTGATGGGGGATCGCACTTCATCAACGACCAGGTGAAGGCCCTTGCTAGCCAGTTCGGTATAGACCATCGTGTTGCTACACCTTACCATCCACAGACGAATGGTATAGCCGAGGTGTCGAATAGGGAGATCAAGACTATATTGCAGAAAGTCGTCCGCCCTGACCGAAAGGATTGGTCACAGCTTTTGGACTCGGTCTTGTGGGCATATAGGACGTCTTTCAAGACACCATTGGGCACATCTCCCTTTCGCGTCGTATATGGCAAGCCGTGCCATTTACCTGTTGAGCTGAGGCACAAGTCACTTTGGGCAGTCACAGATATTCTGATGGATCCAGATGGTATGGGAGACCAGAGGAGGGCAGAGTTAGCAGCCCTGGAGGAGCTTAGAGATACAGCTTTCTCAAACAGCCTGCATTATAAGGAGAAAGTGAAGGAGTGGCATGATTCTCATATCAGCCACAAGCATTTTGAGATTGGACAGAGAGTATGGCTGTTTGATGCGAGGCTACGTTTATTTCCAGGGAAGCTACAGAGCAAATGGAAGGGACCCTACTTGGTCAGAAGGGTACACGACAACGGTAGCATTGATATATCTGAGTTGTCTTCTGAGAGTACCTTTCGAGTGAACGGCCAGTGGCTCAAGCCATTTCTAGATCTTGAGCCACGGGTCGCTGATCTTGCCCCTATTCATTTTGCGTGAGATGTGGTCTTTGACTCACATCTAATGCATCTCACGCCTGAGTTTCACTGTTCCTCCACCTTGTATAGATCCAGATGTCCATATCACTACATTCTTTAGTCCCACATCCCTTCCTTCATCTTGTGATTATGCTATACTTAGGGTGCACTTTACCCTAAGTATAGGGGGATGCGAGACCTTTTGGGTATTTCTTTTGTTCCTGTTTACCCCTGTTTTTGCTGCCTATACTTAGGGATATTTCACGCTAAGTATAGGGGGGTGGACTCTGTACATTTTCCACTCGATTTTTCCCTTAGTATACAGCCTGCTATACTTAGGATTACTTAATCCTAAGTATAGGGGGAAGACCCGAGACCCTCTTGACTTTTTATTTCTTCTACTTGTATATAGCCTTTCTTTTCACTTCCCTATACCTAGCACGAGTTATGTCTTCTTCATCGCTCTTGACTCTGAGGACATCGTTCGAGCTAAGTATAGGGGGGTGTGTATATATTTCATATATACTTTAGCCATAACTCGTACTTTGTGTGAGTGTGTTAATAAATAAAAATGGCTAAAAATCATAAAAATTGAAAAATTTTCATGTACATAAACTTCTTTTATTTGCACATAAATAGCTAGTGTACAAATTATTTTTGTAAAAATGATTTCGAAAATCTTTTGTGTAAAGCTTGTGTAAATATTTTTGTATCAAAATTATGTATATAGTACAAAATTTTTCCAAAATGTTTTGAAAATCAAAAGTTTGCAAAAATCTTGTGTAAATGTGTGAATATCTTTTTGCAAAACATGCACTTCATGCATCATTCATCCATGATTTCAAAACATTTTTCAAAAATTTTGCATGTTTGTAAATTTGTGTAAATAAGCATCTTTTGTACATATGTATATAGTTTTTCTGGATGATAGTTGACATTTAAACTAGCCTGGAATCAAATTGAGAAATGGAGCTTGATTAAGATCTTAATCCACCTAACTTCTAAGAGGAACCTTATAGGGCTTAGGTTTATGGCTTTTCTGGTCCATGGTGACTTAATTCTTTGAGTCCACTAGGCTGTGATCACATGTCATCTCAATGAGCCTAAGTAGAGCACTTAACAACAACACATGACTCATATAGATTATGGCTTTACTTGGACACCAGCACTATGCACCGAGCTCTCTACGGATGAGGTGGTGAGGAGGCAGTCTTCCTTGACTTGGGGTAGCATATGAGGGTAGTACTTCTAGGCGGAACCTCTCTTCTTCTTTTAGTGAAGGAAGTGCGTCTCAACTTGGTCTGGTTGCCATGAAGTCTAACGACGGGAGTTGTGGGTTGCAATAAAGCTTCAAAAGAGGGATAGTCTATTGGCTCAAGAGGAAAAACTCCTTGTATATATGCTGCACATGTATATGTTGTACAGATGCACTTGAAAAAAAATGTGCAAAAAGAAAAGAACTCCAAAAAAGTGGTGGGTCTGATAGAAAATGATAATCCCACCGGAGTATGTATATAGAGTGCAATAAGCAAAGCTTGAGTTACATGATCCACCTGTTGTAGCTTGCAGCAGGGAGACTTGGCTACACTGGTCAAGCTCCCAAGGGTACTTGGCTACACTGGCCTTGACCCATTCTCTTCTTCCCCCTCTTCTTGAGCCGGTTGAACTTGAACTTAGAAGGGAATACCCCGCTCCTCGAGGAAAGAGTGGCCAGATTGAGGTCATAGAGTTACCTTGTTGGGGAGGGTTGTCAAGTTGCCATTTCTGAGGTGGAGAGCTTAGACCTCACTTTCACAGGACAAGAAATGATTCATGGTCTTCAGGGTTTGTGATTGATGACTTGTTCTGATCTGGAGCATTGAGGATTCTTGGTTATAGAATAGCGGAACTTAGAGGCTGTTGAGTTTTAAGCTTAAGTCTAAATAAGGTTCCGACACATTAATAATCCAAAGATCTGATCGAGCTCCATACCCCAATTTAATGAAGGCAAGTTTAATAATCAACCTTGATCCATGTACATCCTCTTTTTCTTTTTCTTTCTTTCTTTTTTACTTCTTTTTCAAATAAGTGTTTGCTAAGGGACTAGCAAAGTTAAGTATAGGGGGGTGATGAATACCCATTCATCACTCTTTATTCTTATATTTTAGCTACAAAAACCTGTGCAAATACATGTAGATATGTGTAAATAGGAATAATTACCAAAAGCATGCATTGTGTAAAAACCTATAATTAGCATGTTTTTGTGCAAAAATAAAAGAATAAAGATTAAAAAGAAAAAGAGGGAAATATTTAGAATAAATATTGAGCAACCTAACCCAAGGGAGGGCTCAGCATGGGCCTGACCGCATAAAAGCCAAAGTAGAGGGAGATAGGGGCTCTTGTGTAAATATTTGTGTAAATAAAATAAAAGATATTTTCCTCACCAAAAATAGCTTAAAATATGCTTGTAAATACTTGTATATATCTATAAGTATAAAAACAAAAGAAAAAGATAAAAATCAAAAAGACCAAAAAATACCACTTTCACCATGTACATAAACCACTCCCATATATTTATTTAACCTTATAAATAAATAAATAAATTTCCAAACTTTTTGTAAATAGTCTATGTTATATATTGCAAATAAATAAAATAAAAACAATTAAAACAAAAACAAAATAAAAATAATAAAAATTAAAAATACAAAAATACATTGTACATATACCATGTATATAGATGTACATATATATTTATTTTACCTATGTAAATGAATAATAAAAATAAAATAAAAATACCTTTTTGTTCCTTATTTTATAATATAAACAAATAAAATATAAAATAGGGATAAAAGTATACAAAAATAATAATTTAAAAATCAAAAAATTAAAACCCTAATTGTGTACAAATACCTATATAGTACATACTATGTACATAGCTTATTTTTATTTCCAAAAATTAATTAAAAATCACTAAAAATAGAAAAAAAATAAAATAAAAATATTTCATGTTTTAAGTTTTTGTAAATTCGGCCATTTGCTACCTTAATTTTGAGCTCCAAGATTCAGCCACGTGGCCGAATTCCATTGGGTCTTGGGGATGTTGACCGCCCGGTCAACTACCCCCCCAGGACCACCTTCCGCGGATACAAGCGCCCGACCCGATTTCTCGCAATTATACCCGCTTGATCCGACTCCCATCTCCCTAAACCCCGTCTCCGTTTTGATCCTCCCACATCCGACATCCTCGCCGGGCACACACCTTGGGATCCGCGCTCCTCATCGACCTACCCGAGCCAATCTTAGCCGGACCCCTCCAGCGTACATAACCGAGCTCCGCCACCCATTTTCTCCATCTTTGGCCATTCGCCTTCTTCTCCTGTGAGCTCCAGAGAGTGTGTGAGGTGACAGCTCGCGCCTGAGCCTGTTGCAGCGAGGAGAGGAGGAGTATTCCATCGATCCGGCGACGTAGCCACCGCAGTTCCGCCTCCAGCGAGAGCTTCGAGCCTCAGACCGAGACGATCCTCGAGGCGACGACCAGGAGCATCCCCAGCTCCTTCCCAGTCTCTCCATTCACCCAGGTACCCCTGTAGCTCCGCCGTTTCCTTTAATTTCTATTTTCGCCCAATTCGCGCCGCCGTCGTATTTCTTTGATTCCGACCATCCCGCCACTCATCTCGATCATCGGAATCGACTATCACGTTCGCCTTCGTCCGACGCACCTTCTCCACCCATTCACTCAACCAAGCTCGCACAGGAGCTGGGAACCGAGCTCCTCCGTCCACCACCTTCGCCAGAGCTCATCATCCCGACGCACCAGCCACCCTCACTTCGCCTAACCGGGTCGAGGCAGTTTGCCCTCGACCCGCGAGTCTCCTGAGCTGTTTTGCAGGTGATACCAAGCCCATCTGAGGGCTTGGTCAGTCAGGCCAGGAGGTCCAGCTTCGCCGACCTCGTCTGAGCTCATCGGAGCTTGGCTCGATCATCGGAGCCCACCGGCAGATGCAGGAGCCTTCCGTGATTCTTCTCCGACCTTTAGAAGGCCCCCAGGAGGAGCCTAGCGTACGCACGAGCCCGGCGAGTCTCGCCGGGGACTTGTTCTTCGAGGACCCTCCGTCGCCGTTGATCGACCCCCCCTCGCTCCAGTATTGATCCTGGCCGTCCATCTTTGGAGCCACCAACACCGTTCGATCTGAGGAGAGACGATCTGGAGCGCCCACCGTCAGCAGCCGTCCGATCTCCACGTGGCGCGCATCCAGCCCATCCGCTTAATAAAGGGTAATTTACCCTTAGTCCCCTGTCTTTATTTTACTTCGTTCTAGTCCTATAAATATTAAAGTCAGTTGTTTAATTTTAGGGTAATTTGCATGTTGGACCCTGAGCTTTAGTTTATTTGCATTTATACCCCTGCCAATTGTGGACACGTGCTTCGACACGTGATATTTTGGGTTATTTGCAGTAGAGACCCCTGTAGTTCTGGATGTTAATGAATGAATGAAAACTTTTACTTATTTGCATTTATACCCCTGTGCGTGATTTATTTACACATGTGCGATATATTTTGGGTAATTTGCAGGTGAGCCCCCTGGACTTTTGGTATCTGTTACCAATAAGTCCTCGGGACTTATTTTTCTTACATTTGGGTCCCTGAGTGCCCCAGGCACGTGTGTGGCGCGTGTTTTGTTGGGTATTTTGCACCAGGACCCCCAGAACTTCGGGTATTTGCACTTTGGTCCATGTACACAGTGCCCCTCCTTTATTTTTGAATAAAATATCAAAATACTTCCAAATCCAACGAGAATTTGATACATGGCTCCTGCCATGGTGTAAGAATTTTGTGGATTTTTGAGGACATTTTTGATTTCGTTTGATATTTTTAAAAAATCAAAAACCTCAATTTTTATCACTGTCTAGCTTGAAAAATCACAAAAAATATTAAAACTCATTTAAAAATTCTATAAAAATTATTTATTGTTTGTTTGACTTAGTTTGATTTTCTAGCCAATTTTGGCTATTTTTCATCATTGAAAACCACTAAAAACTTAAAAACACTCAAAAACCCATAAAAATTCTAGTAAATAAATTAAAAATCCAAAAATAATACAATTGGTACCTAAATTTTCCTTGTTTTATCTTCTTTACAGGAAAATTACCTCCAGGCCATTTTGAGGCTCTTAGATATTTTATCTAGGGCTTTTTGACTCGGCTGGACAGTACCCTCTATTTCAATCACCTTTTGATTTTTAGAAAATCAAATAATCATCAGCAAAATCTCAAAAATTCACCAAAAACATAAAAAAATATAAAACACATAAAAATATTTTTGTTTGAATTTTTGGTTGAATTTTAGTGCTTTAAATAATTTGTTGAAGTGTGCTTTTGTTTGTTTTTCTTAATTTCTTAATCACTTGAAAATCCAAAAAAATATAAAATAAATTAAAAACCACTAAAAATATTGTCCTCTTTTATTTTATTTCTTTTTACTACTTCGTAGGCCCTCGGACCATCCCGTGCTCCTTGAGTTCGACCCTGGGTGCTATGCCAGGTTAATCCAATAGCAGGACCGCTATTCGTGTTTTGATTGATTTTATTGATATTTAGTGGTTCATTTTTCTTGATTGATCGAGTCTGAGTGATTAAGGTCGCAACGACCATCTAGATACCTGATTGCCTTATTCACTTGGGGATTTTTCGGTCATCAGATAGGACACTTGTTAAGTTTTTTAAAATTTTTAAAATATAAAATGAAGGCAAATTAATCCACAAAAATTACAATAAAAACTACACACTAGCAGGACCTAATAGTAATTTTTAGGTAATTTTTAGAATTAATTTAATGTTTATTAAGTCCAATAAAAGACAAGTGATTAAACACAGCTCATAGGGATCGAATAGCAATTATTTTAGCTCTACGAACCAAATAGATAACAAGCAGATAAAGCTCAGGGTTAAATATGCAAATAATCCTGCAAAAATGTGCACTACATGTGATCTAGGTTCACAAGGGCATAATTGCAAATTACAAAACTTAACCTTCAAATCATAACAATATAAAGGTTCAGGACACAAAATGCAAATAACCCACAGAACATGTGGGAACACACGTTACACAGACTCGACAAGACTAAAATGCGACTACAATAAGTGCGAGGGTCCAAATGCAAATTATCCAAAGCAAAATATACTTTGACATATATTTACAAGACTAAAAAGCAAATACAAAACAGAAAGGGGCCTAAGTTAAATTTACCCCTCTTTATGCGCTATCCAACGGTTGGGGGTGCTCCACTTGTGTTGGACGGTCAGGATCTGGGGATACTCCTTCGATGATGGATGGCTCTGGAGCGGCCTTCAGATGGATCCAACGATCATGATGCCTCATGAGTCGATGGTGCAGATTGGAACTGGAGGAGGGTCGAATCCAAAGGCTGCAGCAATGCCTGGATGAACTAGCGAAGAACTCATCGTTGGCGAGTTTCAACCAGCGACGACGTGCGGCTCAGGTGTCTCCCATCGCTGCTAGGATGGGGGAAATACAGCAAAATGCATTCCGCAGCGGTCGAGATGCTCAGAAGGGTCCAGGACCGTGGAGTAGGTCTGGGAGAGGCGTGACGAGCTGGAGCGTTCAGGAAGGGTCATAGGTACAGAATATCCTCCTGACCAGAGGTCTTTAAGCGCTAGTCCTGCAAGAGCAAACGCTTGCTCGAAGATAAAACTCCGGCAAAGGGTTATGGCGCGAACTTAGCGTGAACAGGGGAGGTGGATGGGTCAGGTCATCGAAGGGCGATGGATTCGACTTGAAGTTCTATTCCAACCCAATGGTTGGAATCGATGGACATAACACGGAGCTGGATATAGAAGCGAATACGAGCCGTGTGAGGTGTGCGAGGAGCGGAGCGGAGTAGTAGAAGGGAAACGATGTGAAGGTCAATGCGAGATGTGAATCTGGGACTAACGAGCAGGATGCGAAGGAAATGTAGTTTGATAGATTACCTATATATGGATGCTGATTTTGGGCTAGAGAACGAAGTCCTCCAAGGTGATGGCATCGATGGGCGGCGCAACTAGAGGATGGGGACTCCTTGAGACGGAGCTGGACGAAAGCATTGCCGGACTTGGGGCACTCCGTTCCGAATACAACATGCAACCACTCCCTCTCTCGACTGTCACTCTGAAAAGGGGAGGCTGGATGTAACTGGAAGGTGGAGCAGCCGAAGATAAAAGAAGCGACGGGGGTGGTGCTTTGGGTATTCGGCAAAGGTGGGGGATGGAGACCCGACCTAATCTCGACCCGATGGTCGAGCCTCAGGGTGGTGGTTGCGTAAGAAGGTGTGGGGCGAATAGGGGGTTCGATCTGAATGGATGTAGGTGGGTGGTGTTACTCCGACTAGCTGGTCGAAGCTCAAGATCGTGTGGCGGCGATGAAATGGATATATGAATCGAACAGGGAAATATGGAGGATAAAAGCGATACCTGAAGCTACCAATGAGATTAGAAACTCCAGGCGAATGTGGGTGATGGGGTCTTGGCCTCAACCAAGATGTGGCTGGCGGGGAGGCTGCTCGTGACGGTTCTCCTGCCACGAAATGAGCTACGAGCCGCTAAGCATCTCCTGGTGATCCTAAGCTACTCCTCCAATAGTTGTCACTCTAAGGAAGGGAGCTGGGGGTATGTGGTGGCGCAAGGGACAAGTTGGAGAGCAGTGGATGCGAGAGGAGAATATTTATAGGATGCTCGAGGGTCTAAGAAGATCAGAATGTAGGGCGGAACCCTAGGCAAATCCGGTTGCGCCTAGGGATCCGCGAGGATCATGGATATAAGGGCTATAATCAGGCATAAGAATCAAAGCCAAAGGTGGTCAGGTCCAGGTGCTAGGAAATAGAGAAATGGCTCCGACGAGCGAATGTGCGACCCAACCCGACTGGAAGAGACCGTTGACTGAGGTCAAGGGTCTGACGTGGCCCAATGAGAAAACATGATGTGCAAAAATAAAAGAAAATTGAATTTAAAAAAGAAAGTGTATAAAATAAAAAAATGTTTATTATTTAATAAACTATTTTCATTTTAAATTATATTATGAAAATAAAAATAATGTACGTACAGTATATAAAATTATATACAGGTATAATATACATATGTATTTTGTACAAGTAATTTTATTTTATTTTTTTTACAAAAATTATTTTTATTTTATATTTTATTTATTTACAAAATAGTTTAAGGGATACAAAATGATTTTTATTTTATTTTTATTAATCAATTAAAGGTGTAAAATAAATAGGTCTTGTAATATACATGTGTATTTTGTACAAGGGTTCGATGATTATATTTTTAATTTTATTCTTATTTTTATGATTTTTTTATTTTTATATTATTTTTAGGGCTATATACAAGAGTGTAAAAAGAGTAAAATAATTTTATTTTATCAAATAATTAAATAAATATTATATACAAGTATATGTGATATGTACAATACGTAGTGAACCCTTATCTCTCTCTACTTATTTTCTTTTACGATTATTCAAGACTTGACCTTCTCTTGGGGTTTGGGTCACTCTGTATTTATTCTAAATATATCCTTCCTTTTTCTTTTCCCTTTATTCTTTTATTTTTGCAAAAAATATGCTAAATATAAGATATTAATAGCAACATGCAAAATGCTAAGTTATTGTATTTACAAGTATTTACAGGTGATTTCGCCCAAAAGAAGAGCTAAAATAAAAGAATGAAGAGTGAGAATCATATATTCATCAAGCCTCAATAATGGATTCGAGGGTGGCTAGGGTAAAGATTGTAATACGAGCTCGCATCTGATTCAACTGCACAAGAGGGTAGTACTTGTGCAGGAAGGCGGACTTCAATTCCTCCCAAGTGGTTACGACCTTCCCCAAATGATTGATCCAATGCAACACCTATTTGAAGGCTGAACGAGAATGACATCATCTTGACTACACCTAACGGGATGTTAGGTAGTGTCTGGTTTCACAGATGTGCCCAAACTATTGGAGATAGATGTAGGGTTCTCGATGAACGTGAAATTTACCTCTTTAATAATCTATAATTGTCGTAGTATAGGAGACAAATTTGGTTCAACAAAAACCACACACGTTTAAATGTTGTGGAATATTTTTACTTGGAAAGTCTACCAAAGTCGAATAGAGGGACACGAGCTACTCTATCTATTTATTAAATTTCGATCAATTAAGATCAAGTGTAAAATATTTCTTGATTACATGCCTTTATGCAGATGCAAGAGATGCATTATGCAGCTTACAATGCAATATATGATGCATGCATTTTTTTAGTTGATTTTTTATGCAATTATAAGATGATGCGAGAGAGAAATGCAAAGATTAATTACAAGTAGTATAAAGGATTACGAGGATGCCCTAAAAAGATCACTTAAAATGAACAACAATATATGAATTGAAATTAGGGTCATTTTGAGCACAATATTAAGGACAGACATTAATTCAAGGCGAGGACAAGTAGAGCAAGTTCATCATCTAACAAAAAAACACTTCATTTATAATAGTAGCAGATGAGAAAATTAAACATGCCATGATGTAGATAAAGAAACAAGGATCAAAATGACACAAAAATCATGCAATTTGGACCTACGATGCTCAAGTTATGAAGAAAACAATGCAGGGGCATAATTGTAAATAAAATGCAAGAAAAAAAAAGATAAATATACAAATAGGTCCCTGGAGAGAGCTAAATGTAATTAACAAAAACCTCCTGGGCCCCATTGTAATTTTTCCATGCAGGCAGGGGCATTTCTGTAAATTCCAAAAGATGAGAGGGTCTCCCTGTAAAATACCCAGGCACGCACGTGAGGCATGTTCTAGGGGACCAAAATGTAAATACCAGAAGTTTCAGGGTCTTCTCTATAAAATACCCAAGCCCTCTGCACGTGAGGGGCCTAGGCTTGGGACTTTCAACTGGTTCAGGACACGTGGCGTCATGTGCAGGCTCGGGGAGAGGTTCGGCAGACCCGAAGCTGCTTGGTCGGATTGAGGCTCGGTTGTCTACGTATCTTCATCATGGCCGTCCAATCCAGATGATCGGACAGCACCTGTATTGCCTTCTCCTCCGCAGGCCACCAGAGAAGGCGGGGATCCGGTGACCTGCTAGTTGCTCCGTCGTGCTCCGTAGGATAGTCTGAAGATCAGGGAAGTTTGCTGGAGGTCAGGCGGAGGTCCTTGAGGTGCTGCAAAACTCCGGAGCTGGTCGAGATGACGGTCGATGAAGCTTCGTCGAAGAAGAAATGCGTGAAGGCACTCTGATGCAAACTCCGGCCAATCAAAGTTCATGCATGTGTCAGTTTCTAGACGAAGAAAGTGTGCATGAGTGCAGGTGATGTGGGGTGAGATGGGAGCCAAGCAGAGGTAAAGAAGGTGGCGGCTCAGGGGAGTCCTCCGCCGTGACGACAGAGGAGTTGGGTCGGAGCGTGGGGGGGGTGGAGGAAGGAAATGGGTGCGCGAGAATGAGGATGAACTTGCGAGGATGGTGGGATGATCAATGGAGGGTAGGAGTGAATGGAAGTGATGCGATAATTAGGGGAAAAGGGGAAGAAACGCGGTGGTAGGTACCTTGCCGGAGCCAGGTGATGAGCGCTCCCGCACCCTTAGTTAATTCGGTCAAATTAATGGTCCAAATTAATTTTAAGTGTTCGTTGCAGTCGGATGCGGGAGGTTGATCAAAAACCACTTAAGACAAATTTTGGTCAATTTTAAGCGGTGATATTTTTTTTTTTTACTTGGTAGAGTCCAAGGTCGATCTCAGGGAGGCAACTGTCTCCTTAGGTGGATTACAGCAATTTTCAAGTGTTGATATTCGAGGGTCAAATTTTTTTTTTTGGTAATTTTTAATTCTTATGCAGACATATGCAGACAAGTCTTAGCCAATTTAAAGTCAAATTTAATTGATGTGTCAAACGAAGTCCAAAAATAATGAAAATTGGCCAGAAGATTATTTATGAGGAAAATGACCTACCTAATTTTTTTGGAATTTTTTGACTCAAAATAAATTTTCTGTGAATTAAACAAACAGACGGAGTGATTTTCAGTGTTTAATTTTTAATAAATATCAAACCACAATTTCTCCAAGAACTAAAATTATCCTAGGAAGGTCTAATGATCAGGGACCTAGGAAAATTGACAGAACTTAAATTTATTGTGAAATGAATTAATTAAAATTAATTAAAGAAAATCACTAAACTATTTATTGAGGCCTCGTTATGCGTGCAAATGACATGAAATTTTTATGGAGTGTTGAAAATGGTGTCCTTAAGCTACTGTGAATTTTTGGTGATTTTTGAAGGCACTGATATTTAATTAAAAATCAAAAGGCATCACTGGGCAAAATATGACACAAATGAACCAATTAATTCATTGATAATTCAATTAAGCCAACAAAAATCAAACACGTGTACAAACAGATAGAGGACAAAATTCTCAACAACTTGCATTTTTTAGAATTTCAAAATGATGAAAAATTCATGCTATGGACACGTGCAAACATAAGGGTGTAAATGCAATACTGGAAAATAGAATTTCAATAAGTAAACGTGCTGACAGGGACTAAAATGCAATTACCAATACTGTGCAGGACTTCTATGCAATTTCTCCACGAACCACGTGCTCCTCACGTGATGTCTGCTTCACAGGGGTCTTTTTGCAATTTCTGAAAGCTCCAGGGGCGTCGGTGCAAATAACCCAGGCCGCACGTGCGCTTCACGTGGCCGACCTAGGTTCGGAGGGCTTCGGAGGCTCGGGTCGAGGCTCGGGTCTTCTGGAGGTTCGGTCTAGCCTCGGTGCAGCTTCGGGTTACCGAGCCTAGGCTTGGGAGGCCGAGGCTCGGATGCGTCTACGTGGCAGCCTGAAGGCCCTTGGATCAAGATGAATCCAAGGGCTGTCGATGAAGGCGCGTGGCGACTTGCGAGGGGTCCGATCAGGAGTGCGATGAACGGTCGAGGACGAGGGCGGAGAAGGGACGCGTGGCGAGGCGAGGACCGTTCGATCAGATGATCGAACGGTGGCTGCTTCTTCTTCTCTAACGGTCCTCCGCCGCCTGCGGAGGAGAGGCCTGTGCTCCGGTGAAGGCAGCCGAGCTCCGCCTCGGTGTCCAAGCTCCGGTGATGAGCTTCGTCAGCTCCCACCTTGCTCGGAAGAATCGTCAGTGCGCGGCGAAGCCTCCGGTGGTCTCTGGATGACTGGAGGAGGGCTGGAGCTTTGAGTCGATGAAGCTCGAGGAAAGCTCCGACGAGGCTCCGGCCAGTGATGAATTGAGTCCCTGCAAAAGGTTAGAAGTATAGCCGAGGCGTGCAGGTGATCGTGGAAGAGGGTGGAGTGATCAGCGAGGCCTAAGGCGACGTGAAGTGGTCGGGCGACGTTGCTCCGGCCAAGTGGCGGAGCTACAGGTCGCTGGCTGGTGGAGTGGAGCGTCTGATGATGCGGAGAGGTCAGCGAGAATCGGAGCTTCGACGCGAAGCTCGCCGAGGTGATTGGAAGGTGCGAAGGTGGTCGTGGACGGTGAATAAAATCGGAGAAACAGAACAAGAAAACAAAGACGAAGATCGGAGGAGATGAAGGAGGTTACCTGGGGATTGGAGCTCGGATTTGAGTTCCAGGGTCGTCGCTCGAGGGATCGGTAAGGTCCCGAGCTCGTGCAGCTGCTCGGAGGAGTGGCTGCGACACGGCGGTGGGCCGAGGATCTCGCCGGAGAAGACGCTCTGTCGTCGCTCGACAAATCAGCCGATTGCTGTCACCAATAGGAAGCTTGGAGCTCGAGGGATCTCTCTGGAGTGGCGGATAGGGATGAAGGTCGCTGGTGACGGCGTATTTATAAGGTGGAGTTGATGGGTTAGCTGGTGGATTGGTGAAGTTGGTGGTCGTCGTGGGGCGAGTGTGGCGGAGATGGTGGTGTTTGAGGGTGCTGGCGAGGGAGAGGGACGAGTGGGGAGCGTTGTGGCGAGGTCAGCGGCCGGAGAAGATGGCCGACGTGTGCCCAGAAAAGGAAAGGGGGCGCCCCTCCCGCAAGGCAAGGGACGTGGGGGAGAGGGGCGCCTGGAGGTAGGAGACGAAGTCTCCACCGTTGGATCGTGTGATCCAACGGTGGAGATTAGATCGTGGTGAGCGGGTGTGATTAGATCCGAGGCAGTGAGATCGATGGTCGATGAAGTGGCCACGTGGCAAGCTGTGCGTGAGGCGCTAGCGAACGGTGATGATGGAGGGCTTAGGTCGATCGAGCGGTTGAGAGGCATCAAGAAAAGGAGCGGCTGAGATGCAACTTCTAAGATGCGATCGATCGGTCGTCAACGCGCCGCGTGGCGAGCCCTGCTTAAGGCGCTAACGAGCGGACAGATCTGAATGCGGATGAAGATCGAACGGCTGAGAGAATGAGCGCACGTGGTCACAGAGGGGCCGTTGGATCTGAAGCGAGATCCAACGGCGGAGGACGCGGGCGGATGAGGCAAAGGGTAGCGGGCCGCGTGGCGCAATCAGAGGGCGCCACGTGGCCTGCTGTGAATGGCTGGAGAAGGAAACACGTGTAGCGAGAAGAGGAAGCCGAATTTGGAAAAACTCAAAACATGAAAGTTGTAGATCTTGATGAGATCTACAAGTTTCATGTTGACCAAAGACGGAGATAAGGTCAAATATGGTATATAAATACAAGGATACATAAATGTACATATGTAGTATGCAAAATGACCCAAAAACCCAAGTTTCTCATACAAGCTCCAATTGCAATGAAATTAGTCTCATTTTGAAGGTCTTGTAGTATTCTAAGAGCGAGTAGACCTAATTAGGGGTTTGTATGAGGGCTTTATGTGTGTTTAATGTACAAGGGTTCTCAGGATATTTGGGCTATTTTACAAGGGTGATTTTAGGCATTCTTCCCTATGGTATTAAGGAGTATATACAGATATATTATAGAGAAGAGGTTATTTGATGAAGATGTATTTTACAAGGGATTTTTGGCATTCTTATTTAAATGCAGATGAGCTGCTAAAATGCATGAATTATGGATGCATGCATGAGTGTTATTTATGCAAGATAAAAGGAAATATGCTTCTATTTTCTCGGGAACAAGGCTCTATTTTTGACTTTTGATTTGATGAATCACAGATTCATCAACCCCCTATACTTAAACCTTGCTCGTCCCCGAGCAACTAAATGAAATGCAAGAGTGAAATGATTTTGGGTTCCATACCAAGGTCATGAACAAAAGTTGAAAATGGAGCCTGACTCGACCTTTGGATTAATTGTGTGGCGGAACCTTATTGGGACCTGAACTTAAGACCTAACAGACTTCAAGTTCCACAAGTCTTCTATTCAAGACGCCTTAACAGTCAGGTCAGAATAATTCCTCAAACGCAAATTTCTGATGACTATGATTCTTACTTGTACTGTGTAAGTGAGATATAGCTCTCCATATCAGAAATGACTCGGAACCAGCCTCCTCTAACAAGGTAACTCAATAACCTGGTCCAGTAACTCTTTCCTCGAGGAGCGGGGTATTCCCTTCTAAGTTCAAGTGCGACCAACTCAAGAGGAGGGGGTAGAGAAAAGAATGGACGGTGGCCAGTGTAGCCACCTATCCCGGAATGCCTGACCAGTGTAGCCAAGTCATCCAGCTGCATTTTCCTTGCTAATATACATACTCCGACAGGTATTATTCTTTTTCTTGGACCTGTCTGATTTTTTTTGGAGTTCTTTCTTGCATTTTTTTTTTTGAAACTATATTCAAGGTGCAGCATATACATCAGGAGTTTTTCCTCTTGAGCCAGTAGACTATCCCTCTTTTGAAGCATTATTGCAACCCACAGCATCCCGTCCTTAGCCTTCATCACCACTAGACCAAGTTGAGACGCACTTCCTTCACTATAAGAAGAAGAGAGGTTCCGCCTAGAAGTACTACCCTCATATGCTACCCCAAGTCAAAGGAAACTACCTCCTTACCACCTCATCAATGAAGAGCTACGTGCATAGTGTTTGTCCAAGTTAGGTCATTATCTAAAAGAATCCTGCGTATGCACGAGATATTCTACTTAGACTAGTCAAGATGACATGTGAACATAGACTTGCGGACTCAAAGAATTAAGTCTCTTGATCTGAGAAATCTTAACTCCAGTTCCTATAAGGTTCCTCTGAAATTAGGTGGATTAAGGTCAAATCAAGTCCATCCTCAATATCTACTCATAACTTGGTTCAGAACCCACTAGCTTTTCACTTTGCATATGCAGAAATATGCAGATGAGATGAGATGTCATGCTATGAAGATGCAAGACTCTTTATGCAGAGATGATGTGCAAGAGTAAATAAGAAGCCTTTTTGTTTTATTTTTCTGGTATACAACAATTTTTTTACAACAAATTTTACAAAAGTATGTTTTACAAGAATTTTAAGTATTATACACATATTATACAAGTATACAAATTTTTTTTTTCATATATTTTTTTTTTCGATTGTTACCCACCCACAATTAATGTAAAGTATATACAAAAATGCGCGAAAATACGTGAAAGTACGAGCTATGGGTAAGTATATATGTAATATATACACGCCCCCCTATACTTAGCGTGTGCTATGTCCTCAGAGCACGAAAGCGACTAAAAAGACATAGCTCGGGCTAAGCGTAGGAGAGCTAAAATAACAGAAGTATAGAAGTCGTCTCGCCCCCCTATACTTAGGCTCTGGCAGCCTAAGTGTAGAAGAAGATCAGAAATGGGGCGGACGAGGTTAAGAGGAGAAATGGAGGAGTATCAGTGCGGGCATCGGTCCCCCCTATACTTAGGCTTAGGTCAGCCTAAGTATCGGTAGGAAATGAGTATAAGGACCAATGTGATCTGGAGAATGTACAGTGAATCAACTCGGGTGACCCCTTCCCCCTATACTTAGGATCTGGTCATCCTAAGTACAGTCCGAGATAATGATTCGATGATGTGGGGACGGGTTACTAGAATCGTGAAGGTAAGGATAGGATATACAGGAAGAATGATATATATACAGCTGAGTCGATCTGAATCTTTTGAAGATGCTGCTGATGGCTGGAGTTCATTGCTGCAAGGTCTCATACGCGGCTTGAGATGTATCTGCTGTATCTGTCTCGCATATGAATACAATCTCCTCCACATGGACTAACTGTTCATTGGATTCGACGAAGTGCTTCAACAGCTGCCCATTTACTAGGAATGTTGGTGCGTCATCTGCGAGATCTGAGATCTCGACACATCCACTATCATGCACCGTTCGGACAACGAATGGTCCCGTCCACTTAGACTTTAGTTTGCCTTGGAAAGTCTTCAGCCTGGCATTGAACAACCATACCTTCTGTCCAGGAACAAAGGTCTTTCGTCTGATATATCTATCGTGCCAACGCTTTACCTTGTCCTTGTACACCACACTGTTGTCGTATGCTCGGTTTCTGACTTCCACAAGCTCATTCAGATCCATGTCTCTTTGTTTCTGGCCTAGGTGTGTGTTCCAGTTGACCTTCTTTATTGCCCATTCTGATTTGTGCACTAACTCTGCGGGCAAATGGCACGGCTTTCCGAATACCATTCGGAATGGGGAGGTGCCTAACGGAGTCTTGTAGGCCGTCCTATACGCCCAAAGGACTTGATCCAAGATCTGAGACCAGTCCTTCCTGTCCGGGCGGACAAGCTTTTGCAATATGGTTTTCACCTCCCTATTCGACACCTCAGCCATACCATTGGTTTGTGGGTGGTAAGGACTAGCGACACGGTGTTCGATGCTGTAGTCCTTCAGGAGTTTCTTCACCTCCCGATTCACAAAGTGGCTACCCCCATCTGATATCATCATTTTGGGGATCCCGAACCTAGAGATTATGTGCTCTCTGATAAATTTACAGACAGTCCTGCTGTCTGCGGCTCGGGTCGGGATAGCCTCCACCCATCTGGACAGATAGTCAACCGCAAGAAGGATGTATTCAAACCCGTGGCTGACAGGGAATGGGCCCATGAAATCGATGCCCCAGGCGTCAAAGACATCACAAATGATGACTGGCTGCATTGGCATCTCATCCTTGGAACCAACGGTTCCTCCCATCCTCTGGCAAACTGGGCACGACTTCGCGAAGGCGGTGGCATCGCGAAACAGAGTCGGCCAGTAAAAGCCACATTGAAGTACCTTCCATGCGGTCCTCTTCCCGGAGTGGTGTCCTCCTGCCTCTAAGCTATGGCATAAAGAAAGGACACTCTGGTATTCCTCCTGAGGAATACACCGTCTCCAGACACAATCCGGTCCTTCAAAGAAAAGGATCGGATCCTCCCAATGGTAGTGTCTAGCGTCCGACCTTAGTCGGTCAATTTGGCTCTTGGGCCAATCCTCGGGAACTTTCTTGGAGACAAGATAGTTCACGATATTGGCATACCATGGGAGTGAGTCGATAACAAAAATCGACTCGTCAGGGAAGGAGTCTCGAATCGGGGAAATCTCAGAAATATTAAGATCTTCGAGACGAGAGAGATGATCGGCTACTACGTTCTTCTTTCCAGGTTTATCACGGATGTCCAAATCAAACTCCTGGAGAAGTAAAATCCAACGAAGAAGACGCGCCTTCGCGTCCTTCTTCTCCATTAAATATCGTAGTGCCGTGTGGTCTGTGAACACAGTTACCTTGGATCCGATTAAATGAGATCTGAATTTGTCCAAGGCAAACACTACCGCAAGCATTTCCTTTTCGGTAACTGTATAGTTACGCTGAGCAGAATCAAGCACTTTGCTTGCGTAGTGAATTGCAAACGGGACGCCATCTCTTCTTTGTCCCAATACAGCCCCAACAGCATAATCTGAGGCGTCCGTCATGATCTCAAAAGGGAGAGACCAATCTGGGGCTTGTAAGATGGGTGCGTCCATGATCATTCCTTGTAACCGCTTAAAGGCCTCAAGACACTTGTGATCGACAATAAACTCCGCGTCTTTGCCTAAAAGCTCAGTTAGCGGTCGGGCAATCTTAGAAAAATCCTTTATAAATCTCCGATAAAATCTGACATGCCCGAGGAACGACCGCAACTGCCGTACGTTGGTTGGTGGCTGGAGTCGTCTGATCACGTCCACCTTGGCAGGGTCAACCTCCATTCCTCTCTTGGAGATGACATGCCCCAACACTATGCCCTCCGTCACCATAAAGTGACTTTTCTCCCAAGAGAGCACCAGACTGACCTCACAACATCTTTTGAGGACTCGGTCCAGATTCCTAAGGCAGGAATCAAAAGAGTCGCCGTGGACCGAGAAGTCATCCATGAAGACTTCCAGGAATTCGCCGACCATTTCGGCGAATACAGCAATCATGCACCTTTGAAAAGTACCTGGAGCATTGCATAGCCCAAAAGGCATGCGCCTGAAAGCATAGGTACCAAAGGGGCATGTGAACGTGGTTTTTTCCTGGTCCTCTGGAGCTATGGCTACTTGATTGTAGCCCGAGAACCCATCAAGAAAACAAAAGAATTCTTTCCCTGCTAGTCTTTCTAAAATCTGATCAATAAATGGTAGGGGGAAATGATCCTTTTTCGTCGCGGCATTCAGGCGTCTGTAATCCACACAGACGCGCCACGACGTGGGTACTCTTGTCACGATCTCCTCTCCGTCCTCATTGGTGGTCGTCTGAATTCCCGACTTTTTCGGGACAACATGGATTGGGGCCACCCACTTAGAATCGGAGATTGGGTAAATAAAACCCGCGTCGCACCATTTTTCTATCTCTTTCTTCACAACCTCTCGTAGATTTGGATTCAACCGACGTTGGAATTCACGAGAGGGTTTGGCTTCGTTCTCCAAGTATATATGGTGCGAACACAGAGCGGGATTTATCCCGTGGAGATCGGAAATGCTCCAGCCTATTGCCTTGCGGTTCTTCTCCAGGATCTCTAGCAAGCGAAATTCCTGCTCCTCGGTCAATTGCGAACTGATAATGACCGGAAATTTCTTGTCTTGTCCCGCAAGGAAGGCATATTTCAAGGTTGTGGGTAAGGGTTTGAGCTCAGGGATGGTATGATCGTCTAAGAAGTCTGGCTCAATCTGATCTGGTTCGGTGTTGGAAGTGGTTGGATCCTGTTCTGCAGCGGCTGCCACCAAGCTCGGCTCTGGAGTCGGATCGTCAAAGGTCTCCATGCAATCGGCAAACGCCTCGTCCGACTCGTCATCCTCATCTTCCGATTGTCCTAAGGATGTAAGGACTGACAGGCCCACTTGGGCCTCTATGTCATCGAAGATGTAGGGCGATGCAGGTTCAGAGCTGTACTCGTTCCTTAGGATCTCGCAGACTGACTCATGTACTGGATCATCTTCAAAGGAGATGGACACATCGGTGCTGGCTGGGTTCTGTCTCCATGGCCCAACTAAGTCTACATGTTCACGGTCTGTTTCGAGAGAAGAGTACTCGGTGCTGGATTCGGAGTCTGGTCTCTGCCATCTCGTCTGCTTCATCTCTAATTCCTCATCTCCGCCTGGAGTTTGGAACTGAATTTTCCCATTCTTATAATCGAATAAGGCCCCTGCTGTTCTGAGGAAGGGCCTACCCAAAATGATCTGGGAATCTCTCCAATTACGAGGGGTTTCCATATCGAGGACAGTGAAGTCCACCATGTATTCCTGCCCCTCGACTTTGATCACAATGTTCCTTAACTCTCCTTGGGACTTCTTAGTGGATTTGTCCGCGAACTGAAGAATAGCTCTAGATTTCCTAAGAGGTCCGAGATTGAGCCGCTCATAGAGGGCTGTGGGCATCAAGTTGATCGAGGAACCATTGTCCAGGAGAGTGCGTGCAAACGCGATGTCATCAACATGACTCACTACATAGTGTGCACCCATGTCTCTTCGTTTCCGAGGAAACGAGTTCTTTATTGCACAAGTCGTGGCTACGGATAGAACGTGTTTCTTAACACGGCTTTTGGTTTTCCTGCTAACCCTAGTAGGCGTGCATCTCACCTTAAGGTATTTTTGAAATGCAGGGGTCATTTCCACGAACTTGTCAAAGGGGATTGTGACCTTGATATGTTTGTTACAAAACTCAGCCATCTCAGGGTCATCTTTTTGAATTTTTTTGTTTTTCTTCTTCCCACCCTTGAGAGCTTGGGGGAAAGGGATTATTAACTCAGGTTCTGGAACTGAAATATCTTCATTAGCTGCTGAAACTGAGTTCTGAACAAGACTCTGACTCGGACTTTTATACAGACTCTGACTCTGACTCTGACGAAAGGGAAAATGCTTGGGCGAAACCGGTGATGCTTCTTCCGCATCTTCTGGCTGGTCCTCCTCAGATGGAGGTGCGGGCTCATCGGTGTCGTCGGACTCGGGATGACTGCGGGGCTGGTGCTTCGAGGACTCAGATGTCCTCTTCTTCCGCTGGCGGTGACGGTGGTGCTCCTCCTCTTCCTCCTCCGAATTCTCCTCAGGTCGAATTTCGGAGGTTCCTTCCTGTTGTGCCCGTGCCCGATCAGGTATGGTCACGGTCCTTCCGCTCCTGAGGGACATATGATTAACATTATCGTACGAAAGGATCTCATGTTCAGATAAATAGTTATCTGAATAGTATACCTGATCTCGGGGTCGGTTCTGGCCCTGCTGTATGCTATTTGGGTTGGCCTGAACCTGTGCGGGAATTGGAGTCCTTGGCGCCATTTGTTGGTCCTGAGCACGAGAGACCCGATTGATGTCGGTTCTCATGTCCAGGTAGTCGTTTTGCATCTGCTGGACCCTATCAGACAGGGTCTGGATCGCCAAGGTGAGGGACTCCAATTCGGTGGGCTGGGCTGGCTGCTGAGTGGATGCGGTCCTGAACTGGCCCTGCTGGCCGTACCGATACTGTTGCTGATGGGGCGGTGCTGGCCCCTGCTGGTAGGTGCGCTGCTGCAGCTGGTACCCTTGTTCTGGCCTGGACTGATATCGCGGGATTGTGACGGGCCTGGTCTCTTGGTAGACTGGGGTTGGGCGGTGTGCCTGGTCCTTCCCCATCTCGATTTGCCGGACTAGTGGGTCGCGGCTATACCAGAGCCCGTTGATTTCGTAAACGGGCGGAGGCTCCTCGTATTCTGTCTCCACTGGTGGGGGTGCATGATGGTTCTGCTGGGTGTAAGTCTGATCCCAGCTGCTCTGAGACCCCGGTGCCTGTTCCTGTACAAGATGGACTCGATGTACAGGTACAGGTGGTGCAGAAGGGGTGGGTAGCTTAATCTTGGCTACCTTTTCAGAGAGTTCCTCCACCTTCTTGGGAAGGCTCGAAAGAGACTCCATCTCTGCGACTCGCTTGTGGATCTGCTCGACCATAGTAAGCTTGTCTGCAATCATCCCCATGCTGGGGATGAGGTCCTCTGTCAGATCTGCAACAGTCCTTCTAGTTGTCTCATTGGATAGAATAGAGGGAGACAACTGATAGGCCCTTGTGGCCTGTGACCTGCCGGTTTCTGCCATCTGCTCTAGGATTTTCCACACGGCGTGCTCGTTCTTGTTCAGATAGCTTCCTCCGCAGGCGGCGCTGACTAACCCCTGCATCTCTGGGGTTAGGCCGTAGAACAAGGTCTGGACTAAGATTGCCTTAGAAATGCCGTGGCATGGGCATTTCTGTACTAAGTCATTGAACCTGTCCCAAGCCTCGTGGAACGGTTCGCAGGGTCCTTGGGCGAAGCTGGCAATCTTCGTTCGCATCTGATTGGTTTTACTGAGTGGGTAGAACTTCTTCAAGAAGAGGTCCTTGAACTGCATCCAGTTAGTACATACCACCCCTAGGTTTTTCAGCCAATGTGCAGCCTTATCTCCTAAGGCAAACGGGGTGGCTTTCAGTCGGATATAATCTTGGCCAACATTGGGATGGCTCAGATTATTGCAGACTAGTTCGAAGTCATGGAGGAAAGTGTACGGCTCTTCGCTTAGGTTTCCGTTGAACTTCGGCAGCAGGCTAAGGAAGTGGGGCTTCAGCTCGAATGCCTGGTCGGGAACTGCAGGTGCTAGCCAATTCTGGATTTCGTTCTCCGCCGGGTTATAGGTATCGACCATTGGTCGGTCGATCCCCTCAGCTACTATTATCCACCCCATTCGTGCAGTGAGATCAGCATTTTTCTGTTCGGCTTCAGCAAGGCGTCTTAGAATCTGTCTCATCTGGTCCTCATCAGGCGGCATCTTTGGTGGCATTTCTTCCTCTACTTCTGGGGATTGGAAAATAAGGTCGGTGTTAGAGGTTGAATCAAGGATGGGATTACCGAGGCAATGATCTTCCTTGGTAATCTCAGAGGAGATAGAAGGGTAGGTTTGAGAGTAACCACCCTGAGCAAGAGGGAACCAGGACTTAAGAGGGTCATGAGTCCTGGGTGGTCCAAGGTGCGCTCGGACCGGAAAAGACGAGTTACTTGGGGGACTCATAGAGAGATCAGTGAACGGTGCGTCGAGATCTCCCCAGTCACTCATCTTGGTGAAGCAAGAAGAAGATAGGATTTTACTCCTACCTGAAGCAAGCACAAGATCAATCCAAGACCCTGGATTCACACTCAACACAGTGAAGGACTCAAAGTTGAGTCCAATTTGTCTTGTAGTTTTTAAGTGTGATTTTCAAGCAAATCTAGCAAGGATTACGCGGCCTAGAGGGAAGTCGGCTCAGAGCCGGATGCGTCTTCCCTGTCTATCCTGTCGTCTAAGATACCGCCGCTCCTTCCTTTCTTCGCTCCTATCCCAAGCCGATGGACTCAGTGACCATGCCCCTATCTACCTGCAAGCAGGCGGAGGCTGACAAGGCCGGAACTTCGCCCCGGAGGGTTACTGGCAGCTTGTCGCGAAGTACCGCAATTTCACCCCTATCTACCTGAGACAGGCGGAGGCTACTTGGTACTAGTCAAAGAATCTGAAAATATTCGGCTCGTGATATTTGCTAGGATCAGTTAGAACGTGATATGGAAGACGGGGATTTGGGCTCTACCTTAGGGTGTTCACACACACTCAGGTACCCTCACTCAGCCTGAAAACAAGGTCGGGGATGAGTCTCCCGCAAACAATTTTCAGCTTTTATTCCCTTTTTATGGTCAATACTGTTAGCAGTCCCGGTTTTAAAGTTAGGTTATCACTGTAATTAATCACCACAAAGCACGCCTATCGTACAGTCCCAATTTCCTTTTTAAGTGAGAAAAATCAGAGGGGGAAATCGAGTAAAGCCGATGCAAGTTGAAATCAATGATGCGTATGCTAAGTAAAGAGTACTTACAGTGATCCCTTCGTTTGTTGATGCAGGATGCTATACAGAATTGAAAACTCTACTCTACATGCAAATGCAAGCGATGAAAGCCGCTCCTAGACAGGCAGTTCTATTAGCGTGAAGAACAGTTTATTTTGAACTAAGTCCTGCGGTCTAGGTGCGTCTTTTAAGTGTGTTGTGTGGTCCTATTGATTACGAGCACAAACAAGTCCTAAAGTAGCTCGAGGAGCCGCTAGTGCAAGCTAAATTACCAATCACCCACACAGCACACGGGACACGGTTTTCCACTATATTTACACGCGCGAGATCCCAAACGGGAACCGCTGGAAATAATGCAAAGGAGAAAAAGTACAATGCCTCTCTTTCTCTCAGCACACTTTAAATGCTAAGTCCTTGAAGCGTCGCCGACTCCTCGCGGTCCTCGCACAAAAATGAAATAGAGGTCAGAGAGTGACACAAAAATAGAGCAAAAATAAAACAAATAAGAGAAATAATTACAAGAAAAACCGGGGGTCAGACTACCCGGGGATTAGAAATCAAACACTTCAAAAATATGCTACAAATTAACCTAAGCCGTGCCTCCCCGGCAACGGCGCCATTTTGATGAGCGCTCCCGCACCCTTAGTTAATTCGGTCAAATTAATGGTCCAAATTAATTTTAAGTGTTCGTTGCAGTCGGATGCGGGAGGTTGATCAAAAACCACTTAAGACAGATTTTGGTCAATTTTAAGCGGTGATATTTTTTTTTTTACTTGGTAGAGTCCAAGGTCGATCTCAGGGAGGCAACTGTCTCCTTAGGTGGATTACAGCAATTTTCAAGTGTTGATATTCGAGGGTCAAATTTTTTTTTTGGTAATTTTTAATTCTTATGCAGACATATGCAGACAAGTCTTAGCCAATTTAAAGTCAAATTTAATTGATGTGTCAAACGAAGTCCAAAAATAATGAAAATTGGCCAGAAGATTATTTATGAGGAAAATGACCTACACTAATTTTTTTGGAGTTTTTTGACTCAAAATAAATTTTCTGTGAATTAAACAAACAGACAGAGTGATTTTCAGTGTTTAATTTTTAATAAATATCAAACCACAATTTCTCCAAGAACTAAAATTATCCTAGGAAGGTCTAATGATCAGGGACCTAGGAAAATTGACAGAACTTAAATTTATTGTGAAATGAATTAATTAAAATTAATTAAAGAAAATCACTAAACTATTTATTGAGGCCTCGTTATGCGTGCAAATGACATGAAATTTTTATGGAGTGTTGAAAATGGTGTCCTTAAGCTACTGTGAATTTTTGGTGATTTTTGAAGGCACTGATATTTAATTAAAAATCAAAAGGCATCACTGGGCAAAATATGACACAAATGAACCAATTAATTCATTGATAATTCAATTAAGCCAACAAAAATCAAACACGTGTACAAACAGATAGAGGACAAAATTCTCAACAACTTGCATTTTTTAGAATTTCAAAATGATGAAAAATTCATGCTATGGACACGTGCAAACATAAGGGTGTAAATGCAATACTGGAAAATAGAATTTCAATAAGTAAACGTGCTGACAGGGACTAAAATGCAATTACCAATACTGTGCAGGACTTCTATGCAATTTCTCCACGAACCACGTGCTCCTCACGTGATGTCTGCTTCACAGGGGTCTTTTTGCAATTTCTGAAAGCTCCAGGGGCGTCGGTGCAAATAACCCAGGCCGCACGTGCGCTTCACGTGGCCGACCTAGGTTCGGAGGGCTTCGGAGGCTCGGGTCGAGGCTCGGGTCTTCTGGAGGTTCGGTCTAGCCTCGGTGCAGCTTCGGGTTACCGAGCCTAGGCTTGGGAGGCCGAGGCTCGGATGCGTCTACGTGGCAGCCTGAAGGCCCTTGGATCAAGATGAATCCAAGGGCTGTCGATGAAGGCGCGTGGCGACTTGCGAGGGGTCCGATCAGGAGTGCGATGAACGGTCGAGGACGAGGGCGGAGAAGGGACGCGTGGCGAGGCGAGGACCGTTCGATCAGATGATCGAACGGTGGCTGCTTCTTCTTCTCTAACGGTCCTCCGCCGCCTGCGGAGGAGAGGCCTGTGCTCCGGTGAAGGCAGCCGAGCTCCGCCTCGGTGTCCAAGCTCCGGTGATGAGCTTCGTCAGCTCCCACCTTGCTCGGAAGAATCGTCAGTGCGCGGCGAAGCCTCCGGTGGTCTCTGGATGACTGGAGGAGGGCTGGAGCTCTGAGTCGATGAAGCTCGAGGAAAGCTCCGACGAGGCTCCGGCCAGTGATGAATTGAGTCCCTGCAAAAGGTTAGAAGTATAGCCGAGGCGTGCAGGTGATCGTGGAAGAGGGTGGAGTGATCAGCGAGGCCTAAGGCGACGTGAAGTGGTCGGGCGACGTTGCTCCGGCCAAGTGGCGGAGCTACAGGTCGCTGGCTGGTGGAGTGGAGCGTCTGATGATGCGGAGAGGTCAGCGAGAATCGGAGCTTCGACGCGAAGCTCGCCGAGGTGATTGGAAGGTGCGAAGGTGGTCGTGGACGGTGAATAAAATCGGAGAAACAGAACAAGAAAACAAAGACGAAGATCGGAGGAGATGAAGGAGGTTACCTGGGGATTGGAGCTCGGATTTGAGTTCCAGGGTCGTCGCTCGAGGGATCGGTAAGGTCCCGAGCTCGTGCAGCTGCTCGGAGGAGTGGCTGCGACACGGCGGTGGGCCGAGGATCTCGCCGGAGAAGACGCTCTGTCGTCGCTCGACAAATCAGCCGATTGCTGTCACCAATAGGAAGCTTGGAGCTCGAGGGATCTCTCTGGAGTGGCGGATAGGGATGAAGGTCGCTGGTGACGGCGTATTTATAAGGTGGAGTTGATGGGTTAGCTGGTGGATTGGTGAAGTTGGTGGTCGTCGTGGGGCGAGTGTGGCGGAGATGGTGGTGTTTGAGGGTGCTGGCGAGGGAGAGGGACGAGTGGGGAGCGTTGTGGCGAGGTCAGCGGCCGGAGAAGATGGCCGACGTGTGCCCAGAAAAGGAAAGGGGGCGCCCCTCCCGCAAGGCAAGGGACGTGGGGGAGAGGGGCGCCTGGAGGTAGGAGACGAAGTCTCCACCGTTGGATCATGTGATCCAACGGTGGAGATTAGATCGTGGTGAGCGGGTGTGATTAGATCCGAGGCAGTGAGATCGATGGTCGATGAAGTGGCCACGTGGCAAGCTGTGCGTGAGGCGCTAGCGAACGGTGATGATGGAGGGCTTAGGTCGATCGAGCGGTTGAGAGGCATCAAGAAAAGGAGCGGCTGAGATGCAACTTCTAAGATGCGATCGATCGGTCGTCAACGCGCCGCGTGGCGAGCCCTGCTTAAGGCGCTAACGAGCGGACAGATCTGAATGCGGATGAAGATCGAACGGCTGAGAGAATGAGCGCACGTGGTCACAGAGGGGCCGTTGGATCTGAAGCGAGATCCAACGGCGGAGGACGCGGGCGGATGAGGCGAAGGGTAGCGGGCCGCGTGGCGCAATCAGAGGGCGCCACGTGGCCTGCTGTGAATGGCTGGAGAAGGAAACACGTGTAGCGAGAAGAGGAAGCCGAATTTGGAAAAACTCAAAACATGAAAGTTGTAGATCTTGATGAGATCTACAAGTTTCATGTTGACCAAAGACGGAGATAAGGTCAAATATGGTATATAAATACAAGGATACATAAATGTACATATGTAGTATGCAAAATGACCCAAAAACCCAAGTTTCTCATACAAGCTCCAATTGCAATGAAATTAGTCTCATTTTGAAGGTCTTGTAGTATTCTAAGAGCGAGTAGACCTAATTAGGGGTTTGTATGAGGGCTTTATGTGTGTTTAATGTACAAGGGTTCTCAGGATATTTGGGCTATTTTACAAGGGTGATTTTAGGCATTCTTCCCTATGGTATTAAGGAGTATATACAGATATATTATAGAGAAGAGGTTATTTGATGAAGATGTATTTTACAAGGGATTTTTGGCATTCTTATTTAAATGCAGATGAGCTGCTAAAATGCATGAATTATGGATGCATGCATGAGTGTTATTTATGCAAGATAAAAGGAAATATGCTTCTATTTTCTCGGGAACAAGGCTCTATTTTTGACTTTTGATGTGATGAATCACAGATTCATCACCAGGCGATTGGCGAAGGAATTGGCATGTGATCGAGCTCCATTGGAGCTCAAGGGTTGTCGCCCAGCGTGCCCGGCTGTGCACGGAGCTCAGCGGACATCGGAGGTGCCGCGACATGGTCGGGAAGGCCATGGATCACACCTGAGAGTGGCGACCATCGTCGCCTTGACAAGGACGCCATCCGCTGTCACCGGAGGGCGGAGGAAGCTATGAGGCACTCTCGCGAAGTGGTGGATGGCGGTGAAGTGTGACGGAGGAGGGGTTTTATAGGATGGGGGCCGCTGGCGGTTATGTGGTGGGTGGTGTTTGAATGATAGTTTAATGGTGGGAGAATAATGGAGGGGGTGTTATGATGGTCGCGCGAAGATGGAAGGGGACCGGACTTTGTGGAGGAGACGTTATGGAGAGAAGAGAAGGTCGGTAGGTGGTGCGGAAATGGAAAGGGGGGCGATCATAATGCCTGGATGGGGAAGGTAACGGAGGTAGGAGACGACTGGAGAGCCGTTGGATCTTGCGAACCAACGGCCCAGGTGCTTGTGCGGTTGGAGGGTCATGATCAGATCAAGGATCTGATCGAGTGGCTGAGGCTTATGTGCGAAGGAGTGGATGAGATTGGGGGATGGGGAAGATCCAACGGTGGGAGAAAAGAGGCGACGTGGATGAATGGGAGGCGTAGGATGAGACACGATCGAGCGGCTATGGGAAAGGGGCGATGTGGAGTGATGAGAGACGTTGGATGATGGGAAAATTGGGCGATTGAGAGAAAGGCGAAGAAGAGAGGCTAGGATCTGATCTCAGATCAGATCCTATGGTTGGGAGCGAGCGACGGATGAACGGTCGAGATGGAGGCAGGATGAAGGAGATCTGACGGTCCAGGAGAGCGTCAGGTGGCGGAGGGGGGACGGGCCACGTGGGCGGCCCAGAGGGTGCCACGTGGCCCAATCAGAAAATTCGAAAATGTAAATAAAAAGAAAAATATAAAAGAAATAGTAATAGGCAAAATTAGGAAAAGGTCAAAACATGAAAGTTGTTCGTCTCAATGAGATCTACAAGTTTCATGTTGGACAAAAAGCCAAAAGAGGTTATTTATACAAAAAGTATTTTTGGGGGCATTTTTAAGGGGGTAAAAATACCTGCTTTTGAGTTTTGAATTATTTTTGTATTTTTAGTCTTTTTAAGGGATAGTGATATTATAGACAGTTGTTCAACTTGATTTTTAAGGGATTTTGATAATAAAATAATTACAAAATAAATAATAGTACTTAAATACAAGTAATTATATGTTAAGTATACACAATATATACAAGATAAAATGAAAGAATTATTGATGAATTTTAGTGATCTACTTAAGCCATGGGTTTAATTAATGAATTTTATCATGATGAATGCGAGATTCATCATACCCCTATACTTAACCCATTCTCGTCCCCGGGCATCTAAAGAATGACAGAGTCAGATTAATTCCTGGCAGTGCAAGTGAAGATTTCAAGGCTCAATCTTTCGAAGACCCTTAATTTAAGCGATCCTAAATCTCTGGGCATAACCAAGCTCTAGTGAGAAGGAATCCAACTTCTCTAATTAATAGACTATCTGTACTTATAATATAAGGATATGACATTAAGTGTACTGCATTTCATGAGAGTCGGGTTGAGACATCACTAGAAGTTCCAATCCAAGAGACTCTCCTCTAGACCTCATCCTCAATACTAGGGAATAAGTCTGTTCTTGCTTCAGTCAACCGTCTCATTAGTTCGTCAGACTTGAAATGTAGATGGATGGCCAGATGATGGGGGCATAGCATTGTGTCTATTTTTCTCTCCCTCACATTGGAACAAGGGGCCTCTAGAGTGCCTTTTACTCAACACAAGTAGATTTTTAACTTGTTGATCAATGTGTCCTTCAAGAGAATTTGGAGTCATCTGCACTTATTTTTCTGGGAGTACACCGGGGTGTGTCATTTTTGAGTATCTAAGATACCTTCGACACCCAGACTTGTATCGCTTACGATGCAGAGCCCTTTTATGGTGTCAGCCCAACTCCTTGGTCCTAATTAGAGCTTGGTCCAATTGGGCACTTTTTAAAAATGTTTGGGAGCGCTCGCCATTGGTGGAAGCTCTTTATGTAATTTGACTTTGGATTATAGAGCTTTTCTTTGACATTTATTTTTTTTCTTTTGTTGGCTAGCTCCACTGCTTTTACAAAAGTTGGCGCACACTGATCAATAATTATCATTAAGTTTCATCACACCCTGGCACATAGGTAAATATCAAAAAGATAGCATATGAATCTTGTTCAAATATTGGCTAGGGTTTTGCTGACACTCAGGTGTTCTGAAGCCTTCATTAACTTTATCCCATCCTCGAATATCATTAGATCGGGTCTAAACTCAAATCTCTAGTCCTAGTTCCTCAAGTGATAACTCAACTCATCTCATCAATCATGTAGTTGTGAAAGTGATTGTGCTGATCATATTCTTTTGAAGGTAGAGATGAAGAGTGCAATATAGCGCTCAAATCTTTCAAATTAGGGAAATGTGTGCATATACAAGTATGTACAAAATCAATCAATGTGTTTGTGAATTTTTAATTAAATAAAATAATTGATTTTTTAATTATATATATATATATGTTTTTTAGTTTTATTTTCTGATTTTAATTTATTTTTTAATTTAGTAATATATGGGCAAAGGGAAGCTCACAGGGAGGTGCATCCAACGCTACACTTGGCCATTTTTCTTATTGGTTTTTTTATAGAAACCTATGGAGAATTACTTATTTTATTGAGTAGAATATGTGTTTCAAGATTCATGCAAAATAAAATTCCTAACATGCCCATATAGATAAGGTCAATTACAACAATTCTGAGACCCGTTAAAATGTGATAGTCTTGATGGAAATGATAGAAGTGTCGAATTTAGGTGAATTTGGCATGAGATCATAGTGATATATGGTGATTTAAATCCCCCTAGATTACATTTCAAAAATACAAAAAACCAATGAAAAAAATGGTCGGGCGCAGCTAGTTGGCTACACCTCCAGGTGCAGTTTCCCCAGTCCCATAATATATAAATAATATATATAAGGTAATGTATATATAATATAAGTAATATGTAATAGAATATATAAAATAAATATACAAAAACCTGAAAATAACCAAAAAGAACGATCCTTTTAAATTTTTAAAGGTTTTAAAATATATTTATAATACTTAGAATAATTAATAATTATATAAACTATATATAACAATATATTTGCTTATATAAGCTATATAGGTACACTATTTATAAATATTGACAGAAATATTAAAAATAACCAAATAAAATCTTTTTATATTTTCAAATATTTTTCTATTTTTATGGATTTTCAGGGAATTTTTGCAATTTTTTTCTATTTTTAAAATCCGAAATAAGGCAAAAAGGAACTTCTAAATAGGCCGAATTGATTTGAGATTTAAAAATAGCAAAGGGCTCAAAATTTCTCAAACAAATTTTAATATATAAATATAAGTGCATATATATGTGGAACAGAAAACAATATTTTTGAGATTTTTGAGAATATTTTATATTTTTTAGTGATAGCAAGGGTTTGCTAATTTTAAGGATTTATTTTAAGATTTTTTTTGTATTTTTTAATATGAAGTTATAAAATAGATTAATAAACATTAGGTATTTTTTGGAATTTTCAGATAGGGTTTTATATTTTTTTGTATTTTTTAGTCAAATAGGGAATAAAATAGCTCTTTTTTATTTTTAATAAATAATAAATACATGCAAAATGGCAAATAAAAATGATACCGTGAACAAACAGTCAATCATGCACATGCACTTATTTTTTGAGATTTTTTAGAACATAGGAGTTATTTTTAAAAAATGCATAAATAAAATTAAATCAAGCTGACAGGGGTATTTTTACAAATAAAATATAATCCAAGAGCACAAATGCAAAATAACCGGAAAGTTTGAACTTCAACTTGATGTTTAAATACTAAAGAACAATCACAAAATCCGAGGGATATGCCTGCAAATATCACCTAACGTGGGGGTCCACATGAGGAGACCTGACACTAGGCTTAAATGCAATATAGGAAAGTTCTAAGGGGTACATGCAAATAGCACACAAAGTTTTGAATTATTCAAATAATTACAGGATCGTTTATAAATAACAAAAAAGGTAGAGGATTTACTAAAAAGTTTCACAACTTAAGCCAGTTGTATTCGGCCACTCTTTTGCTTCCACATGGATGATCTAATGGTTGGAGGATAACAACGGTTCGAATAGAACAAACTGTCCATATCAGATCTGGGCCACGTTCTTTATCTTACGGCTCTGAAGGCATCTGGATAAACAGCTAAGAACACTCTCATGAGCTCACTTTTATTGCTCCCTTCTCCTTCATTTGGCGGTGGATATTCGATCTGGTAGCGGCCATGGGTTCATGTGATCCTTCTGCAAGTGCAGGGGTATTCAAATAAGGCAGATGAAGCTCTTGCGTATGACAACTTAGACCTACTCCATGTGTTCTTGTCTATTCCAGAGGAGTCTTTGAGTCCCCTATCATGCACCAAAAGGGTCCTGGGTTTGAGGGCTATCTCCTCGACCAAGGGGTTAGGCAAAACACTACGTGGAATGAGATGAAGGTGGAGCTCCGGTGAGTGGCGACGGAAGGAGTTCGACTCCATGATCCATGATGGATAAGGGGGTACAGATGGTGCAATCATTGGAGAAGATGAAGGGGCATCGAGTGGGGTGAAACGAGGGCGATCATACAGTTGGATTACGATGAATTTCCCTAGATCTCTAGCTCCATGGATTTGGAGATTTTTTATTTTAAGCCTAAAGATGATATTGATGTTAAATATAAAGATTAGAATCGAAATAAAACTAATAAATTTACCTAGGGATGGAAGATAAAGGCCTCCAGTCGATCGAGGGCTGACGAAGCAGAACCTCCGGTGGTGGATGGCCAGAGATGTTGGATCTGGCTCCTCCGTCGCTCCTCCTCACTACAGAGCCTGCACTCTGATTGTTGTCACCAAGGGGAAGGTTCTCAGCAGGCTCTGAGGGGACAAGAGTACGCATAGAGAGATCAAAAGGAGAGGTGAGCTGGAGGAGCAAATATATAGGGTGCATAGGGCGAACTTCGATAGCAGATACTGCCTGGATCAAGGATGATCGACGAGATCTCTGGCCGTGGAGTGAAAAATGGATTTTCAATCTCCAAGAAATACGCAGCATGCCAAGCCAGAGCATCATGAGATTGAGCAAAAAAATGGGAGAAAAGTCGGGTTCTGACAGGTCGTAGCTTGAGGAAAAGAGATGGAGGCTATTGACTTGGGTCAACTCGAGAGTGTTCTGGTTGGTCCGGTCCACGTGGACCAACCAGAAAATTCCCAGGAAGAAAAGATTGATAAAATCAAAATGAAATAATAAATGATTTTTTAAATTTTTATTAAGACATGAAAAATATTTCTAATTTAATGTAGTATTATTTTTTTTTATTTTTTTATGAGGCTTTTTATTACAAGTTAATTTTCACATGTAAAATATAGGTATAAATACCTTGATTTTGGTATTTTATTTTTATTTTGTATTTTGTATTTTCTTATTTTATACATGTATTTTATAGATTTTTGATTTCTTTTTATACACATCTAAATATTTTTATTGTATTTTTTTGGATTTTTATGTACACTTAATTAATTAGATCTATATACATTATAGATATATACATGTATATTTTACCTATGTATTTATATGTATTGTTTATTTTAATTTTATTTTGATGATTTTATTTTAATTTAATTATGTACATATGTTTAAAATAATATATACAATTTTATAAAAATAAAAGAGTTTTAAAATACAAAGAATAAATTTATTGATTAAAATATACAAGTATATTGCATAATATGGGCCTAAAACCTAAATTTTGCATCTTAGCTCCAAATTAAATGAAACCACCTTCATTAAATAGCTTATTAAATTTATATAAAATTAAAAATGATTTTATCCATATTGACACAGTATGGAGAAGATACAGGTCTGTGAAGATTTTATTATGACTTATTAATTTGTGTGTCTCGAGCACACTGTGCATTATTTTTGTGTGAACTCAATTTTGTATTTTTTTCTTGTATTTTTATCTACATTTTTATGTTGAGGGTTTATTATTTGAATTGTAAAAGTAATAATATAAAATAAATGTCAAAATTAATTATTGATGAACTACAAATTAGGGTTTTGATCTCTTTTCTGTACAATTCATCGACCCTATCTCCCCCTACTTTATTCCATGTCGACCAAGTCATCATGATGATTAGGTCTCGAGGTCTATGGTCACTCAACATCTATGGTGTCTCATTTCTTTTTCTTTTTCTTGTCTTCCTTTATTCTTTTATTTTAGATTTAAATACATTAAAATGTAGTATTTTATATAGTATTTTGTGTAAATTACGGAGTGTTTATTTTGACAAATTAGTGATATACACATGCATTTTGCGAGAGATTTAAGGCCAAAACAAAAGAATAAAGGTAATCAAATGGAGATTCATCATGTACACACATAAGAATGAGCATACCAGAACTCTCTCGTACATGCAACAAAGAACTCATTCATGCCAAAATCCCCAGTATACAAAAATCCTTGTTTTCCTAAAAAATTGGTAATTGGGCACACTAATAATGAACATACCAAAACTCTCTCATACACGCACAGAGAAGCCATTCATACTAAAACGTCCTCTGTTATACAAAAATATTCATTTTCCTAAGAAATGATACTTGTGCACACACACACATAAGAATGAGCATACCAAAACTTTGTCCAGAATACAACATAAGGACATTTATATCAAAACTCTCTCCATTATACAAAAACTTCATTTTCCTACAAAATGGTGCTTGTGCGCACACTTAAGAATAAACATACCAAACCTCTCTTGTACATTCAAAAGAGAAGTAATTCATACAAAACTCCCTCCATTATAAAAAAATCATTTTCCTACAAAATGATCCTTGTGCGCACACATACAAATTAACATACGAAAACACTCGTCTACCCTATTTACATTCCCCCCCTAATTTTGATCACTCCACTCAATGATCTGATCAAATCGAGGGAGAAAGGAGGCATCACGAGGATTTGATCGCATCGGGGGAGAGGGTGGCATCGGGGAAGGGTCCATGTGGGCTCGGATGCATGATTCCACCTGCTGCTCTGTAGTATACTATCCAGAAGCCACATTTCTAGCAAGAAAAAAATACTCATAAGAGCATATTTCGGGAAGAAAATTGCATCAGTTAATTATGAGAACAACACATAAGTTTTAAGTTACACAAAATGTAGTGAAATTTAAAGAAAAAAGAAGAAGATTCTATTAGAAATTTTAAACTGTGATTTACATGTTTTGGCAATGATCAGAGATGATGGTGGAGAAGAGATGGACAATGGCATTGACATTGAGCTTCCTGCAGATCGATTGAAGATGGGGATGAATGCGAGTTGACATGAGCACTAACAGAGCTAATGACAATGAGAATATAAGGCAACACAACAACCAAGGAAAAAATATCTAGGAAGATGACCCTAGGGAGAAGATGCCCCTCGAACATCTTTCCACAGTTCGGTTCACCGAGGAGGAGGCATCGGGGAAAGGTACGCGTGAGCTCGATTTGCTGAGGAGGGAGGCATTGTGGAGGGTGTGCGCGACCTTACTTCTTGTCGGGGGAGGGATGCGTCAGAGGAGGGTGCGCGCAGTCTCAGTTCATCGAGAAGGAGGCATCAGGGTGAGGGTGTGTACGGGCTTGATTCATCGAGGAGGGAGGCGTCAACGGATGTTTTTTGCGGTCTCGGTTCATGTGGGGTGGGGGGGTGCACGCGAGTGTGGTCGTCGAGGAGGGAGGCATCAGGGATCGTCTAGGGCAAAACGGGGGAAGGGAGGAGCTGGGTGAGGAGAGGAATCGGCAAGGGGGTTTTGATTTGGTGGGTGAGACATCCATTGGATGGGTTCTTAACATGTGTCGTGCACCGCGACCATTACAACAGAGTCTGTTGTAATTACCTTACAACCAACAATCCACACTGCAATACTCATCCCTAGGAAGGTGGATCCTCTGTTGTACCACATCAAGTGCAGTAATGCAGAGGGTCATCCGATGGGAATCGAACCGCCCTTGTAGGGGCCGACTATCCCCGGTCCCCTATGAGGGTACCTCTGCATTACTGCAGCTGCTGTGCTACAGCAGACAACCCATTCCCCATCCCTAGACCTAATCCACAAAGGCTAATCCACAAAGGTCAAGGGGTTAATAGCAATAATTCCATTCCAACCCCATCCTCAAACAAAACAATCCCTCGTGTACTTCTCCTTTTATATTTCCCTATTAAGCCCTTTCTCTCCTCTCCCCGCATAACACCACACCCTTCTCCACTCTCCTTTTCTTCCACCACAAGGACTAATAGTGGAAGTAGTAGAAGAAGAAGAAACAACCATGCTGCTCGGCAAGCGACCTCGCCCTCCCACAACGAGGACTGCGAGCACGACCGGCCTCCCCGTCGACGGCATCCAGGTACCCTGCTTCCCCCCACCGGCCACGGAAGCCGCACCCAATAGCTGCATGGAACCACTGTACTACGTCTTCCCGAGGCCCCCGAGAAGGAACCATGTCGGCGACTACTGCTCTTCCCACTTCCTGAAGGCCTGCGGGCTCTGCAAGAGGAGGCTCGGCCCCGGCAGAGACACCTTCATCTATAGGTAACATACGCATTCACCAACATATCGATGTTGATTTGGCTGTTCATTATATATATGCGTGGAGATATTGATGCGGGTGCTGTTGGGTTAGGGGTGAGATGGCCTTCTGCAGCTTGGAGTGCAGGCAGTTGCAGATCACCATGGACGAGGAGAAGGAAGCTCCAGGATTCTGATCTGATGGGTCTGCGAGGACAATGGGATCAGTACGTTCGGTGGGATTAATTATGGATGGGATGGAGATGTGGTGCCCATATGATGTTTGCATGTACACATAGATATGCTCTTTTCTTGTGCTATCAATGAGATGGATTCGAATTTTAGACGCTTGTTAGGCATTCGGTGTTGAGCTTTTTTATCTATGAAAAGATTCGGTTTGTGAGTCTCTGAGTTCGCTGCAGTGGCTTTTTCAAGTGATAAAATTTAGAGGAAAGTCGAGTAAATTAACGATGATTATCCGTTAACTTTTTCACAAATATTTTGGATTAATTACTTATAAGTGTAAGTTGATCACCTTAAATTCATAGGAGTCAGTCGACGTATAACCGAATCGTGTTTTCTGCTTCTTTGAATATGACGTTAAAAAGAATGTCCAAGAGAAAAGGATGTACAAATAATACAAATTTATTCTTTCTTTTAATCTTTTCGGTGATCAGATCTATATTTTGATTTTACAGTAACTTGTAGAATTTACAGTCTCCAATTACTTGCCAAAGCAAAAACATGAAGGAATGCCAAAGAATTCCAGTTGCTAAATAGGTTTGTGTGTATGCAAATGGAATCGATTCTCGTGACTTGGAACAAGATCATGCTAAAGCAGGGGATCGGATCCTCTGCAGCAAGAGTTAGTTCGGGTCACGCGTCTAGATCATTCTGGAACTTGCTCCGATCCACATTTTTCCCGAAGGGATTAGGAAAAGGAAGCTGCTGTTCTGTTGTTAGGTGTCGAGTCATTCGATGAGGATCGGATGGCTCTCATGGGTGCTCGACTGTGATTGACACGTATCCCAATCCTTGTCGAGTAGTGACGTGGATATTTTTTCCCATCCAAAAGCAACGGATAGCTAAAACTTTTAAATTATAACGCAAATGGGCAACTTCAAAACAAAACCATTAATCACTTGCCGAGCAAGGAAAGAAGAAGGTGGGAGAAGGTTGACACAAATTATAGAGGGTGCTTCCAATGGAAGTTATGGAACCCATGCCAACAAACAGCAGATATTATAACACCACTTCCCGAATGAAATGACTTAGATTAAGGAGGAGATAAAGGGGTTATGGCACTTGTGCAAGTGGTGGTACTAAACTCCAACGCATGGCTGCCATCTTATATATATGCTCTCTCATTGGATCCATACCCAAACTTCATATATATTTTTACAGAGAGAACGCACACGGTTGGCACTGTGGTAAGAAGCGAGATGAAAGTGGTTTTTTTTGTTTTTTTTACTATGGGGTTAGAGCCTCTCTGGCATCGGGTCTGACCCTTGTTACGCATCTGGAAGACATGAGATTAAACTAATTGCCCACCATTACACGCTTTGCAGATTAATCCATGTGTGGGATGGCAGGGAATCTCGCTTCGATTCCATATCATTCACATAATCGGATCCTTTCTTCCCCGTCTGCATGACCCAACAACACGTATTTTCACACGGATTGGACGATCCGATTAATATCCTTGCATCGGATTAATAGAGTACTGATATTTAACAAGACAATGGAATCCGATTTATTTGAGTTGCGGAAATCCGCGTGTTCTTCCTCGGCAGAGCTACTGTAGGTGACCTGCATTATCTCTAACCTAGAAAAGAAAACAGGAATAGTCTTGTCACGTCCTACCTATATATTAAATGAAGACCTTCGTATGATTTATATATAAGCATTGTCTCTATAATGTCGGAGGAGATGTTGTTCAGTAACAGTAGATATTAGATAGTATTTGACCACTGGTTTCGCCATTCAACGGCAGCCTCTGTTTTCCATCTTTCATGAATTATGATTCTCCCTTTAGGTCAATATTTTTCCCTATATTTTTTGCCACTTCTCCTTTAGTTGGATCAGAGACACCACCGTTGATAACGGAGTGCCGTGTGATTAAACTATTGATAGTGAGATGGAAATGAATACGAATATATATATATTTTTTATTTATTTTTAAAGAAGTTAATGGTATTTAAATTTACATTTGATAAATATGAATACAGATAAGATAAGGATGATCAAAATTTTCTTCGATGAATACAAATACTAATTTAATATTGTATTATGCACTTTTATAATACGAAGACTAAACTGTTGAAATATGAATGTATTTTGTTTTTTCATTTCTTTACATGTTAACAAAAAAAATAACTTCAAAGCTCACACCTTGATAGTTGCCATATATAGTTGTTATAGTGTTTATGATCTTTGCTTTATTAAGTTTGTTATAAAATCAAATGTTTTAGTTATTAAATATTTTAGTAATGTTTAGGATTCAAAAATAATTTGTATCCATTTATTAAAATATGTGTATCCAGATCGTTAATAATTATTTGTCTGTATTTTAAGGATAATGATTCTTCAACCCGCATATTAGTTTAAAAATCATACTTGTTCATGTAATAATACTTAAATTTGTACTGATTATTTTCATCATGCATAAGAACATGAGCGCATAAATTTCGATATCTGTGTTTCTATTTTATTTTTACACAACATTAAAAAAGTAAAATATATTTATGTTTGTACCCTACTATCTTAAATGAGTAAAATCGTTAGACATAACGATAAAATAACTAAAATATGACTGGATTTTCCAAACCACGACTAGGGGTTAGACAACGATACTCCTTATCTCCTCTCTTATTCATAAATGCGATGAATGTGTTGAACCATATGCTGAAAAAACTAACCGGTGATGGTATGATCCATGGATATCAGATTCCAGGGCAAGACACAGATATCACAAACATTATGCTAGTGATCTCTTAATTTTCATTGGATTTGAAGAGGAAGCTCTAAATAATCTTGACGTTACACTAAAAATCTTCCACTCAATATCTTGACTTCAAATAGACAAGGATAAGTCCTCTTTCTTTGGCATAAACTTGGACCGATATGAACTGATGCTCCTGAGAAATACTTTTGATGGGCAAGAAGGAGCCTTTCCTATTGCATATTTAGGCTTTCCCCTCACCCCCAAAAAGCTGAAGCATGTTGGTTGGCAACCTCTTATTGATAATTTTGCGAAAAAAATTGTTGCTTTCTTTTCCTGCGAAAGTCACGCTCCTAAACTCGAGCCTTACTCCTTTAGCATTTCATCTGCTCTCTACCATGAAACTCCCAAAGATGTCATAAACAACGTTGACAAGATTAAGCGGGATTTTCTTTAGAAGGGATGTAAGGAGTGAAAGCATAGACACCTGGTAGCATGGGAAAGAATCTGTCGCACTAAAAGCAATGATGGCCGGGGCATCTTAAACTTATAATTTCAATGACTCCATACTATCAAAAAAAGTACCTTCAGATTATGGAAGGAGAAAAAACCCTTGGCAAATAGATTACTGAAATCTATATATTTCAAGGGAAAGCAAGTATCACTAAATTTAAACTCAAATAGAAAGGAGTCAGTGCAAATCAGGCTCCAAAGGTCTTAGACAAACCTCTTATAAATATTTAAATACGAACGATGACTCTAATTAATCATCAATTGGCTAAGCTAAAATCGTATCGATGTAATATGATCCAAAGATAATCTATCAGAACCTCGTTAGAATAATATCCACGAAGAGAGCGAGGTGTAATTTATAATTGGATAAGTCCAGAGTCGAACACAAGACACAAGCTAATCAGACAAAATAACTAAAGTTTAGATACCTAGGTTAAGCTATCTAATGTGATCTAGGTCAATGATGCTGATAAAGATGTATGCATGATATTTTTTAATCTTTTTATATGCATGTTATTTAGATGCTATAAAATGATGAAGAATGCTTGAAGAAAACATACACAATTACATGCAAAGTTTTTGAATTAAATCTCAATAAGATTATCTAATTAAAGTTTCAAAGAGGTCCAAGTTAACAATAAATAGGTAGCTCATATTTAAGGGTTCATATTATGATAAAATCCAATAAGGCACTTGATCTAATTAAACTTATAACTGACCGCTTAATCAAAGTAAGGTGATATGAAATAATAAGGATATTAACCACCTAATCAAATACAATAAGTGATAAGCAAATCATGGTCATTTTAACTACTCAAAATAGAATTAAGATGAAAATGTGACAAGTGAATCAATGTCTAATAAATAATAGAATTGATTGATTCTTACGTGAATAATCTCGGATCACATCAGAGAATACATTATGTCATCTTAATAATTTTCAGAGCTTTTTCAACAAGACCAATTTCACTTTAAATGGATTAAAGATGCATAAGATATTAAATACACAATCTAAGGGTATTTTTATAAATAAAACTTCATTTAAATTAAATAAATCATAACAATTCAGTCCAAAATGGATTAAAAAGTAATAAAATAAAGCCACATGGGATTACATGTATGAATCCATGTGTGTGGGGGTATATTTTGGAATAATTAACCCAATTGGGTGTTCCGGACCAGGTGTGGCACAAGAGGAGCGTGATGGCTCTGCTTAGACGCTAGGCATGAGCCACGTGGAGTGTTGTTGTGCTTAGGGTCTTCGTTCTATCCCACCGAAGCTCTGAGGTCAAGACGTCAACTCAGGTAACGACCTGATCGTAGGATCTATTGGATATGATCCAACAGTAATGATGGCTCGATGATGCTTTTGTGAGTAAGACATTGTGTAAAATGTGATGGTTTCAATTATTGTTGGTTGGATCGTGTGAATAAGAGGATGGATATGGAGTAGTTGGCGTAGATGAGGGAAGAAAGAGATGTCGATTGGCACCAAAGTTATGCCAAGGCAACACGTGGATCGGCAGTGAAATGGTGGAAATGATGCCGATGAAGAGTCGTATCTCCTGGGAGGTAATCGGTTGGAGGTTGACAACAATCAATGACCGTTGGATCGATAGATCCAACAGCCCAGATCGAGGCATGCAAGGGCTAACATGGAGTTTCTAATCAAATGATTAGACGCTCTAGATTTGAGTAGATGTGGTGCAACCAGAATCGTCTGATCAATAAATTAGACGGCTGAAAAAGTAGGCAGAAGATGGAAGGGGAGTGGGTTGCATGGCGCAACCTCAAGCAGTCATGTGGCCCAATGAAGTAAAAGATAATAAATAAATAAATAATATATCATAAAAAATAATTAATGGTGTCAAATAAAAAGTATTCAACATGAAAGTTGTATATCTTTTTAAGACTACAACTTTCATGTAGAAATCAAAATTAAAATTCATCATATATACATAGTATTATTTTTGCAAATATTTTTATGGATACAGAAATACTTATTTTATTTGTTTTATTATTTTTGTATTTTTGAATAGGAATTAATATGTTATATATTATTTATAAGCTTAACTAATTTTTATGGGACTTTTAATATAAAGAAAATAAAGAATTATTGCATACACACATGTATACAATAGATCTAGCCTTTAGTTATTTACAATAATTAGCCTTAATAATTTACAATGTGTCAACAATTAACTAAATTTAATTAGTTGTTAAATTAATTGAATAGGTTAAGATAGAGGGTTAAATGATACAAATAAAGTTGATGATCTAAGATTCATCACCTTCCTATATTTAAACATTGATCATCCTCGAGCAATTAAAGAAAGAATAAGTAAGTTGAATCACTGACTGTGCATGTGAGGTATAAGATTCAGACTACGAGTCTTAGGTGATGCTTGAGCTCTAATTTAACCAAGTCTCACTCAAAAGGAACTCAACTTCCCTAGCTATCAGACTTTATGTATAAATATAGGTATAAAAGTATGGTATTTAGTGCTGATCACATATACAAGTGTGGAGTCTAAGTTTCGCCTGAGGTCCAAGTCTAAGAAGTCATCCTCAAAACCCAACCCTCAACTTTAGGGAAGAAATAAAATTTTGCTTCATTCCATCGTCTTTTTAGTTGCCAGACTGAAAAGTGTAAGATGGAATGTCCAAGTATGGAGTATTGTATGATTGTGTAATTTATTTTCACCTCTTATAGGAACAAGGATCACTCAAGTGCCTTATTACACATACACTTGTATTTTGGTGTCGATCAGTATGTCCATCAATAATTCTAAACTGACTGCACTTGTTTTTCTGGATTACACCGGGATGTATCTCTTTTGAGTATCTAATATACCATTTACACTCAAACTTGTATAACTTCCAATGTAGAGCCCTTTTTATCATGCTCGCATGACTTATAAGGCCTAGTAGGTTTGGTCCAAGCAGACACTTTGAAAAAGTTGGGATCTTGACAGTAGTAGAATCTCTTTTGTATTGTCTTGAAAAGTGTGAGCTTTTCTCTCTTTAATACACATTTTTCCTGTTGGCTAGCTCCACTGCTATGCTCTATGGATCTGAATGCTAGCTTGTGAACCATAGACATGTACAGAGAATGGAAGTAGAATAAATGAAAATGCTAAGGTGGATATGTGGACACACATGTAAAGATCGGATTCAGAATGATGCAATCAAAATGAAAGTTGGTGTAGCTCCGATCGAAGATAAGATGTGAAAAAATTGCTTAAGGTGGTTTGGACATTTACAAAGGAAGTCAGCTGATGCATTAGTCAGGAGATGCGAGTTTTAGGATGTTGAGACAGCTAAGAGAGGGTAAGGAAGGCCCAATAAGTGTTGGAATGAGACTATACAAAGAGATCTTAGATTTTTGGATCTAAGCCCGAGAATGACGTAAGATAGATCTGAATGGAGACAAAGAATCCATGCAGCCGACCTTAGTTAATGTGGGAAAAGGCTTTGTTGTTGATGTTATTGTTGTTGTCTAGCTTCATTGCTTTTACTAAGTTGGTTCATTCATATCAATAATTTTAATGATTTTACACACATCGGCACATAGGCTTTCATCAAGATAGTATCAGAACCTTGTTCCCATACTGGCTGTGCTAACATTCAGGTTTCATGAAGTATTCCTCCATCTTACCCCATCCTCAAGCATCAAAAAATTAGGTCCCAACTCAAACTTCTCATCCTATTTCCTCAGATGAAAAAACGACTCATCACAATGATTATGCAATTGTACATGTGTAATGCTGGTCATATTCTTTTAATGGTAGAGATTCTAAATACAATATAGCATGTATATCTTTCAAACTAGAGAGTTTGAGTTATTAAGTCCTAGGACCCTAATGAACAAGAATGGCCTAGCTTTGACTTAAAGTGTTACTCTAAATCAAGTATCTCGAACTGCACAAATATTGTATGATGTGAAGGTGTTAGGGATTAAACCACTTATTATTTAGAAAGGTTTCTTTAAGATTGATTTTTTAATTTATTTTTATTTTAAATTTTTTAGTTAATTTTCAAACAATCTCAAACAACTTCTTAAAGTATATATAGAATCTTTCTAAAAAATAATTTGTCAAAATCAATTCTACCCCTTATACAAATTTTTTGCAAAACATTTTTACATAACATGTCACATAGATATAAATATTTTCAAAACATTTTAGAACAAATCAGTTTTCAAATTCTCATAGCCTTAGCCTATTATGTGATATCAAAATATTTTAAAGTATGAGCTATGAATACAGTATATATGAAATATATACACACACCCCTATACTTAGCTTGTACGATGTCCTCGTGGCACAAAGTGAAATGAAGAACATAGCTCGTACTAAGTATAGTGAAGAAAACTACACGAGAACTGAAACAGGCACCTCTCCCCTAGACTTAGGCTTAAATAGCCCAAGTGTAGGAAGGAAGTAATGAAGACAAGGGTACAAAATAAATTGAAGGAATTGATAGAATACAGAGGAAGATCCCCCTATAAATAGTCCATAAATAACCCAAGTAAAACAAGAGAACATCACACCTAGGAGGCCAAGAGATACATGAAATAATGAAAGAAATCGGAGAAAGGGAGTTAGAGTTAGAAGATAAAGGTTGAATTGCAATGCTATTGAATCTGTATGAATTGAATCTCTTTTGTTGTTGTACATCATGCAGAGCTGTTTGGAATAACATTAAAACTGTCACTCCTCATGAAAGAAATCTTCTCTATTTGGACTAACTGTTCATCTGATTCTATAAAATGCTTTAACAATTGCTCATTCACTAATAAAGAATGTGCACCATCTACGAGATCAGATATCTTTATACTGTTATTACTAACCACTTCTCTCACTACATAAGGAACCATCCATTTTGACATTAATTTTACGATGGAAGATCTTCAACTTCGCATTAAAAAATCATACCTTTTGTCCAGGGACAAAGTTCTTACACGTGGTTGTTGATCATGTCATTTCCTAACTTTATCCTTGTAGACCACACTATTACCATGTGCTCAGTCTCGAATATCTATGAGCTCATTCAGATCTAAGTTTCTACACAACTTCCCTAGGTAACAATTTCAATTAATCTTCTTGATTTCTCATTCAGATTTATGCACTAATTCAGTGGCAAATGGTATGGCTTTCCATAAATCATACAAAATGGGGAAGTACCGAGCATGATTTTGTAGGTCATCTTATAGGTCCATAGAACTTAGTCTAATAGTTGGGATCAATTATTCCTATCAAGAGGAACTAATAATTGTAATATGCTCTTAACTTTCCTATTTGAAACCTCTACCATGCCATTTAGTTGTGTGTGGTAGGGACTAGTAACTCTGTGATCTATTCCATAGTCCTTAACTAAGCTCTTCGTATCACGGTTCACGTAGTGGGTACCCCCATCTGAAATAATAACCTTTGAGACTCCGAACCTAGAAATGATGTGATCTTTTACAAATTTACAAACAATCTTGATTTCTGTGGTTCGACTTGGGATAGCCTCTACCCACCTCAACAAATAATCAACAGGTAACAAAATGTGCTCATGTGTGTTATTGTTAGGAAAGGAACCCATAAAATCAATACACCATGCATAAAAAACATCACAATATATCACAGACTGTATTGGCATTTCATCTCTTGAACCAACCATCCCTCCCATTCTTTGACAAATCAGGTATGGTTTGACAAAATCATACGTATCTGGAAACAAGGTCGGCAGTAGAATCCGTATTGAAGCAATTTTAAGTGGTTTGCTTTACCGAGTGGTGTCCTCCTACTTTCAAAGTATGACAATGATTGAGGATACTCTGATATTCCTCATGAAGAATACATCTCCTCCAGATACAATCTGGTCCTTCGAAGAAAAGAAACGGATCCTCTCAATGGTACTTCCTCGATTCCGAATTTAGTCGGTCAATGCTATGTCTAGTCCAAACTTGGGAACTTTCTTGGAGATAAGAAAGATCACCATGTTGGCATACCAAGGAAGTGAGTCAATAACATAAATTTACTCGTCCAGGAAAGTCTCTCGAAGAGGCTCTGAATCAGGGGAATCCTTAAGCTCAAGTCGGGATAAATAATTAGCCACACCATTCTTGACTCCAAGTTTATCCTTAATATCAAAATCAAACTTTTTGAGTAATAAAATTGGCCTAAGAAAACATGCCTCCGCGTCCTTCTTTTCCATTAAATACCGAATAGTTTTGTGATCGGTGTGAATTGCTACCTTAGAACACAAAATATATGATCTTAACTTCTCTAAGGCTCAAACTACCGTGAGCATTTCCTTTTTAGTCACTATATAATTTTTCTGCATAGGATACAATATTTTACTCGTGTATGTACTACAAATAGTATACCATCTCATCTTTCTCCTAACACAACTCCTATCATAAAATTTGAGGCATCAGTCATGATCTCAAAGAGAAGAGATTGTTTAGGAGTTTGTAGAATAGGAGAATATATAATCTTCCTTTTTAAGAGATCAAAGGCCTATAGACACATGTGATCTACACCAAACATAGTGTTATTTCCTAAGGTAATCTTTGAAAGTATTTATTAAATCTCCTAAAAAATCCAACATGCCCTAAGAAAGAATGCACTGACTTCACATTGGTTGGTGGATCAAACTTCTTGATCACATCCACCTTGGCAGGGTCAACCTCCATTCTTTTTTTTAGAGATGATATGCCCTTACCCTCATGTACCACAAAATGAATCTTTTCTCAGTAGAGCATCAGATTAACTTCCATACATCATTTTAGTACTCGATCCAATTGTTCAAAACAAGTATCAAAAGAATCCCCGTGAACTGAAAAATCATCCATGAAAAATTCCAAGAAATCCCCCACCATCTCAGTGAACACTACAATCATACATCGCTTAATAGTGTCTGGGCCATTTCATAACCTTAATGGCATACACTTGAATGCATATGTGATGAATGGACATGTAAAATTGGTCTTTTCCTGGTCATCTGGAGCAATGGCTACTTGATTGTAGCCTGAGTACCTGTCTAGAAAATAGAATAACTCTTTCCTTACTAATATCTCTACAATTTGATCAATAAAGGGCAAGGGAAAGTGATCTTTCTTGGTCGTGTAGTCGATACAGACACATCATGACATGGGTACTTGTGTTGCAATCTCTTCTCTCGCCTCATTGGTGACCATCTAAACTCTTGACTTCTTTGGACCACATGTAAAGGGGCCACCTATTCGAAGTATGAGATGGGATAAATAAAACCCACTCCACATCATTTCTCAATTTCTTTCTTAACTACTTCCCTTAAATTCAGATTTAATCTCCTTTGAAATTCATGGGAAGGTCTAGTATTATCCTCAACGTAAATGTGGTGTGAACAAAGAGCAGGGTTAATCCCAACAAGATCTGTCACTCTCCATCTTATTGACTTGTGATTCTTTTCTAAGACTTTAACTAACCTAGACTCATGTTCTGCAGTAAACTTAGAGCAAATAATGGCAGGATATCTATTCTTATGTCCCACAAGAAAGGTGTACGTACGTGTAGGAGGTAATGACTTCAGCTCTAGTAATGGTGTATCATCTAGCAAATCAAGCTTAACCATATCTGAAACAGGTTCTCTGATACAAGAAAATGGATATGCATGTGTTGTGTTGGACACCAATTATGATGTGTCTTGAGTCGGATCGCCAAAGATCCTCGATATTTAGGCCAAATTCTGTTATGACTCAACATCCTCAATTTTTTATTGTTTCGTGGAAGAAGGAGCTGAGAAGTCAAGAGAGATTTCTGTGTCATCAAAGGAGTATGGGAATGCCTATATCAAGAAACTAGGCAACACCTGTAGAGGAGAGGGTATCACTAAGTATTAGTGGGTTTTGTCTCCATGGACCAATTGTGCTTATCACTCTGCATTCTGCCTTAGAAGAAGAATACTCTATGATGGACTCTGAATAAGGTTGTTGCCACCTCTTTTGCTGCATCTCTAGTTCCACCTCTTTGCTTGGAGAACAGAACTTCATCATCTTGGTCGGGTAGTCAAATAAAACACCGACGGTCCTCAGGAAAGTCTGCCCTAAATAATCTGAGACTCTCTCCAATGATTGGTGGTCCTCATGTCAAGGACTGTAAAATCCACCATATACTCTTGTCCCTCAATCGAGATGATAACATTTCTAACCTCTCCCTTGGCCCTTTTAGTTGACTTATCTACAAACTAAAGTAAGGACATTGGGTTTCTAAGAGGCCCCAAGTTCAGTCTATTGTTTAAGACTAGATGTAAAAGGTTAAAGGACGAACCATTATCTAGGATTAAGTATGCAAACATAATGTCATCATATGACTCATCACATAATTTGCACACATATCTCTTCTCTTTCTAGGTGGTTGTTGGTTCTTGATATAGTAAGTTGTAGCAACTATCAAGACATGTGTCTTTACTTGATTTCTTGATTTTTTCCTGCTAACCCCAGTAGGTGCACATCTAACCTTAAGGTATTTTTGAAAGGCAGGATTGTTTGCCACATACTTGTCAAATGGTACTTTAATCATGATATTCTCATTACAAAAAGGTGCCATATTGGAGTCATCCTTTTGAATCTTTTTTATGTTGCTTTTTATTGTTGTTAGAGCATGGGTAAAGGGATTGAAGCACAAGAATATGTTGAAGAATCAGAATCATAAACTGAAACATGCTTTTTTATAATACGAGAAACTGAGTTATTCATACAAACTGAATCTTTTGCACACTTGGAATTTGAAATGTCATTGTCTACTACAAGATAGGGAATGTTTATTGATGGTACATCCTCCTTAATAGAAGGCGTAAGGTCCTCCATAGACTTCGAATTGATATCTCTTTCATGTTGTGTCCCGATGCTCGTCATCGTCTCTCTTCCCGGCGGTCTCGTCATCTTCTCCTCATGAAGTGACCGATGTTGTGTTCAACGATGTGCTTCCTCCTCATCCCCTAAGGTCTCCTCATGTGGAGCCTTGATGACACGGGTTTTTATGATTGACTAAGGTGAAATAAATAATCAGAAGGTCGTTATCCCCAATCAATCAAACTATTCACAAGAAAAATAAACCACTCTCAAAAATCAACAAGGAATGTAAGCGGTCTCGCTATTTTATTTACATGGTATAGCGACCAGGTTCGAACACAAGGAGCACAATTGAAAAACTAAAAATATTGGTGGTTTTTTATTTTTCAAATTTTAATTTTCAATAAAATAAGAACAAGCACAAGGGATAAAAGACAGACCACACTCTTTTAATATTTTTCAAAATAATCAAAAATGATTAGAAAATTATAATGAAAATATTTTTGGGTTTTATAGATTTTAAATTTTTTTTGATAATTTTTAGGAATTTTTCAGATGTTTTTTATGAATTTCTAAAGATCAAACAGTGAAGAAAATAAAAAACAGGGCACAGCCAGGAACAAATTGCAAATTAAAAATATTTAAATTGCTCAAAATCACTTGGTGATATTTTTCTCATAAAATAGGAGTAATAACCTACAAATGGAAACTGAAAACATTATTTTTAGATTTTTTTTCTTTGATTTTATATGATTTTTATAAGATTTTGGGTGTTTTATAATTTTTAGGGTTTTATATGAATTTTTCAAAAAAATCTAATAGTGGAAACAAAAGATAATGAAACACAACTACATGAATTTTTACGGAATTTTTAAGAACTTTTTTAAATTTTTATGATTTTTATAACACAAACATGACTCTTTTTAAGAATTTTGAATTTTTAATAATATAAAATAAAATCAAAATGGAAACCAAAATTACCCTGCAAATAGCATGCAAGCAAGAACTAGCACATATTTTTGTAGAATTTTTGGGGCCAAATTGCTAGTTATTTCGTCCAATACAAGATAAGGAATTTAAAATAGTTTACAAGAACCCAAATGTAAATACTTTAATTTCCAGGATCAAAGAATAACAACTAAATAGAGCTCAAGGTAAAATCTACAATTTATCCAGACAAAGCTTGCACCGATACTGCAAATATCCCAGATAATAATATGGGAATAAATACAAATCTTAAAACATTTCATTCGTTCCATAACATCATAAAAGTTTTGAACTGATACTGCAAATATCCCAGATAATCATATGGGGACGCACGTGAACTCAACCAAACATGACTAAAATGCAAATAGATAAAGTGTAAGGGTCTAACTGCAAATGTTCTTAACTAATTATTACATTTCTAGGACTAAATAGAAATGACATAAAAGACAGGGTAGAAAGAGAAAGTTACCCTTCCAGACACATGGTGCTTGCTTGTGGAGGCGGAGGTGGATGGCTCGGATATTCCTCTGAAAAGAATCTAACGGCTCTACTATTGTTTGGGATGTACGTGTCATATGAACCCCTAGGATATGATCAGACCGTTAGCCTAGAAAGAGGCTCCTGGTAAAACGGTAGAAAGAGGTCCTGGACTAACTCGGCCCAAGCAAACTTCAAGTGAGCAAGGATCGAGATCCAGTGCTCCAATGAAGACTCTGAGGGGTCAGGCACAGTCGTGAAAGTACTCTGTGCCAATGAGGTGGTGCCGATGAGAAGGATGATAGTCGGATTGGCGTGGCAGTGATCCGGCACCTAGAGCTGCTCCAGCTAAGTACAAGGGATACTATTCTGGTCTCCTGGTGTGTGCATGTTCCTGCAAAGGGTAGAGTGACTCGAAGGGGTTTCTCTGGTCGGGTTATTACATGGCAAAACAAGGAGAAGCGATGGGGAATGGGATTCGACCTCCGACAGGAATGTAGGAAGGAGGTCTCGGACTTAATCTCACTCCGATGAGTGAATCTAAGGTGGCCAATTCACAAGAGGAATATAGAGGGTGAGTGTGTGTCGACCTGTGCGGTGAGGTGGTCGATACGGGGCTCTGACCATCTGGCAGGAGCGAGTGGACTGCGGCGTGGATGGAAGACTAAATCGAAGCGGAATGTCAAGAAGGGATGATATTATGGATACCTGATGCTACAGACGAATGCAGGAACTCCAGACGAGGGGATTGACAAAAGTTTTGGCCCTCAACCAGGTTGCGGTGGACCAGGGAGGCTAGACGCGGTGGAACTCCGGTCACGTTGGTTGAGCGTCATCGATTCAACACCAATCCGAGCTCCGAAGGTCGCTCCAAGAAGCTGTCACTCAGCTGGAGGTGACTACGGGGCAGAAGGGTGGGGAGGAATGAGTTGAGGAGGTAGAGAAGCGGAAGGAAGTTTTTATACGCGAGCTCGAGGGTCTGGAAAGATCGATCAGTGGAGTGAAACCCTAGGTAGATCTGATCCTCCTTAGGGATCTGCGAGGATCACGGATCCTAGGAGAGGAATCGGATGGTGGAATCGAGGCAAAAGGAGATCGGGTCTGATCAGTAGAAATCCGAGAAGATGATCCGACGAGCAGGAATCGGGTCGACCCGGCTGGGGAGGAGACGTTGACCAAGGCCAACGATCCTCTGTGGACCAATCAGAATTCAGTATTTATAAAAATACAAGAATATTAAATAAAAAATAGTAAATAATTTTAAAATAAAAAAGTATATAAAATAAAAATGTTTATTATTTTATAAGCTATTTTCTGTGATTTTTAATTATTTTACAAAAAAATAAAATAAGGTATATACGGTATAATGTGTTATGTACACATATATTATACCTATGTATTATGTACAAGTATTTTTATTTTACTATAGTTTATTTCATATTTTATTTATTTACAAAATAATGTAAGGAGTATAAAAAGATTTTTATATTTTTTTATAATTTACATAAGTGTACTAAATAAATAGGTAGTGTATATACACAAGTGTCTTTTGTACAATGAATTGTGGATTTTATTTTTATTTTTATTTTTATTATGTTTTTCTGATTTTTATTTTATTTTTATGTTATTTCTAGGGCTATATACAAGTCTGTAAAAAGAATAAGATATTTATATTTTATCAAAATAAGTAAATAAATATTTTCTACAAGTATAGGTGGTATGTACAATACATAGTGTACCCTTATCTCTCTCTCCTTATTCTATTGCGATCAGATCAAATCTTGACCTTCTATTGGGGTTTGGGTCACTATGTATTTATTCTAAACACATCCTTCTTTTTGTTTTCCCTTTATTATTTATTTTTTGAAAATAAGTGTTAATTATAAAATATTAACAATGATATACACAAAGTTAGTTTATTGTATTTAGAGGTATTTATAGCTAGTTTTACTAAAGGATAAAGTCAAAATAAAAGAATAAAGAATGAGAATCGTAGATTCATCATCCCCCTATACTTTACCTTTGTTGGTCCCTCAAACACTTATTTGAAAAAGAAGTGAAAAAGAAGATAAGAAAAGAAAAAGAACCAAAGTTGATTATTAAACTGATATTCATTAAATTGGAGTATGGAGCTCAGTCATACCTTTGGACTATCAGTTTAACATAACCTTATTGGAGCATATGTTTAAGACTCAACAACCTCCAAGTTCCACAGTTCTATGGTCAGGACTCCTTAATAATCAGGTCAGAACAAGTCTACATACGCAAACTCTAATGACTATGTATCTTTCCTTGTACTGTGTAAGTGACATGTAGCTCCCCACCTCAGAAGTGGCAAAGAAACATCATCCTTCAACAAGGTAACTCTAATCCCCCAGTCTAACACCTCTTTTCTCGAGGAGCAGGGTGTTCCTTTATAAGTTCAAGTACAACCAGCTCAAGAAGAGGGGGAAAGAAGAGAACGGACCATGACTAGTGTAGTCACGTATTCCTTGGAGCTCAACCAGTGTAGCTAAGTCTCCAACAACAAGCTTTCATGAGATGAGAAGGTGAAATACATAAGCTTTGCTTATTCACTATATACGCTCACGGTATTTTATTTTCAATCAGGCATGTCCCCTTTTTTTGGAGTTTTTCATAGTTTTGCATTTTTTGTGTGCATATGCACAACATATCTACATGGTGCAGCATATACATAAGGAGTTTTTCTTCTTGAGCTAGTAGACTATCCCTCTTTTGAAGCATTATTGCAACCCACAGACTCCTGTCTTTAGACCTCAATGCCACTAGACCGGGTTGGGGCGCACATCCCTCCCTAGAAGAAGACGAGAGGTTTCGGCTTGCAGTACTACCCTCGTATGCTACCCCAAGCCAAAGGATTATGCCTCCTTATCTCCTCATCCGTGTTGAGCTACATGTAAGGTGCATGTCCAAAAGCCATTATCTCTAAAAGTCATGTGTGTGTTGTTAAGTGTTTTACTTAGGCTCATCAAGATGACAAATGAACATAGTCTACTGGACTCAGAGAATTAAGTCACTATGGACCTGAAAAGTCGTAATCCTATATCCTATAAGGTTCCTCTGAACTTAAGTGGATTAAGGTCCTAATCAAGCTCTATTTTAAAATTTGATTCCAGACTAGTTTAAAGTCAACTGTGATTTAGAAGAATATACATGCAAGTATATACAAAACTCTTTTTGTGGAAAATTGTTCAAAATATGCAGATTTTTATGGGAATTTTTGAATGTAAGAAAAAAGGAAAAAGTTTTGCAAAATATTTTTATAAACATTTACAAACATTTTTTGCAAGCATTTATTTTCACATATTTTTCGAAAATTTTGTACTATATACATAATTTTGATACAAAAGTATTTACAAAAATTTTACAATCAAAATCATTTTTACAAAAGTTTGTATAAAAATAGTTTTTACAAAAGGCTTTTACAAACATTTATGTAAAAGAAAATTTTAAAAATTTTGTATTTTTTAGCCATATTATTAACACACACAAACTAGAGTTATGGCTAACATATATATACAATATATACGACACCCCCTATTGTTAGCTCGAACGATGTCCTCAGAGTGATCAAAGAGCGATGAAAGAAGACATAACTCGTGTTGAGTATGGGGAAGTGAAAAGAATGCTATACTACAACGAGGAATGCAAGAATATAATGAATAGAGGTCGGTGATCCCCCTGTACTTAGGATCAAGTAATCCTAGGTATAGAAGAGTATGCACAAAAGGAAAACCGAAGAATAGGATATACAGGTGTTACCTACCCTATACTTAGGGTAAAATATCCCTAATTATAGGCATCAAAACAGAGGTAAATAGAATCAAATGAATAATCACAGGGCTGATACCCCCCATACTTAGGGCAAAGTGCCCCCTAAGTATAGCATAATCATTAGATGAAGACGAGGTGTCAGACAAAAAGAACAAATAATATGGACAGTTTGGATCTATACTGCTGCGAAGAAGAAGTGATAATCAGGTATGAGATACAAATGATGTGAGTCAAAGATCTCATATCATAAAAAATGAATAGGAGCAACGTCCGATCAATGGATCACGATCAAGATATGATTTCAAGCGTTGACCGTTAACTTGAAAGGTGGAATCAGATGACAACTCAGATATGTCAATGCTTCCGTTGTCGTGCACCTTTTTGACCAAGTATGGTCCCTTCCATTTGCTTTGTAATTTCCCTGAAAATAAATTCAACCTAGCATCAAATAGCCATACTCTCTGGTTCGTCTCAAATTGTTTATGGCTGATGTGAAAATCATGCCAAATCTTCACTCTATCCTTATATTGTAGGCTACTTGAGAAGGTTGTGTCTCTCAACTCCTCCAGGGCTACCAATTCTGCTTTCCTTTGATCTCCTACACTCTTAGAATCCAATAGTAGCTTTGTAACTACCCAAAGTGACTTATGATTGATTTCCACTGGTAGGTGGCATGGCTTGCCATAAACGAGCCGAAAGGGAGATGTTCCTAAAGGTGTCTTGAAGGAAGTCTTATAGGCCCACAAGATCGAGCCCAAAAGTTGTGACCAATCCTTTCAGTCTGGGCGGACACCCTTCTGCAAAATAGTCTTAATCTCCATATTCGATACTTCAGCAAGACCATTAGCCTGAGGGTGATAAGGAGTGGCAACTCTATGGTCAATGTTTAACTCGTTAGCAAGGGTCCTTACCTTGTAGTTGATAAAATGAGTCCCCCCCCGTCAGAAATCAAGACTCTAAGTACCCCGAACCGTTAAATGATATTTTTCCTCAAAAATTTGCAAACAGTCTTAGCATCTGCGGCTCGGACAGGGATGGCCTCAAACCAATGACTAACATAATCCACAGCAAGCAGAATGTTCAAACCCCTGAATCTTAAGGAATGGACCCATGAAATCGATGCCCCGTGCGTCAAAAATCTCACATAAGTGAATGGGTTGCATCGACATCATATCATGTTGTCCACAAGTGTCCATCCTCTAACAGTCAATGCACTTCTTCATGAATTCATCCGAATCCTTGAAGATGGTAGGCCACCAAAGGCCAGATTGGAGAACTTTCTGTGTTGTCCATCTTCCAGAGTGATGTCCTCCTACCTCAAGCTTGTGGCAGTAGGTGAGGCGTTGTGGTGCTCCTCCTAAGGAATACACCGACCTCAAACACTATCTCTCCCTTCATGGTAAAGGGTGGGATCCTCCCAATGGTACGACTTGGCCTTCGCAAGGAAGGTCTCGAGTCGATGTCTGGGCCAACCTTGTGGAACTTTCTTGGCAACAAGATAGTTCACAATGTCAGTGTACCATAGAAGCGAGGTGATAGCAAGAATCTTCTCGTTTAGGAATGTCTCTGTGATAGGTGTGGTCTGCTCTGAATCTTCAAGATGCTCTAATCGGGAAAAGTGATCCGCCACCACATTCTTAACTACAGGTTTATCCTTAATCTCTATATCAAACTCCTGGAGTAGAAGGATCCATCTGGTCAATCTGGCTTTGACATCCTTCTTTATCATGAGGTATTGGATAGCAGTGTGATCTGTGTAGATAGTCACTCTAGATCCAAGAATGTAAGATCAAAACTTATCCAAAGCAAAGACTATGGCTAGCATCTCCTTCTCAATCACGGTGTAGTTCCATTGAGCGGCATCCAAAGTCTGGCTAGCGTAGTGAATGGCAAACGACAATCCATCCCTCCTCTGTCCAAGCACAACCCCTATGGTAAAATCAGAAGCGTCTGTCATGATCTCGAATGGGAGAGACCAATCGGGTGGTTGAAGGACAGGAGCATGTACAACTAATCCCTTGAGAGTCTCAAATGATGCAAGACACTTATCATCTACAATGAACTCAGTGTCTTTCATCGGCAAATCAGTAAACGATCGGACAATACATTTAAGACATGTATGAACCGTCGGTAGAAACTGACATGCCTCAAAAAAGACCGCAAATGTCGTAAATTGGACGGTGGATTGAGTTTCTTGATGATATCCACCTTGACCGGATCGACCTCCATGCCCCTGGTGGAGATGATATGACCAAGGACCAGCCCCTGAGTCATCATGAAATGACTCTTCTCCCATGATAGAATAAGATTGATCTTAATGCAGCGCTGAAGTACTCGGTCTAGCCAGACAAGACAAGCATCGAACCCATTGATATAGATCGAAAGTCATCCATGAAGACCTCTAAGCATTCACCCACCATGTCCAAGAAGATGGAAATCATGCACCTTTGGAATGTAGCTGGGGCATTACATAAATCAAAGGACATCCGTCTAAAAGCATATGTTCCAAACGGACATGTGAAGCGTCATTATCTCCTGATCTTCCGGCGTGATGGCCACCTGATTGTATCTCGAGTACCCGTCAAGAAAGCAGTAGTGACTCTTCCCAGCTAGCCTCTCAATAATCTGATCAATAATTGATAGCGGAAAATGATCCTTCTTAGTGGCATGATTCAATCTTCTATAGTCCACACAAACCCTCCAAGAAGTGGGTACTCAGGTAGCTATCTCCTCTCTAGACTCACCCACATCTGTGGTGATACCCGCCTTCTTGTGCACTACATGCAATGGACTAACCCATTTGGAGTCGGAGATGGGTTAGATAAAATCGGTGCTCCATCACTTAGATATCTCTTTCATGACCCCATCTCGAAGATTCAGATTTAGCCTTCGCTGGAACTCACACGATGTCTTGGCGTCCTCTTCGAGATAGATGTAGTATAGATGTGGTTGGAGCACAGGGTCGGACTTATCCCCTGGAGATCAGCTACACTCCATCCTATTGCCTTGCAGTTTATTTCAAGAACCTCCATCAAACGAGATTCTTGGTCTTCAGTCAAATCCACTGAGATAATGATTGGGAACATATCTGGCTCACCTGTAAGGAATCTGTACTTCATGCTCTGGAGCAAGGTCTTCAATTCAGGGCAAGTGGGAGCTGGAAAATATGGCCTCTAAAATGTCTACGTGAAGGCTACCAAATCTGTATGTGAGAACTCTCGTTGAATCTGAAAATCTGACGAAGACGGCCATGCTGGTGTATCTATCAACCGAACTGGCTCACTCTCCATCCTAGTTGTCGGCTCTGTGGACACTAGACACGGTAACTAATCATCAAAGTCCTGCTAATCAAAATAAATGTTTGTGTCTGAGGGATCCGAGTCTGAATCACATGAAATAAAATCTGCATCACTATCCCGATCGCGATCATCAGCCTCTAAGGTGTCCTGTGCCATGAGTGTGCTCTCCGAACTCTCATTAGTTGTCATCTGTAACTCCACAGTGTCTGAAGGTGTGACAAGAGCTCGTGATGCTGGATATGCCTAAACTACTTAATCATCTGTAATCACAAAATCACACTCCCGGTGGGCATCTAGCTCTGCATCTGTTATCTTCTCTGAGTCGGTCATCTGCTCTGAGCAAGCGGAATCTCTAGATCTAGTCTCCTCTATCGTCACTATTTGTACATTTTTACCCTCGACGCGAAAGTATACCTTCCTGCTATCATGATTGGATACTGCCTTGGCTATGGCCAAGGAAGGACATCCTAAGATGATGGGGGTATCAGTCACGGATTCAGGGATCTCCATGTCCAATAAAAAAAAGTCTACAAGGAATTTCAGGACCTGAATTGTGACGACAACGTCCTCTAATAACCCATTCGGCCTCTTAATAGATCTATCAGCAAACTGAAGGACGGTCGTGCTCTTTCTATGAGGGCCTAACTCGAATCGGTCGAGTAAGGCAGTCGGGAGAAGGTTAATCGAGGAACCAATGTCTAATAGAGTACGACCGAACTGTTGCTCATGAATGTGGCATCTGACATAGGGAGCTCCTGCATCAGGTCTCTTGACTGCCAATTGTTCTGAATAGAAAAACAAATGGCATGGGTGAGCACATGCATCTCTGCATTGTAGTTCCTCTTCTTCATGTGGATGGTGGCCTTCTCTCTCAAGTTCTTATGGAAAAGAGGGATGTGCTAGAATGCCTCCAGAAGAGTCAGTTGTATCTGGAATATGTCTATCATATGCTCGTTGAACTCTATCTAGTGTCTCTTTTTCGGGTTTTCTATTTTGGTCTCCTTTCCTAAGCAGAGTGCTTGAGAGAAGGGGATGGAGGGACCCTCTCCAGAGAGATGAGGGTTAGGAGTAGGTTCATGTTCATGTAATAGGCTAGAATCCATGCAAAGATCATCAGGAAACATAGATGGACTCACAGGAGATATAGAAACCTTTCCTTTATTCATATATTTGATTTTTTTTATTTTTTCTTTTTTGTGTTTTTCTATAAATGTCCCAGGTACATGGTGAATCAACACAATAGAAGGAAACTTGGTAGCATAAGTACCACCGACAACATCTGAACTTGCGGCATCAGTACTATACTCTAGCCTGGCATCTGGAATCATGGTGGCCTCAGCACCACCATCTGCAACTGGAAATATGACGTCCTTAGTACCGTCGTATGGATCAACATCCTTGGTGGCGCCAGCACTACCGTCATCATCATCATGATAAGCAGCATCAGCACCGATTCCATCCTCCTCTAGCGCCAGGGAATCTGCATCGGGACGTTGCTCAGAGGAGTCGCCACTAGTTGTATTCCTATCGCTCCTAAGTGTTACAAAATCAGCATCAAATATGGAAGAAGAAGAAGAAGAATCATCCATAATATCACTAGGAGTGGTGATCTCTGTAAACTGTACCTGCTCAGATTTCCTATTCATATTGTTTAGATTGGGTTCGATCTGAGCGGGTATGGCAGCCTTGACCTTTATTATCTCCCTCATCTCCTGTCAGAACTCGTCCATTTCTTGTTGGAAGGAGGATTGATGATCAGAGAGAAAGCGGGTGAGATCATCAAGTGTTTGGTTCTCATAAACTGGTACATGAGAATCGGACGGGTTGCCTCACTGGAAATGAGGCTGGGTCAGTTGCTGGCAGTGAGGAGGAGGCTGGGAGTACTATGGTTGAGGTTGTTGCTGCATCCACTACTATCCCTGACAGTGGGGACAAGGACCATGCTGTTGATGGTGGTGGTGGTGGGAGTAATGGGGCTGATGAGGCTGGATGCCCTGCCCTGCTTGAGCTGGAGGCTGCTGCTGGGAAGAGATGCCTCTAGTGGACCATCGGAAGCTGGGATGGTCACAATGAATCCTGGGTTGTGGTTGGTATTGGGAGTACCAGATCCCGTTGACTTCCATCAACGGCTCCTGCTGCTCGTGGAGTGGTGGGGGAAGGGCTGCCAAGGGCTGATCCAACTGGTAGACCACCATCTAAGTGTCTGGAGATGGTGGTGGTTGTTGGTAGTGTTGGAGCTGCTGGACCGACTCTGTCTGGATGTGGTGAACCCGATGGTATGAGTCGGAGGGCTGGGTGGAATTTTTCCCTGGATCAGTCTGTGACCTAAGATGGGGATGAGAAGCCATCTGTGCCTCTTGGAGAAAAATGATATGGGTCTTTAGGTCACTCAAGGTCTGGGCAAGCTCATCTAGCTTGTTGAGCTTATCTATGCCTTGGCTCTGCTTCTTCTCTAAGATATTAATTTGGTCCAACTTTTGGCTGATAATGCTCATGTCAGAAGCTGAAGACTCTGCTAGTGATGTTGCCGAAGAAGATGTGGAAGGACCGACATCGATGCGTGCAATCTTCTAATATGAAACCGCCTGTAGGAGAGGCTTCCCCTAAGTGTAGACACGGGTCTGGGACATCACAATATAGTTTTCTGCCATCTCCTCATAGATGGCCCAGACTTGGTCTTTGTCCTTGGCGAAGTAGGAACCTCCACAAGAGGTGTTCACTAGCTCAGGTGTCAGCCCATAGAAGAAACTCTGAATGAGGTTGGGCTTGCTGATCTCGCAATGTAGACACATGTTGATGAGCTCTCTGAATCGATCCCATGCTTCATGGAACTGTTAGTTTGGGATCATTGTAAAGTTTCTAATCATCACTCTCGCTGCATTGGTCCGGCCGAGTGGATAGTACTTTTTCAAGTACTCAATCCGGAGCTGCTCCCAAGTAGTGACTACCCTCCTTAGGTGCTTCAACCTATAGGCTGCTCTGTCAACCAAGGAGAACAAGAAGGCAATCGGCTTGATTGTGTCCTCGTCCACAAGTCTATCATGGATGGTGCTTCATATCATCTCAAACTCATGCAGATGGAGATGGGGATCATTGGTGGCTAGCCCATGGAATCTGGGAAGTAACTGAATGGTCTGGGGACGAAGCTTGAAGTCGCCAAGGATCTTGGGCAGCTGGATCCATCTGTGGGTGAGGGTTGCACCAGGATTGTGCAACTGCCTCATCGTGTGTGCTGGTCTCACTGTCTGTTGTGGCTCATCCTGACGTTTGTAGCCTTCCTGAACTCTGGTGACTGATCCAGAATTTTATCCTTTTAATAATATCGAATTAACGATTCCGTTGCAGTCAAATAAATTCAAATCGATCAACAATTAACCGCATGGATTGATGAATCGTTGAATTAATTAATGTGCAGTTTGATGTTTTTTTAACATGGGCAAGCCCCAGTGTCGACTCAAGGAGGCAAAGGAATAACATCGGATTAGATTAGATCACGATTTTCCAAGTGGGACTTTTTTGTATTTTTTTATGCAATAAAAATGCCAATGCACAAATGCGGATGAATTAGTTATTAAGAAAACAAGTGACTTAGCCAAATTTAATATTAAAGTGAAATTAATCCAAATTTAGCCAAATTGTATTTTTCCTATAAACTTAATCTAACGACGAATGCAAATGTATTTTTTTGGAATTTTTGGGCTTAAGATGTACAAATGAAAAATGCAAACTTTTTTGGGTGTTTTATGCAATTTTTTGTGCAAATAAAATGAAAAAATTATGAAAAATTTAATGGAAGTGAAATATGATGAAAGGAAGCTACACTATTTTTTTGGAATTTTCTGACATTTTATGATTTTTTATGATTTTTATACTGAAAACAGAGTGACTGTACGTATTTAATTCCTAATAAATCCATGAAATCAAATTTTCCAAAAGTAAAATTATCTCAAATAGATATTTTATTTTGCATTCCAGAAGAGTTGAAATTTCACAAAAATATTAATAGTGCATTTAATTAAAAATTAATTACAGAAATCACTCTAAGATTTATTTTATGCAAAATACAACTTCGATTAAGATGCAATTAGAATAGTAATTAAAACACAACTAGAGGCATCATCTACATTTTTTACAATTTTTGGAGCAATAAATGAATATGTGTGAATTTCAGAGCTAAATTGGGTAAAATATCACTGAATTTCAAACTCTGATTTTTAATAAATTATCGAAGACTCACAAAAATGCAAATAAATATCCAAATGATAAAGAATTAGTTGGTCAACAAAATGTTATTTTCATTAAAAAATGATGTAAAATGGACGTCCAAATTCATGGATAAAGTCAGGGGTGTCCTTACAATAAAGAAAATAAAAAATAAACAAAAACTGTGCACAGGGGTTGTTTTGTGAGTAAACAAACTTGAAGGATAAAATTGGAATTTTCATAAAATAAAATAAAAAGAAAAAATTGTACCTCTGGATTTTCTTCTCCCGCAAGCTAGGATGTGTATGGGGTGTGGGCGGCTAGGATGCAAGGGCGGAAGGTCGGTGTCGCTGGAGCACGGGGCATGGGGTGGACGAGCCACGCTGGGCGAGGGGCGGTCGTACGATGCACCAGTGCCGGGGGAGGAGAGGTATCGGTTACAGGTGGCTTGGCGACGGTCATGAGGTGAAGGGTGACTTGAGCAATGCTCGCAAGCCGGCGGGTGTGGCTTTACACGGTGGCAAGGGGCACGAGGCGCAGGCCGCATGAACGATACGACAGACAGAGAAAGGGTGGCGCCTGGAGGCACTGGGGGAAGCTGGACGATGTCGGCCGCGGCTGGCATTGGGGTCAGCGGAGGTCGCGTGGGAGGCGCGACGACCGCTGGAGGACAGGTCACAGGAGGGCATGCTAGGCGGCGCTAGGGGCATGGAGGAGTAGGCGGAACAGTGGCAGGAGGTTGAGGCCGCCAGTGGCTGAGGCAGAGTGCGCTGGGCGTAGCCAGGGGGCGTGCGGCTGGCGGCCGCACCTGGAGGTGGCGGAGCAAGGGCACGGTGGGGCCACTATGGGGAGGAGGCGCGAGGCCACCGGCGGCTGAGGCTGGCGATGGAGGCAGCGTGGCAGGACGGTCTGGAGGATGACGCTTGGTCGCGGTTGTCGATAGGGGGTCCTTAGAGGACTGGAGGGCAGCAGGGGGGCGACGGTGATGACTCATGTTGCCTCCTCCAATTCATTTTTCCTTTTTTTCTTTGTATTTTTTTACAAGTTTTTATATACAGAAAAATATATGAATGAATGAATATGTGGTGTGATGGTATATGAGGGTGATAATGATGTAAAAAATATGATTACGAGGTACTGATGTTGTGGTGTTTATGGTGGTATGTTTAATGATGAACAACAAGGAAGAAAATTATGAGATGAAAAAATAAAATGACAAGGAAAAGGAGAGGGATTACTTACCTGTGATTTCACCAGGTGGAGCTGCGATGTGCGGCTCTTGTCATGGCCTCAAGCATGTGGCGGAGCATGCGAGGCTGGGCAGCAACCTGAAAGGAACTGCAATGCGAAGTGGAGCTTCGCGGATCTCGTCAATGGTCGAAGAAGACGGGAGACTCATCGTCGCTCAACGTCAAAGATTGAGATGTCACCTCAGAGCTTCAACGGGGTTGGAGTTCTCTCCTCTCTTGTTTAGGAATGGCGGATGATGGAAAATGAAGTCGATTTGGGAATAAGGATGAGGGGAAGTTGGAAATGAGGTGGAGAAAGTGGGGAGAATGGTGGAGGAATTGAAGACTTGGAGTGGGAAGAAAGTAAATAAGAAGTAAAAGAGGAGAAAATAAAATAAAATAAATAAATAAAATAAGTAGGCTATTGAAAATAAAAAAAGTAAATAAAAATAATTAATTAATTAAGTAAATAATTAAAGTAAAATAAAAAAATAGAATAATAAACAAAGTAAAATAAATAAATAAATGAAATACGAAAATAACAAATAATAATAAAGGTGACACGTGGCGGCTCCAGGAGCTACCACGTGTCGCACCTAGAAAAATCAAAAATTAAATATAAAAAAATCAAAAAAGAAATAACAAAAGGGTTCAAATCAAAAAGTGATCAACAGGAAAGTTACTCGTCTCGACGAGATCTACAACTTTTATGAAGGGTCGAAAATCAAAAGAAGTCATATGTACAAAATGTATTTTGGGTGGTACCTTAGACATTTAAAATACCGCATTTTATCTTTTGTAATTTTTATCAGAGAAAAATCATAATAAAAATAGAATAAATATGACAGGAATATTCACAATTTAATCTTTTTTATTTTTAATAATTAACAAAATAAAAAGATAAAATAAAGAGCAAAAAGGTCAATATGTACAATATACAATAGGGGCCCAAAATCCAAGTTTTGCATACGATCTCTGATTTTAATGAAATTGGTCTCATTTTGAAGGTCTTTGAATATATATTACTTTAAAAATGAGTAGACCTAAATCGGACAATGTATGAGAGAGATATACGTATTTTAAGGTTCTTATTCTCAAACTTGGATTTGGGTTTTATTTTGACAATTTTACAAGTTAGTTTTTTTGATATTTTTCCTTTATTGGTGTTAGTAAGATGTACACAATAGAGTTGATTTTATTGGATTTGGAGTTAGTATAAAATATATACAAATATGGTATTTACAGGTGATCTTTACAAGTGAATTTGGCTTCTTATTTTATGCAAATATGAATGCTAAAATGCAAATATTATTAATCCATGCATGAATGCTAATTATGCAATAAGTAGAAATATGCAGCTAATTACTCGGGAAAAAATCACTATTTTCAACTTTTAGAGTGATGAATTACAGATTCATCAACCCGCTATACTTAAACCTTGCTCGTCCCCAAGCAACCAAAATGAATGCAAAAGTGAAATGATTTTGGATTCCATACTAAGGTCATGAATAAAAGATGAAAATGGAGCTTGACTCGACCTTTGAATTAATTGTGTGACGGAACCTTATTGGGATCTGAATTTAATACAAAACAGACTTTAAGTTCCACAAGTCTTCTATTCAAGATGCCTCAACACTCAGGTCAGAACAAATCCTCATACGTAAATTTCTGATGATTATGAATTTTACTTGTACTGTGTAAGTGAAATATAGCTCTCCACATCAGAAATGGCAAAGAACCAGCCTCCTCTAACAAGGTAACTCTAATTCCCTGGTCCAGTAACTCTTTCCTCGAGGAGCGAGGTATTCCCTTCTTAGTTCAAGTGCGACCAGCTCAAGAAGAGGGGGTGGAGAGAAGAATAGATGGTAGCCAGTGTAGCTACCTATCCTAGGATGCTTGACCAGTGTAGCCAAGTCATCCAGCTGCAGGCTTTATGGTATGAGGCTTTGAAGCATATGCCTTGTAAATATACTAACTCCGACAGGCATTTTATTTTCAATCAGGCCTGTCCATTTTTTTTGGAGTTCTCTTTTTTTTCTTTTTTTTTCTTTTTTTTTGAACTAATATACAAGGTGCATCATGTACATAAGGAGTTTTTCTTCTTGAGCCAATGGACTATCCCTCTTTGAAGCTTTATTACTACCCACAGCATCTCGTCCTTAGACGTCAACACCACCAGACTAGGTTGAGATGCACCACCCTCCCTAGAGGAGGACGGGTGTTTCCACTCGTGTGCTACTCCAAGCCAAAAGATTCTACCTCCTCACCACCTCATCAATGAAGAGCTACGTGTATGGTTCTTGTCCAAGTCAGGTCACTATATAAAAGAGTCATGCGTGTGTACGAGATATTCTACTTAAACTAATCAAGATGACATGTGAACATAGACTTGCGGACTCAAATAATTAAGTCACTTGACATGAAAAATCTTAACTCCAAATCCTATAAGGTTACTCTGAAATTAGGTAGATTAAGGTCAAATCAAATCAATCCTCGACATCTTTTCATAACTTGGTTCAGAACCCACTACTTTTCACTTTGCGTATGCTAAATATTAAGATGAGATGCAGACGACATGCTGTGTAGATGAATGCAAGACTCTTTTTTAACACAAGGATGATATGCAAGAGTAAATAAGAAGCCTATTTTTTGTCTTTGTTTTGTTTTTGTTTGTGTGTGTGTGTGTTTCAAAAATTTGATATACCTCCTATTTTACATTAATTTTTCAAGAGTTTTATAAGTGTTATACAAATTACACATTTGTTATACAATATACATATTATACAAGTATACATGTATTCTACAATTTTATTTACAAAAGTTTTACAAATATTATATGATATACTATACAAGTATACAATTTTTTTTAAAATTTTTACCCACCCTAGAATTATTGCATAATAAATACAAAAAAACACGAAAATACGTGAAAGTATGAGCTATGGGTAAAGTATATATGTAATATATACACGCCCCTTATACTTAGGGTGTGTTAAGTCCTCAGAGCACGAAAAATGAGGAAAAAGACAGCTCATGCTAAGCGTAGGAGAGCGAAAATAACGAATTGTATAGAAGTCGCTCCGCCTCCCTATACTTAGGCTCTCGCAGCCTAAGTGTAGAAGAAGATAAAAAATGGGGCGGGCGAGGTTAAGAGAGGAAATGGAGGAGTATATATACATGATGGGCATCGGTCTCCCCTATACTTAGGCTCTGGTCAGCCTAAGTATAGAACAGGAGTGAGTGTGAGAACCAATGAGATCTAGAGAATATATAGAGAATGGTGAAGAGACTTGGGTCACTCTCCCCCCTATGCTTAGGATCTGGTCATCCTAAGTATAACCATAAAATGAAATGATATAGAGCCGGGGCGAGTGATTCGAATCACTGGAGAAGGAGGGAAAATATATACAACGAGGAGTGAGAATATACAAGGATCAAGAAGGTTTGTGATGAACCTTCTTACGGGAGCGAGGAGGTGGATAATATACATATGTGTCGCTGTCAGAATCATCCTCAGATGAATAGTAGTGAGGTGGAAAGATTGTCCAACAAGGGTCGACACACGGCTGCTTGCTCAAGTAGGGCTTAAGAACAGTCGAACTGAGTTCACTCGTATAAACCACCTTATCCAGACCGGATGAGGATTCCTCCAAAAATTCCTTCTCCGGAATGTTGAAGGAGACTTTCTTAGTCGGTTTTCTAGAACCTGAATCATTAAGAGGGAGAGGAGAGCGATGCGCCTTGGGGGTTCGGGGGAACACCTCGAGGAATCATTTCTTGACTTCCTCTCACTAGAAAACTGACTAGAGGAGGGAGCAACCATGTTTTTGTGTGGGGGTCAATTTAGTCTTGGTTGTCTCCTTTGAAGGTTCAGGATGTGTGATGAATCTGCGATTTGTCATCTTTATTCATTTATTTTATCTTAAAATCCCTTATAAAACACCTGCATTTAACGTTAACTCCATATTCTTACTAACTTACATTCGTGTGTAAATATTGTACAATTCTGACTAATTTTAACCTAAAAAATATAAATAAAGAAAGAAAGGAAAAATAAAGAAAAGAAAATAAAAAAAGGAAGACTGTATACAGGCTGACCCGAACCCCGAGAGAAGGTCAAGACTTGACCTGATCGATCAGGAATAAAGTAGGGGGAGATAGGGTCCTTAACCAGAAAAATCCAAAAAAATATTTGTGTGTTCTCCCTTATTTTGTATATATATCTGTATAAAACTGACACTAATTTATTTGTACCTTAATTGACCTCAAATCAAATAACAGTCAAAACCAAAGTTGTAAATAAAAATGTGTTCTAATTACTAAAATTGATTGCACAATTAAATCTTTACAGAATAAAAGTAGCCACACTTGGAAAAAGCCACTACGCATTAATTGAAAGACCAATTCTGGCTCCATATGAGCTCAAATTGAATCAATCTCAGTTCCATTGGACTCGAAATTAAATTATCTTTAAAATGGCTGTATTTTCATAATTTTTGAAGTTACGGTTGAAAAATCGGTTTTCTGGGGTGGTTTGTGCAATTTCCCATGTATTTTGTGCATATTGTATTTGTATATATTTGTAAGATATTCTCACTAATTCTTTAAAACAAAAATAAAAAAAAATAATATCCTTTAAAAACAAAAAAATGGGCTAATTTCGTCATGTACCCTTGTGTATAATGCCATATATGTATGTATTATATGTACATAGTTGCTATTTTTAATTAACCTTCATAAAAAAATAAAAAATAACATTTTTTAATTCAAATTAAATAAGTAACGAAAACTAAAAAAATGAGTTAATTTTGTAATTAGTTTTAATTCTCTTTTATCTTCATTTCAAATTTCATCTCCCTTCCACCAAAAATTCAAAAAGTTCATTTTAATTTTCACCTCTCTTTTTCAAAAATTCACTTCAATTTTCATCTCTCTTTATCCCAAAAAAAATCAAAAATTCAAATTTCATATCTTTTCTATTTATATGGCTCCTTCTCCCTCATTCCAACTTGATCAATCTTTAGAGAGAGGAGCCCGATCTCCAAGAGAAATTTCGTCGAGGAAGTTGCCTAGCCTCCAAGCCGTCCGGTGACAGCGAGTCGGCCTTGTCGAGGCAATCACGGTCCATTTTCCGCTCCTAAGGTGAGATCCAAATTTTTCTTTGCATTTTATCTTAGTTTAATAGTAGTTTAGTCTTCGCATTTTTTCCCCATCGTCATTTTGTTCTTCTAGATCTTAAAAAAAATTCCACCACGATTTTTATCCATCACCGATTCAGAATTTTCATCTCATCATCGCGATCTCTCTGCCTTCATTTTCTATCTCTCACGATCCACCAACTCCGACCACATACGGTGGTCGGAGAGTCGGATTCAAATCCCTCATTTTCGTCAAATCCCCATCCACGTTCCGATTTTGTAGATAAATAAAAGAATCATTTTTTATCTCTAACATTTGTTTTGCAGGATAAATAAATAAAAAAACACAAAAACAAATATTTATTATCTTATTCTCTAACGTTTGTTTTGCAGGATCATTAATAAAAAATAAAAAAAAATCATTTTTATCTAACGTCTGCTTTGCAGGGAAATTTTCTTTCTTCATTTCTTCTCTTATTTTCGGATTTACAAAAAAAATAAAAAAAGAGTTTTTTATCCTTTTCCTTTATTCACTGCTTACAACAAAATTACAAAAAAATAAAAATAAAAAAATAAAAAATTTCAACCGCAAGCGGTAGGGCCACCAACCCCCGCCGCCCGCGCTAAGCAGCCACCGGCCCTAGCCGAAGGCCGCCGAAGCACCGCCGCCCACGCGCCCCGCTCGGCCGACCTCCAGGCGACCGGCCGCCCTCCTCCATCGTCGGCGGCGCAGCAACCTGCGGCCCCCCTCCATCGAGCCGCGCTGCCACACGCGGCCACGCGTGCGCGCGGCACCGCCATCGACCTCCAACCGCCCGACCGCCGCGCGGCGCCGCAGGCGGCGCGACGCTCCAGTGCCCCTCTACAGCCGCACCTGTGCGCGCACCAGTGCATCGTCCCTGCTCCGCATCCGCGCCGACCTCCCTCTTCAGCCTTCTCCTCCGCCGAAGCCCGCCTCCAGCTCCTCTCGCCCCGCGTCCACCCAAGCGCCGTAGGCGGTGCCGTCCCCCCTCCATAGTGCCGACCTTCCTGTAACCGCGCGGCCGTCGCCCGATCCACCGCCCTTAAGAAGAGAGGCTGCGGCGGCGCCCCCTTTGGCACCCCTTTGAAAACGAAGACCTAGGGCGTCATATTTTAAAATAAAAATATTGGGAAATTTACAGTTACGCCCTCAGAAATTTCAGAAATCACGAAGAAACCCTTATCAGTTCTGCAAGTCACATGCTCTACATGCCACCACTGGGTAATTTACATGTTCTGTCTGCGTACTTATTTTTTTATAATTTAAGATAGAAACATTAATTATTTACATTTTAGTCCATGTTCCAGACCAAACTTGCTTGCTTTCTTTTGAATGAAATAAATGTTATATGTGATCCAAAAATTTTGCAAAAATTGTGCTATGCTCCTGATGTGATTATCTTCTTAGCATAAATTTCTCATTGCATTTTGCCTTCATTTATTACTACTAAAAAATCAAAAACATATCATTTTTCCTTGTTTGAAATTTCAAAATTCATAAAAATTCAAATATTGTTCCAAAAACTTCAAAAAAATTAGAGTAGTTGTATTTCATTGTCTTTTAATTTCTGGCCGATTTTCACACATTAATTATTTATAAAACCCAAAAAAATTAAAAAATATCAAAATCTTCTAAAAATCATAAAAGATTCTATAAAAATCCAAAAATTATGATTTCAGTTCTTGTTTGTAGATAATTATTTCTAGTTTGTCCTAAAAATAATTGTCAGGAGTTTTGGGCACTTAAAATATTTTTAAGTTGCAAATTACTCCAGGCTTTGCACATTTTCTTATTTCCTCACTGTTTAATTTTTAGAAAAAATACAAAAACATCTGAAAATTCCACAAAAATTCTCAAAAATATTTCAAAACTTTTAAAACCAAAAATAATTTCTTTGAATTTTTCTGAGCATTTTTGACTAATTGAAAAATTGTAAAAAGAGTTGGTGTGCATATTTCTTGAGTTTAATCACATTGTTCGTTATTTTTGAAAATAAAAAAAATTGCAAAATCAAAATCACTAAAAATTTGAAAATCAGAAAATATAAAAAAAATTAGAAATAAAAAAATTAAAAAAAATTAAAAAGATTCAAAAATCACAAAACCAAGGATAGTGTCCTTTGATATTCCTGTTTTCTTTTAATTAGTTTCTGATTAATTGAATAACCCTTGGGAATTGTAGCCTCCCTGAGTTCGACCCTGTCCCTATACAGGTTAATAAGTAGCAAATTTAAAAAAAAATCTTTTGTTGACGCGGGTTTCGGGGATAAAAAACAACGACCCTTTTTACCAATTAATTCCCATCCTCGAATTTCGCACTCAACAAAATGGTGTCGTTGCCGGGGAGAAAAAAATTCAAAAATCTCCAAATTCCGTCTCAACAAAATGGCGCCGTTGCCGGGGAGGCACGGCGAGGGTAGTTAGGTTTCTCTTTTGACCTGCTATTCTTGGTTGTAAATATTTCCATTCACTTCATTGTTCATATCACTGCACTCATTTCATTTCATTCTTTTTCTCATATTTGATAATTGTATTTCTTACATATTTTCTTCCATTTTTCTTGTGAGGGCCCGCGGAGCGAAGGAGGCAATCCTAGGAGAGCCGAAGCACCCAAGCGACGTGGAGGCGGCTTGATTCTTCACCAAGCTGCAGGATAGCGTGAGAAGAAGAGAAGAAGAAAAAAAGAGAGAAAAATTTAAAAGAGAGAGAGAGTTTCTTTTCCATTTGAACTTTGTAACAGGACATTCATTTGTTGCGGGGTATGTTTCGCCAAGTGTCGGTGCACTTGAGGGACCTCACCGGTTTTGTTTTCATCGCCTTTATTTTTCTTTGTTTTACGCGGATTTCGTGAGATACCTCTTGATTGCTTTAATTAATGCTTGAGCTAGGTAATTAATTAGGTCCAAACACCTTAAATAAGAAATTTCTGTGCCTATAGAGTAGAGCGTAATTTGGACTTAGTCAAATTAACTTGTTCTTGCCCGTTAATAGAAGTTATCATCCAGGACGGTTCACTTGCATCATATAGGTTAGTTTATTTTCTGTATTTAAATTCTGCACGGATCACTTGCATGTAGAGTGTTGGTGACAAGGTACGCATCTCTAACCCCTGTATGCATCATCGTTTTTAATCGCGCATTGGCATTTCCAATCTCCTTCCTTATTTTCACTCACATAAATTAAAAGGAAATTGGATACTCGGTAGACGATTCGTTGAATATACTTAAACCAAGTGATAACTGCCTAAAATTTGGGACTGCTAAAAGAAAACTCGACCCTAAAATAAACATAAGGAAAAATCATTGTTTTGGGGAGAGTAACCCCCTCATTGTATTCGTTTTAACTTGCTCGCGTACACACTAAGGTTATTGCCCAAATCCCATAATTCAGCCTAAGCGTTTGTACAACTTTGTGATTATCACATAACTCTAAAACAAACAAGATTAAGAGACCGAACCTTCACGGTCTTCACATTGAGTTGAGTTGGTGAACTGAGGGTTTGTATTGTGTTTGATTGTTTGTGTGCTAGCTAGATCCTTCTGTGCATTTGCGCCTTCTTCTCCATATCTTTTGGCTTGACCCTCGTGCTCTCTCATCTTTTGTTTCGAAGATGGCTGACTGGAGTTATTTTAATCCGATCTTTGAAGATATCTCGTACTCTCCAGACGATCCACCTTCCTTTTTTTAGGAGGACTTTCCTCCTGATTTTTGTGCATATCCGCCTAACCCATTATTTCAGGAAGCGGAGGACTTTGATTTTTACCCACCCTCATTCAGCCCACCCGGTCCTGAGATTTTGGAGTCACCTTTCATGATTTCCACACTTGAGACACTGAACCAGATGGTGGAGCATATGAATTCGAGGATTAACAATCTCTTTAACATAAATTCGAGCCAGAACGTTGCTCCACTTTTTGAGGATATGGATTCATTTGAGGATAATCATGAGAGCTTGCAATCGCCCAAGATACAAAAAAATGAGAAAATTTTAAAAATCCAAAAAGATTCGGGGAGACACATTATTGATTCATTTTGTGAGGAGAGGACCCAAATACCCAATCATTTACCCACACAATCATCCACCACATGTCCCAATCTTGACCCCGAGGATTCCACTGTACAGACTGCTCTTGGCAATCCTCATGTAAATGATGATTCCGACCTCCACCCTTGTATGGATGAGGTTCAAAAATTCAAAAAAATGGTGACTGAACCCGAAGTGGTAGCCACCCTTAATGAGATCATTAAAGATCCACTTCAACAGGCCATGACAGGTTTATCTACTCCTCAACAGAAGAAGAGAAAGCGAAGGAGAAGATCTGAGCGTCACATCTTGACCATGGCCACTGCCTACGCCATCTCTCACCGTCCATATTTTAAGAAAGGGAACACTACCACACCTCTTTTGAGTTGCTCCATATCTGACTATTCTTGTGATAACGCTCTCCTTGACAGTGGTTCGTCAATCAATGTAATACCCTTCTCTATGGTACAGTCTCTTCATCTTGGGCCTCTTAAGAAAACCAGGATGATAGTTTAATTTGTTGATGGATCCATCAAGAGGCTGAAGGGTATTCTAGAAAATGCTGTCATTTCTATTCAGGGCCTGAATTTTACTTCGGATTTTATTGTAATGCCCATGGAGACCTCCGCTCCTGTGGAGCACCCTCCAATCATCCTGGGACGGCCTTTCCTCGCCTCGGCAGGAGCCGTTATTGACTATGGTTCAGGAGAGATTCGCTTCCGTTCTGATGTAGGGAACGATGTGTTGATCACTACACCCACCACTGCTCAGAAACCTGCATATCATGAGAACCTGCCCGTGTTAGCCAACCCCAAGGAATTTGACATTGATGATAATATCAGAGATTCTTGTTATATGTTGGATGATAATGAAACCCAAGAATTCCTCTTGAAGGAGGAAGACTCGGAAAGCATAGACCTTGGAGTTCCCCCTTCTGGTATGTGGAGATGCATTGATGACATCCGTGGAATTTACACGATAGACACCCTAGAGCGGAAGGCAGAGTCTGAAACTAGACATGACGGACATGATTTGATTACTTCCACTGATGAGTCCGTTCCTATTCACCTTGATTCAGATGAGACCGATCAGGCCAAATTTGATTTGATTGCTTTTATAAAAGAATTTGGGCCTTTTGATAAAGATGATGATCCAGTAGAGGCTCGCCAGGCTGAAAATGATCCTACCTTTTCGGATAATGATTTCGAGCCATTTTACTTTGATGTTTGTGAGACTTCCCAGGCTAGAAATGACCATACTACTTCCAATAACCGGTTTAGGCCTGCACAATCTGAAACCGCTGAGGATACATTCTTGATCGATTCTACTCAGTTTTATATCTAATGATGATCCCAATATCGACCTACACCTTGTCAAATCCATACCTCAGCGGTCCCGCAAGAAGGTTCGCTTTCGACCTTCTTGACCTTTGTACATCCACTCCTCTTGTATATCCTTTCGTTTTACGCTTTCTTCTCCCGTTTTATCATTCACCCCTTTTCCGTGTGTGTATATATGCTATACTTAGGATGTGCTTTATCCTAAGTATAGGGGGGGTGAATGATTTGTGTTGTTCATTTTCGTCCTTTTCATCACTCTTGTTGTTGCCTATACTTAGGGATACTCTACCCTAAGCATAGGGGGTGATGTTGTTCATATCGTGTCTTTTTATTTTTGAGTCTGTACATTCTCTCATCGGTTCTCCCCTTTTGTACACTCTATTATACTTAGGATTACTTGATCCTAAGTATAGGGGGGATCACCATCTTCTCTTCTTTTTATCTTTTCACTTTTCTATACTTAGCACGAGTTGTCTTCCTTTTTCGCTCTCTGATCACTATGAGGACATAGTTCGAGCTAAGTATAGGGGGGTGTCGTATATATTGTACATATACTTTAGACATAACTCGTACTTTTAAATACGTTTATTTGGGGGGTTGTGTATGTATAGTTTGTAAAATCCACGTGCGTAAAAAAAATCAATCAAAAATCAAAAAAAAATAAAAACCAAAAAAAACCAAAAAAAACAAAACAAAAAAATCAATCAAAAAAAACAAACAAAAACCAAAACCAAAAAAAACAAACAAAAACAAAAACACCAAAAAAACAAAAAAAATCTTGTATATACTTGTATATTTTACTAACCCTTTTCAAAAAAAAACAAAACAAAAAACAAAACAAAAAAACAAAAAAAACAACAAAAAAATACAAAACCAAACATCTATAAAAATTTGCAAATTTCAAAAAAAAACTTTCTTTCACATTTGCATTTTTCCTCCAAAAAAGCCATAAAAAGTTCAAAACTAGAAAATTATTTTAAAAAAAAAGTGTGTTCTTTTCACATGTGCATCATTCCTTTTTCAAAAAAAAAACCCTTGCATTTTTCATATGTTGCATTTGCATGTGCATTTTTCAGGATAGTATTGGCATTTAAACTATGTCTGGAATAAAATTGAAGAATGGAGCTTAGCTGGACCTTAATCCACCTAATTCTCAGAGGAACTTCACCGAGAAATAGGATTTTAGAAGCTTCAGGTCCTTGACTTAATTCTTTGAGTTCCACATGACAATGTGCAGCGTTTGACTCTTAGTGTCTAACCTGATCTCTTCATTCTGGGTATATCTCTGGAATAGGGAATCAATTTGTACTCTCGTACTATGCACTTAGCTCAACTCAGACGGGATGTTGAAAGACTGTGTGAGTTTCTTTTCTGGTAGCGTGGAAATCTAAAGACCGGAGTACGGGTTGAAATAAAGCTTCGGAAAAGGGATGGACGGCTGGGCACAATTTTTTCTAAGACCCCAAAAAATGTACGGAAGCAAAAGATTCTATATCCGTAGGGGCACAACAAGATCCAAGCAGAACCACCAAAAATCCAAATACAAAGAAGCCACTACCAAATAAATATCTGACCAAAAAGGTCCAAGCTTCAAGAAAACCTGCAGATCTTGGTGGAGACTCGGCTACACTGGCCAGCTTCACAAGGAGAGGTGACTACACTGGCCACCCTCCAGTTCTTTTCTCCTTCTTCTAACTTCTCCCCTAATTCGATTGTGAACACAGCACGGCATACCTTAGAAGGAAATACCTGAATCCCCGAGGATGAGTTACTGGAGAGGAGATTTGCATGGTAGTCCTGCATTCTGGATGGGAAGAGCTAAAACCTTTCACACACATGAGTCGATTGTTCAATGTTCATAGGGTGTGCTTTAGGAAGAGGATTGATCTAGGATGACTTCTGAGCCGAAACTGTGACAATGATGTGTAGAACTTGAAGGCTGTCGTTTTTAAAATTCTAAGTCTCACAGAAGTTCCGACACACTAATAATCCAAAGGTCCGACAGAGCTCCAAACTACAATTTTATGAAGATAAGTTTAATACTCAATGGTGTCCTACTTTCTTTATTTTCCCTTTCTTTTTCTTTTTCTTTTACTTTTTCTTCACTTATTCATTCAAATAAGTGTTTGCTAAGGGACTAGCAAAGGTAAAGCATAGGGAGATGATGAATCTGCGATTTGTCATCTTTATTCATTTATTTTAGCTTAAAATTCCTTATAAAACACCTGCATTTAACGTTAACTCCATATTCTTACTAACTTACATTCGTGTGTAAATATTGTACAATTCTGACTAATTTTAACCAAAAATAAATAAATAAAGAAAGAAAGGAAAAATAAAGAAAAGAAAATATAAAAAGAAAGACTATATACAGGCTGACCCGAACCCCGAGAGAAGGTCAAGACTTGACCTGATCGATCAGCAATAAAGTAGGGGGAGATAGGGTCCTTAACCAGAAAATCCAAAAAAAATGTGTGTTCTCCCTTATTTTGTATATATATCTGTATAAACCTGACACTAATTTATTTGTACCTTAATTGACCTCAAATCAAATAACAGTCAAAACCAAAGTTGTAAATAAAAATGTGTTCTAATTACTAAAATTGATTGCACAATTAAATCTTGTACAGAATAAAAGTAGCCACACTTGGAAAAAGCCACTAAGCATTAATTGAAAGACCAATTCTGGCTCCATATGAGCTCAAATTGAATCAATCTTAGTTCCATTGGACTCGAAATTAAATTATCTTTAAAATGGCTGTATTTTCATAATTTTTGAAGTTACGGTTGAAAAGTCGGTTTTCTGGGGTGGTTTGTGCAATTTCCCATGTATTTTGTGCATATTGTATTTGTATATATTTGTAAATTATTCTCACTAATTCTTTAAAACAAAAATAAAAAAATAATATCCTTTAAAAACAAAAAATGGGCTAATTTCGTCATGTACCGTTGTGTATAATGTCATATATGTACGTATTATATGTATATAGTTGCTATTTTTAATTAACCTTCATAAAAAATAAAAAAAATAACATTTTTTAATTCAAATTAAATAAATGACGAAAATTAAAAAATGAGTTAATTTTGTAGTTAGTTTTAATTCTCTTTTATCTTCATTTCGAATTTCATCTCCCTTCCACCAAAAATTCAAAAATTCATTTTAATTTTCACCTCTCTTATTCAAAAATTCACTTCAATTTTCATCTCTCTTTATCCCAAAAAAAATCAAAAATTCAAATTTCATCTCTTTTCTATTTATATGGCTCCTTCTCACTCATTCCAACTTGATCAATCTTTAGAGAGAGGAACCCGATCTCCGAGAGAAATTTCGTCGAAGAAGTTGCCTAGCCTCCAAGCCGTCCGGTGACAGCGAGTCGGCCTTGTCGAGGCAATCACGGTCCATTTTCCGCTCCTAAGGCGAGATCCAAATTTTTCTTCGTATTTTATCTTAGTTTAATCGTAGTTTAGTCTTCGTATTTTTTCCCATCATCATTTTGTTCTTCTAAATCTTAAAAAAAAATTCCACCACGATTTTTATCCATCACCGATTCCGAATTTTCATCTCATCATCGCGATCTCTCCACCTTCATTTTCTATCTCTCACGATCTACCAACTCCGACCACGTACGGTGGTCAGAGAGTCGGATTCAAATCCCTCATTTTTGTCGAATCCCCATCCACGTTCCGATTTTGTAGATAAATAAAAGAAACATTTTTTATCTCTAACGTTTGTTTTGCAGGATAAATAAATAAAAAAACACAAAAAAATATTTATTTCCTTATTCTCTAACGTTTGTTTTGCAGGATCATTAATAAAAAAATCATTTTTATCTAACGTCTGCTTTGTAGGGAAATTTTCTTTCTTCATTTCTTCTCTTATTTTCGGATTTACAAAAAAATAAAAAAAGAGTTTTTTTATCCTTTTCCTTTATTCACTGCTTATAACAAAATTACAAAAAAAATAAAAATAAAAAAATAAAAAATTTCAACCGCAAGCGGCAGGGCCACCAACCCCCGCCGCCCGCGCTAAGCAGCCACCGGCCGTAGCCGAAGGCCGCCGAAGCACCGCCGCCCACGCGCCCCGCTCGGCCGACCTCCAGGCGACCGACCGCCCTCCTCCATCGCCGGCGGCGCAGCAACCTGCGGCCCCCCCTCCATCGAGCCGCGCTGCCACACGCGGCCACGCGTGCACGCGGCACCGCCATCGACCTCCAACTGCCCGACCGTCGCGCGGCGCCGCAGGCGGCGCGGCGCTTCACCGCCCCTCTACAGCCGCGCCCGCCGCGCGCTGGCCCCGCGCCTGTGCGCGCACCAGTGCACCGTCCCCGCTCCGCATCCGCGCCGACCTCTCTCTTCAGCCTTCTCCTCCGCCGAAGCCTGCCTCCAGCTCCTCTCGCCACGCGTCTGCCCAAGCGCCGCAGGCGGTGCCGTCCCCCCTCCATAGTGCCGACCTCCCGCTGTTGTAACCGCGCGGCCGTCGCCCGATCCACCGCCCTTAAGAAGAGAGGCTGAGGCGGCGCCCCCTTTGGCACCCCTTTGAGAACGAAGACCTAGGGCTTCATATTTTAAAATAAAAATATTGGGAAATTTACAGTTACGCCCTCAGAAATTTCACAAATCACGAAGAAACCCTTATCAGTTCAGCAAGTCACATGCTCTGCATGCCACCACTGGGTAATTTACATGTTCTGTCCGCGTACTTATTTTTTTATAATTTAAGACAGAAACATTAATTATTTACATTTTAGTCCCTGTTCCAGACCAAACTTGCTTGCTTTCTTTTGAATGAAATAAATGTTATATGTGATCCAAAAATTTTGCAAAAATTGTGCTATACTCCTGATGTGATTATCTTCTTAGTATAAATTTCTCATTGCATTTTGCCTTCATTTATTATTATTAAAAAATCAAAACATATCATTTTTCCTTGTTTGAAATTCCAAAATTCATAAAAATTCAAATATTGTTCCAAAAACTTCAAAAAAATTAGAGTAGTTGTATTTCATTGTCTTTTAATTTCTGGACGATTTTCACACATTAATCATTTATAAAACCCAAAAAAATTAAAAAATATCAAAAATCTTCTAAAAATCATAAAAAATTTTATAAAAATCCAAAAATTATGATTTCAGTTCCTGTTTGTAGATAATTACTTCTAGTTTCTCTTAAAATAATTCAGGAGTTTTGGGCACTTAAAATATTTTTAAGTTGCAAATTACTCCAGGCTTTGCACATTTTCTTATTTCCTCACTGTTTAATTTTTAGAAAAAATACAAAAACATCTGAAAATTCCACAAAAATTCTCAAAAACATTTCAAAACTTTTAAAACCCAAAAATATTTTCTTTGAATTTTTCTGAGCATTTTTGACTAATTGAAAAATTGCAAAAAGAGTTGGTGTGCATATTTCTTGAGTTTAATCACATTGTTCGTTATTTTTGAAAATTAAAAAAAATTGCAAAATCAAAATCACTAAAAATTTGAAAATCAGAAAATATAAAAAAATTAGAAAAAAATTAAAAAAATTAAAAAGATTCAAAAATCACAAAAACCAAGGATAGTGTCCTTTGAGATTCATGTTTTCTGTTAATTAGTTTCTGATTAATTGAGTAACCCTCGGGAATTGTAGCCTCCCTGAGTTCGACCCTATCCGCTATACAGGTTAATAAGTAGCAAAATTTAAAAAAAAAAAATCTTTTGTTGACGTGGGTTTCGGGAATAAAAAACAACGCCCTTTTTACCAATTAATTCCCGTCCTCGAATTTTGCACTCAACAATGTGGTGCGGTGTTGACCATGGGTTCCTCATCAAATGAGTCACCATATAGATTTTAATATTCATGAAGGGTCAGCAGACGACTCGGGGAGGTGCTAGTGATCTTAGTTGGTTTGGCATTATTGGACTCTTGTGTCGGATCATCAAAATGGTCAAGACAATTAGCAAAAATCATGTTCGACTCAATGACAGCTTCAGGTTATGAGTCCTCCTTAGAAGTTGTCATGATGGTGGTACAAGCAGTTAGTGAAGTGGAGGTGTGGGAAGTCTCTGAACCAACGGTCGTCCGGACAGTCGGTATCTCAGGGGTAGTGATAGATGGGATTCATCTATCTCTCGGTGGTAACGAATGTGTACGGATATACGAGTCACCTTAGAGTAAAGTGTATCAAAGAATGGATGAGGTCGGGGCGCTCCCAATTCTGTAAAATCGATCTCCCGAGTCTCATAATCTATAGTTGCCTTAGCTGAGGCTAATAACGGCTTCCCGAGAATAATAGGAGATTGGTTAAACTCTCCTCGATGCTTAATGTCAATGACCATGAAGTCTACCTGGAGTAGAGCACCTTGGAAAGTAATGATGACAGAAATGGTTCCTCTCATCCGTTTTATGGATCGATCAGCCAGCTGAACGATCACTCTGGACTTCCTAAGTGATCCGAGTTTGAGCTTGTCAAACACGGAGGTCAGAAGGATATTTATTGATGAGTAATCATTAATTCTCATATGGGTAAAAATGATATCTTTGATTTCACACTCAACTTGGGGCAACCGCTTCACTCTACGGCTCTTGGTCTTTCTCCCCATCACCAAGGAGGTGGCCTTAGACACTATGTGTCTTTCAGTCCTTATTCTCTTATTACCTGACCTCTTAGGCATCAATTTACTCTTTACAAATCTCTTGAGGTCGTGGAAGTGATCTATGACCTTTATTAAGGGAAGTTTAAAAATCAATTCCTCATCGAGTGCTTCCCTTAGGGTAGGATCCAATTTTTTTAAGTCTTTTCATTTTCTATTTTTATGAGTTTTTCTTGTTTTTCATTTTTTTGTTCTTTTTGAGATTTTCAATTTTTTTGATGTTTTTGATGGATGAATGATCAGGCTCTGGATTGGAGGGTAAGTGGTTAGTAGAAGAGGGAGGTAGAAGTGACTCCATTTGTACATGATGAGCGGGTTTCCTAATATTATCTCTGTTTTCAAACTTAAAACTACCCATATCCTTTTCCACTTTCATTTCCAAGCTGGCAGAAATTGAGTGCAATATTTTCATGACATTTCTTAAATTGTTACCAAATGATTCATTTTTCTCAATAAGTCTAAAGATGTCTTCCTCCACAAAATTCTCATGACGAATCATGGGAGAGTTCTGCTCAATTGAAGGATACTGCTGAGATATTGGGGTCTCATACTCAACATGCCTAGACTCTAGCATGTAATGCTGGGTCGAATGTGGACCATCTGAATGGCAGATATTGGTCGGAGCCTCATATAATGGAGTCAAAGAATGGGGGGCTGGTAAGTCAAGCTCATGAGTCCAATCCTGTAAATGTGTAGGCTCTCTAAATGGCCGGTATGAGGGTTGGTCAATGTAAGCTTGATCACTAAAGTCAATCAAGTCTGAGAAATCATGACGTGCAGGCCTCTCCATTCGGGTTGTTCGATCGACCAAGTTGTTCGTCTAGTCATATGTCTCAGCAGTGGCTTGTTCTTCGTATGGTTCATTGATTCCAGCAAGCTCTTGAGAATAAAGACAGTCAGCCTAAGATGGAAGTGGATTCGGAGTGTTAGAATATGGAGTAGGTGAGAAATGCAAAGAAGTAGGAAAGTCAGTCGAAGGTCTGACTTCATAATTGGGTCGAGGTGGAACCGACCACGGGTAATGGTCTCCCATAGATGGCGGAGGATGCATGGAAGAAGGAGAAGGAGAAGATGAACGGTATATGGTCGAGGAGGAATGACCAGAGGTCTCAGGGTATGGGACCAATATCCCGACATCTTGAAGAAGATCGAGGTAGAAAACGTGCAATTACATAGGATAACACACACAGACAGAAAGAAAGACAAACACAAGAGCAAACCCAGAGTTCACACTCAACACGATGAAGGACCCGAAGCCAGGTCTGATTAATCTGGTTGATTTTAAGTGTGATTTTTCAGGCAAATAGCAAGGGTTACATAGCCTATAGGAAAGTCGGCTCAAAGCCGGATGCGTCTCCCCAGTTTATCATGTCACCTAAGATACCAACGCCCTTCCTTTCTTCGCTTCTATCACCAGCTGATAAGTTCAAGGACCTGCCCCTATCTACCTACCGAAGTAGGCGAAGGCTGACAAGGCTTATAACTTCTCCCCGGAGGGTTACTAGCAACTTGTCACAGTGCACTGCTATTTCACCCCTATCTACCTATCGAAGCAGGCGGAGGCTACTTGGCGTTGGTCAGTCGAACCCCAAATGATTCAGCATGTGATATTTGCTAGGATCGGGGTACGTGATATGGAAGGCGGGGATATTAGCTCTGTCTTAGGGTGTGCACGCACTCTGTACCCTTACTCAGCCTGAAATCAAGGTCGGGGTTACTCTCCCGCAAACTAGGGTTAATTTTAGTCAATTTTTTTCTACTTCAATTAGCAGTCCTGATTTTAGAGATTAGTTGTCACAAGCAATCACGTCTATCGTCCAGTCCCAATTCCTTTATCCTAGGTTAGAAAAACGGAGAGAGAGGATCGGAAAAAGCCGATGTAATCGAGAAAACGATGATGAATGCTTGAGTAAGAAGACTTATAGTGCCTCCAGCTCTCTACAATGCGAGATGCAATACTAAATTAAAATTTTACACTATATGAATGCAAGCGATGAAAAGCCGCTCCTAGACAGGCAGTTCTATTAACGAGTGAAGAATGAATTTGAATTTGGCTAAAGTCATGCGGTCTAAGTGCGCCTTTTAATGGTAAAGTGAGGTGCTATATACTACGAGCACAAACAGTTCTAAGAAAGCTCTAAGAACCACGAGTGCAGGTCCTATCCTACGTCAATCAACCACACAACACAGAGACTCTTTTTATTATTTAATTATACGTACGAGAACCCAAACGGGAACAGTTGTAAATGCAGGCATTTTTTTACAAGTTAACGAAAATTAAAATCTTTTTGGCATCTCAACAGCCGACTTGATCCACGAATCGTCAGCCTCCGATGCACTTGGAGATGTGTCGACTTCAAGAAAGCCGCTCCAAATCTACCGGACCCTCGCACCAAAAGATGGAATTTTATGTCAAAGTGAGATAGATAAAAAATAAATAAAAAATATAACTGAAAAAAATGGAATAATTACAAATGGGTTCGGGGGTCAGACTACCAGAATGAATGGAAAACCAAAATCTAATTTTCTAAAATGATCCTAAGTTGTTTTCCTCCCTGGCAACGACACCATTTGACTGATCTAGAATTTATCCTTTTAATAAAATTGAATTAGCGATTTCGTTGCAGTCAGATAAATTCGAATCGATCAAAGAATAACCTCCTGGATCGATGAATCGTCGAATTAATTAATGTGCGGTTTGATATTTTTTTAACCTAGGCAAGCCCCATGGTCGACTCAAGGAGGCAAAGGAACAACTTTGGATCAGAAAAGATGAAATAGATCACGATTTCCCAAGTTGTAATTATTTGTAATTTTTTTATGCAATAAAAAATACCAATGCACAAATGCGGGTGAATTAGGTTATTAAGAAAACAAGCGACATAGTCAAATTTAATTTTAATGTGAAATTAATTCAAATTCAGCCAAATTTTATTTTTCTTAAAAACTTAATCCAACAACGAATGCAAATGTATTTTTAGGGAATTTTTGGGCTTGAGATGCACAAATGAAAAATGCAAACTTTTTTGAGGTTTTTATGCAATTTTTCATGCAAACAAAATGCAAAAATTATGAAAAATTTAATGGAAGTGAAATATGATGAAAGGAAGCTACAATAATATTTTTGGAATTTTCTGATGCTTTATAATTTTTTATGATTTTTTTCTGAAAATAGAGTGATTGTACATATTTAATTGCTAAAAAATTCACGAAATCAAATTTTTATGAAGAAAAATTATCTCAAATAGATATTTTATTTTACAATCCAGAAGAGTTGAAATTTCACAAAAATATTAATTGTGGACTTAATTAAAAATCAATTACAGATTCACTCTAAGATTTATTTTATGCAAAATACAATTTCGATTTAGATGCAATTTGGATAGTAATTAAAACACAACTAGAGGTATCATCCACAAATTTTTACAATTTTGGGAGCAATAAATGAATATGTGTGAATTTCAGAGCTTAATTGGATAAAATATCACCGAATTATCAAACTCTGATTTTTTATAAATTGTCGAAGGCTCACAAAAATGCAAATTAATATCCAAATGATAAAGAATTAGTTGCTCAACAAAATGCTATTTTCATTGTGCATAAAGTCAGGGGTGTCCTTGTAATACAGAAAATAAAAAATAAACAAAACCTGTGCACAGAGGATGTTTTGCAAGTAAACAAACTTGAAGGATGAAATTGCAATTTTCACAAAATAAAATAAAAATAAAAAATTGGACCTTTGGCTTTTCTTCTCCCGCAAGCTAGGGCGCACATGGAGTGGGGGCGGCTAGGGTGCAAGGGTGGAAGATCAGCGCTGCTGGAGCACGGGGCATGGGATGGTCGGGTCGCGCGGGGCGAGGGGAGGTTACGCGATGCCCAGCACTGAGGGAGGAGAGGTAGCGGTCGCGGGCAGCTTAGCGGCGGCCGCGTAGTGAAGGGCGGATGGGGCCGCGCTCGCAGGTCGGTGGGCGACGTGGCTGCATGCGGTGGCAAGGGGCGCGAGGCGTGGGCCGCGGGAACGATGCGGCGGACATAGAAAGGGTGGCGCCTGGAGGTGCGATGGGGGAAGCTGGACGATGTCGGTTGCGGCATACACTGGGGTCGGTGGAAGTCGCGAGGGAGGCACGGCGGCTGCTGGAGGACAGGTCGCAGGAGGGCACGCTAGGCGGTGCTGGGGGCATGGAGGAGTAGGCGGAACGGTGGCAGGAGGTCGAGGTCGCTGGTGGCTGAGGCGAAGCGCGCTCGGCGCAGCCAGGGGACGTGCGGGTGGCGGCCGTACCTGGAGGTGGTGGAGCAGGGGAGCGGCGGGGCCACTCTAGGGAGGAGACGCGAGGCCACCAGTGGCTGAGGCTGGTGGTGGAGGCGTCCTGGAGGATGACGGTTGGTCGCTGTTGTCGATCGGCGGTGTTCAGAGGACTGGAGGGTAGCAAGGGGCGACGGTGGTGACTCATGTCGCCTCGTCCAATTCATGTTTCCCTTTTTTTCTTTGTAATTTTTTTAAAATTTTTTTTGTAAACATGAAAAAATATGAATGAATGAATATGTGGTGTGATGGTGTATGAGGGTAATAATGATGTAAAAAAATATGATTTTGAGGTACTGATGTTGTGGTGATTGTGGTGGTGTGTTTGATGATGAACAACAAGGAAGAAAATTATGAGATAGAAAAATAAAATGATAAGGAAAAGGAGAGGGATTACTTACCTGTGATTTTGCCAGGTGGAGCTGCGATGTGCGGCTCTCGTCATGGCCTCAAGCATGTGGTGGAGCATGCGAGGCTGGGCAGCAACCTGGAAGGAACTGCAACGTGAAGCGGAGCTTCACGGATCTCACCAATGGTCGAAGAAGACCGAAGACTCGTTGTCGCTTAACGTCAAAGGCTGAGCTATCACCTCGGAGCTTCAACGGTGTTGGAGTTCTCTCCTCTCTTGTTTAGGAAATGGTGGATGATGGAAAATGAAGTCGATGTGGGGAATAAAAAGGATGAGGGGGAAGTTGGAAATGAGGTGGAGAAAGTGGGGAGAATGGTGGAGGAAGTGGAGACTTGGAGTGGGGAGAAAGTAAAGAAGAAGTAAAAGAGGAGAAACTAAAATAAAAAAATAAATATAATAAAATAAGTAGGCTATTAAATACGAAATTAATAAATAATAATAAAGGTGGCACGTGGCTGCTCCAGGACTGCCACGTGTTGTACCTGGAAAAATCAAAAATTAAATGTAAAGAAAATCAAAAAAATAACAAAAGAGTTCAAAACAAAAAGTAGTCAACAAAAAAGTTGCTCGTCTCGACGAGATCTATATCTTTTGTGAAGGGCCGAAAATCAAAAGAAGTCATATGTACAAATGTATTTTTGGGTGGTACCTTATAGATTTAAAATACCGCATTTTATCTTTTGCAATTTTTAGTCATTTTTAAATAAGAGAAAAATCAAAATAAAAATAGAGAAAATATGAAAGGAATATTTACAATTTAATCTAATTTTTTATTTTTAATAATTAAGAAAATAAGAAGATAAAATAAAGGGCAAAAAGATTAATATGTACAATATACAATAGGGGCCCAAAACCCAAGTTTTGCATACGATCTCCGATTTTAATGAAATTGGTCTCATTTTGAAGGTCTTTGAATGTATATTGCTTTAAAAGTGAGTATACCTAAATCGGACACTGTATGAGAGAGATATACGCATTTTAAGGTTCTTATTCTCAAACTTGGATTTTGGTTTTATTGGACAATTTTACAAGTTAGTATTTTTTGATATTTTTTCTTTTTTGGTGTTAGTAAGATATACACAATAGAGTTGATTATATTGGATTTGGAGTTAGTATAAAATATACACAAATATGGTATTTACATGTGATTTTATTGCTTCTTATTTTATGCAAATATGAATTCTAAAATGCAAACATTATTAATGCATGCATGAATGCTAATTATGCAATAAGTAGAAATATACATGTAATTACTCGAGAACAAAGCTCTATTTTCAACTTTTAGAGTGATGAATCACAAATTCATCATCTGGGTATCTCTCCACCGACTGGTCTCTGCGGCTATGCTCATCCAGCTCTCATCTGCGTGAGCTCTCGCCTCATCTCTGCCATGAATGCTTCTTGGTCCTGGATCTGTCTTTGCATGGTCTCCATGGAGGCTAGAAATGTGTTGTTGATGGCAAACTGATCCAATACGAACGTCGATCCTTGTGGCTGCTCATCAGTCTGGCTGCTCATCAGTCCTTCCTCACTGCTGGCCATGTCTCCTGTCTCTGCAAAGGAAAAAGACCCTAGCTCAGGTGTTGTCGAATGAGTATATAGTTGTGTTGGATTCTGTACCAGTACCTTAGGGGTGAAAGAAGGATGGTCGAGGGGGAACAGGGTGGAGGCGAATTCGGGTTCAGAGAGCAGGTCTGAGCTCTCTAAAGCTGCCCTATATGAATGAGGAGGAGTTATGGAAAGCGATGCTATCAAAGGAAGCCAAAGAGATCTCCTTCCCATCATCATGATGTGGGAATTTATGAAGAGTGGATCTGGGATGCAAACAAGTGAGAAATCAAACCCCTAATTCACCTACTTAACGCATGCTGATGACCGTGAAAGCTCGATCGTTAATCTTGTCAAATTTTGTTTAGGTGATAATTCAATCTATCAGAGCGGTTAAGCGAGATGTTAGGAGCCCAGTGCTTTCAGGAGATTGTCTCGGATCTCACGACCAGTGTTTCCCAGCCAGTACGGGTACGAACCGTTTACTGGCAACCCAATCTGCCCACTCTGCTAAGGAAGTCCCGAACCGATTATCGGCTACCCTGTGAAATCCTCACCGGAGAACAACTAATCACAAGAACCAGTAGTCTGAAGAGAGTTTAGGCATGGCTCTATCTGAAGAGAGTTTAGGCATGGCTCTATCCTAGTGTGGGGGTCGCTCTCTCACTGTAGATAAATCAAATAATGAGGGGGTGACTCTCTCCAAAACAAAGATTTATAAGTGAGGTTCAGTTTTAGGTCAAGTTTCCTTTAACGGTCCTATATTTTATTGGTTATCTCTTTTTATTTATTTTTCTGAAAGAATACAGCGCCTAACAAATTTTCCAATTTCCGTTTTTTTTAGTCCAAGAAAACTGTAGGAGGAAGTCGAAAAAGGCGATTCGTGATCAAACACGATGATGCATGCAAAGATAGAAATGTGTACGTTGCTCCAGCATTCTGCAACCAGGGTGATCCGCGCATAAAATAAAGACAGAAATAAAACTACATATATGATGCACGAGGAAGTCGTCCATATGATGAGCAACTTCTATTAGCGGGAAGAGCTAGTAGTTAACTAATCAGAGAAAAGACCTGAGTCTGATCTTAGAGGCCGATCGGTGCCCACCACAGTGGGTCCTGCAAGCGTTGTATACGGTCTCTCTCGACGCGTGGTCTCTTAACCAATTAAGTTAACTTTTTATGTTTATTTTACTAACTCCAATTACGTTCTATAGGAATAGATAATACATTAAGGTGTTTAGACCTATCTAATTACAAGCTCAAGCAAATAGAAATCCTAAATCTAGTGGTCAAATCGTCGGGAATCAAATAGAAAAGAAATGTGAAAAACCTCGAAAAACCACGATGACGTCCCCCGAGTGCGCCGGCACTCAGCGAAATAGACCCCGAATAATCTAAGTGTCCGAGAGTGTCCATAGAATATAAGTTATTACAATAATAGTTTCTGCAAAAATAAAGTCTATCTATCTACTATAACTACTTCCTCTCCTCCTCTGCTCCTCTATATATGCGGGCTCCTCCAAAGTGAACCGGGTCATCCTCCAGGAGGTTCCTCGCACAAAAAGTGAAACAGAAGAAGTCAGAAAGCAGTTATAATGGATAGATACAAAAATGATCAAAAATGAAATCAACTACTAAGCCATGCTCCCTGGCAATGGGCCATTCTAATAACATGAGTTTTTACGATCGATTAAGGTGGAATAAAATAATCAGAAGGTTGTTGTCACCAATCAATCAAAAACCAGTTACAAAAAAAATAAACCACTCTCAAAAATCAACAAGGAATGTAAGCGGTCTCACAATTTTATTTACCTGTTATAGCGACCAGGATCGAATACAAGGAGTACGATAAAAAAACTAAGTGGTTAGATTTTGAGGAAATAAATATTTTTTTTTGGTTTTTAATTTTTCAAATTTTAATTTTCAATAAAAAAGAACAAGCACAAGGGATAAAAGACACACCATACTCTTTTTATATTTTTTTCAAAATAGTCAAAAATGTTCAGAAAATTATAATGAAATTGTTTTCGGGTTTTATAGGTTTTAAATTATTTTTGGTAATTTTTAGGGATTTTTCATATGTTTTTGTGAATTTCTAAAAATCAAACAATGATAAAAATACAAAACAGTGAACAACCCATAATAATTTGCAAATTAAAAATATTTAAATAGCTCAAAATTCCTTGATGATTTTTAATATAAAATAGGAGTAAAAAACAACAAATAGAACTTTAAACGCTATTTTTGGATTTTTATTTGATTTTATACAATTTTTATAAGATTTTGGATGTTTTGTAATTTTTAGGATTTTTATAAGGATTTTCAAACAAAATTAATAAGGGAAACAAAAGACAATGATACGGAAACAACAATAGCAAAAGTTACCCTTGTAGACACGTGGTGCTCGCTTGTGGAAGCAGAGGTGGATGGCTCTGATATTCCCCTGAAAAGAATTAGACGGCTCTGTTATTGTCAGGGATGTGTGTGTCAGATGAACCCCTACGATATGATCGGATCGTTAGAATGAAGGCGTGCTCATACGGCCCAGATCGGATCTGGAAAGCAGCTCCTGATCGAACGATAGAAAGAGGTCATGGACGAACTCGGCCCAGGAGAACTTCAACTGAGCAAGGACCGAGATCTGGCCCTCTGATGAAGACTCTAAGGGGTCCGGCACAGTCGTGAAAGTACTCCGCGTCGATGATTCGGTGCCGATGAGAAGGATGATGGTCAGATTGGTGTGGCAGTGGTCCAGCACCTGGAGCTGCTCCGGTTGAGCACAAGGGATACTATTCTGGTCTCCTGGTGTGTGCCTGCTCCTACAAAGGGTAGAGCAACTCGGAGGGGTCTCTCCGGTCGGGTTATTGCCTGGTAAAACAAGGAGAAGCGACGGGGAATGGGGTTCAACCTCCAGAGGAAATGGAGGAATGAGGTCTCGGCCTTAATGTCACTTCGATGAGTGAATCTAAGGTGGTCAGGTCACGAGAGGAAGATAGAGGGTCAGTGTGAGTGTCGATCAGTACGGTGAGGTGGTCGGTACGGGGCTCTAACCGTTTGGCCGGAGTGAGTGGATTGCGGCAGCGATGGAAGACTAAATCGAAGCGGAATGGCAAGTATGGGTGATATGATGGATACATGATGCTACTAACGAATGTAAGAACTCCATACAAGGGGAACGGTGAAGGTTTTGGCCTCAACCAGGTTGCGATGGACCAGGGAGGCTAGACGCAGTGGAACTCCAGCCACAATGGTTAAGCGTCGTCGATTCAGCACCAATCTGAGCTCCGAAGGTCGCTCCATAAAGTTGTTACTCAGCTGGAGGTGACTAGGGGGCAGAAGGGTGGCGAGGAATGAGCTGCGGAGCTTGAGAAGTGGAAGGAAGAATTTATACGCGAGCTCGAAGGTCTGGAAATATCGATTGGTGGAGCGAACCCTAGGTAGATCTGATCCTAACTAGGAATCCATGAGGATCAGGGATCCTAGGAGAGGCATCGGGTGGTGGAATTGAGGCAAAAGGAGGTTGGGTCCAATCGGGGAAATCCGAGAAGATGCTCCGGCAAGCAGGAATAGGGTCGACCCGGCTGGGGAGGAGACGTTGACTAGGGACAACGATCTTATGTGGACCAATTAGAATTCAGTGTTTACAAAAATATAAGAATATTAAATAAAAAATAGTAAATGATGTTAAAATAAATGTGTATAAAATAACAAAATATTTATTATTTTATAATCTATTTTTCTATGATTTCTAATTATTTTATGAAAAATAAAATAAGGTATATACGGTATAATGTGTTATGTACAAGTAGATTATACCTATGTATTATGTACAAGTATTTTCATTTTATTGTTTTTTATTTCATAAATTTATTTATTTACAAAAAAATGTAAGGAATATAGAAATATTTGTATATGATTTTTTATAATTTACATAAGGTATTAAATAAATAGGTATTGTATATATACAAGTGTCTTTTGTACAATGAATTGTGGATTTTTTATTTTTATTTTATTTTTCTAATTTTTATTTTATTTTTATGTTATTTCTTGGGATATATACAATAGAAAGAATAAGATAATTATATTTTATCAAAATAAATAAATAAATAAATATTTTGTACAAGTATAGGTGGTATGTACAATACATAGTGTACTCTTATCTCTCTCTACCTATTCTTTTGCGATCAGGTAAAATCTTGACCTTCTCTTGGGGTTTGGATCACTCTATATTTATTCTAAACACATCCTTCTTTTTCTTTTCCCTTTATTCTTTTATTTTTGGAAAATAAGTGTTAATTATGAAATATTAACAATGATATACAGAAAGTTAATTTGTTGTATTTACAGGTATTTATAGCTGGTTTTGCTAAAAGATAAAGCTAAAATAAAAGAATAAATAATGAGAATCGTATATTCATCAAGGCTCGTAGACATCCCCCTCCATGTCTCGTGCCCTATCAGGTACGACCACGGTCCTTCCGCTCCTGAGTGGTATATGATTAACATTATCAAATGAAATGATATCATGTTCATACCTAAGTGAATTTGAGTAGTATACATGATCATGGTACTATTGATGCTAACTCTTGTTTGGACTATTAGGGTTAGCATGAACCCGGGTAGGAATGGAGGTAGAAGGTGTAGATCTCTCATCTCATCATCTAGATATACAGTTTCAATCAACCCTCATATCTTGAATCTTGTTCCTGCATGAACATATGTCATCTAGTATCTCCTGTTGGAAGTCTATAGGAGTTGATGAAGAAGAAGAATGACCTAAATTCTGCCTAGGTTGACCATGTTGGAAAGATGGTCATGAATATTGGTCTTGTTTTCCCTAGTATTACTATTATGGGGCACTTTGAAATGGTGGGCCCTGCTGGCCCGACTAGTAAGACTGCTGACACATCTTCTGCTACTCTCATTGTGGTTGGGAGTAGTAAGGTCCTGATCCTGGCTATGATGGAAGGGATGTCGGGAGAAGCTGATATTGTGGAAAGTAGGGGAACGTTGTATTGCTGACTATCCCACATCCCTATTTATCTGTTGGAAGGGTCATGTGTGTACCGCACACCATTCACCTCCCACACCTGAGGAGGATCCTCTATAACTGTCTCTATTGATGGCTCATATTGATAATGTTGGGCATATGAGTGGTCCTCTACCCATGTCGATTGAGTCCATGACATTAGATGTTCTTGTACATGATGTACCTGGTAAATAGGAGCAATATATGCAGATACAATAGGTATCTTCATATTAGATAACTTCTGAGATAATTCCTCCATCTGTTTCAAAATCTTAGACAAGCTCTCCAGTTCATTCACCCTTTTATCGATCTGCTCAACAAGTGTTAACTTATCAACAATGATCACATGTTAGTAATCAAGTCTCTCTGCAATATCAACTACATCATGCTTACCCCTTTCTGCAGATATGAGTATGAGAGGGGTATCTATGTACGCTCTACTGGTGGTCTCTGAGCGGCCAGTATCAGCCATCTACTTGAATAACTTCTAGATGGTATTCGCTCCCTTGGATGGATATATATATATGGCACCACATGTAGCACTCACTAGCCCCTACATCTTAAGGGTAAGACCACTGAATAAGACATGAACGAAGATGGTATTCTATGTACCATGACAAAGGCACTTCTGCAATAACACATTGAATCTCTCCCAGGTATCACAAAAAAGTTCATTGGGTAGTTGGGTGAAGCTCGTGATGCGAGTCTGCATTTGATTTTCCCTACTCAAAGAGTAGAGCTTCTTCAGGAAAAGGTCCTTGAACTAAGTATATGTAGTTACAACTACCCCTAGGTTCTTTAGCCAATAATCTACCTTATCTCCCAAGGTGAAAGTAAGGACTTGGATCCTGATGTAGTCTTGTCTAACCTTAGGATGCGGAAGGTCATCACCTACTAACTCATAGTCCCTCAAGAATGCATAAGGTTCCTCTTTGCATTCCCATTATACTTCAGTAGCAAAGTAAGGAAATGAGGCTTAAGCTCATATTCTACATCTGGTGTAGGTGGACTCAACCGATTCAGATTTTGATATTATCTTGGGTTGTAGGATATGTCCATCGCTGCATCAACCCTACATTTAGCTAACCTATCTGAGCTCTAACAAGAGCATTCTATTGTTCAGATGCAGTTGGTCTAGCTAAGATTGTCTGCAAGGGGTCATCATTTTCCTCATCCTTAGGGTGCTTCTTTGGAGGCATCGTGAAAAATGAATCTGCTATGTCACCTTCATCAGAAAATGGATTTAAATTAGAAGAAGATGTTGAAATTAAATCAAACTCACTGAAGCAAATATCATCCTTGGTGAGAAGGGAAGAGATGAAAGGATTGGTCAATGTGTGACCATCCACTAAGGTGTAAGTGAACTTAGACTCAAGTAGAGGGTCTACCTGAGTCCAAGAAGGTCCAGGAAGTGAGATATCATGGACCTCAGAAGATATGACAATTGAGGAGGTCAAAAAGATGTTCACAAAGTCTGAACAAACATCCCCAAGTATCCATCTTCGATATAGGATATGAGATGAGCATGTATTGAATTAAGAGATGGAATCTTACGAGAATACACTTGAATGTGTGGGTTTTAACTCACACAATAAAAATGCAATACAAACTCCTTGTTCACCAACTTCACATATGAAGGCCCTAAGAGTTCGATTGATTTATCTTGTTAGTTTTAATTGGTGATAAAATAAAACTAAAGTCCTTTACTCACAGTATGTCTCCTTTATGCCCAGATGTCCTTCTATAATCCACAGTCAAAAGGATGATATGTCTGGGCTATCGAGTTCAATATCACACCCTTAAAGGTGTTAATAGACTTACACAACCAAAACGTAAACTAAGGTAAGAGGAGAGCACTTGCAGCTCCTAGGTCTACGAGAGTTAGAAATTGAAACTTAGGGTGAAGGCCTAGGGATTTGGGATATATCCGTATGGGTGCATCATCACCCACTCTATCTGGAGGTAAGACAATGTTGGTTTTATTTTAAGTTTATTTATATCAACTTGTATTAGCAGTCCCAATTTTGTGCATGGTTATCACTTGAGATTTAATGTGAGCACATAATTCATGCCTAATGTTAGTCTCTTTTCCTTTTAGATCCTAAATTATAAAACTCAAGATAAAAGGAACCGAGAAAATAGAATGCAAACACAAAACTATGATGAACGCTCAGAAAGAATTATACTTACAACGATTCCTAGCACTCTTCATGTGATGCAAGACTAAATCAAAACTTATCTAAATGAATGCAAGTCAATGAAAATCAATTAAGCAATAGTTCTATTAACATTGAAGAATTGAGTTGATTTGCGCTAATTGAACGAAGTAGAAGTGTGTCTTCTCAGTGAATCTTGTTGATGTGTAGCCTAAGTTACTCAAGCACAATAAATATGACGTAAATAAGCTCTAAGCATCATGTGCATGTCCTTAACTTTTGTCACTAAAGTCGAACTTTTGTCACTCAAGTCGAGCCCCATCCTTTAGCCAAGAATGAAAGAGGTCTTGACACACCATAGTTATTAAATAGTTAGAGTCTCTGTTACACTCGTGAGCTCTAAATCAAGAACCATTGTAAATGAACAATCGCGTTATTACAAATAACTACACAAAAAATGAACTAATTTAACTACCTAATTCTCTCTTTAAAAATATTTATAATGGCCTCTCTGGGAGCTGCTCCAAGATCCTCGCTTGTGTGTCACCTCGTCCTTCCTCAAATCTGTGGGTCCTACCAAAATACAACTTGGTTAGATATGCAAACTATAAATATAAATTAATTAGAATGAAAATGGCAACACATAAACAAAATCAAGACAAAAAATAGTCACAAAACAAAACAATGACCTAAATGCCACTAGAAATCACCTAATTAAGTACTTAAACCTAAGTATGGAACCTAAACAAGCCGTGTCCCCGGCAATGATGCCATATGATTAACATTCAATTGGATAAGCTAAAGTCATATAAGTGTAATATGAGCCAAAGACAATCTATCAGAACCACGATAGAATAATCTCTGTAAAGAGAGCGAGGAGTAATTTATACATGGAAAAGTCTAGGGTCGAACACAAGGACACAAACTAATTAGCTTAAACGCTAAGGTTTAGATACTTAGGTAAACCTATCTAATGTGATCTTGGTCAATGATGTTGATAAAGATGCATGCATGATATTTTTTTAGTATTTTTATATGCAGGTTATTTAGATGCTACAAAATGATAAAGAATGCTCACAAGACAACATACACAATTACATACAAAACACATGAATTAAATATCAATAAGATTATCTAATTAAAGTGTCAAGGAGGTCCAAGTTAATAATAAATGGGTAGCTCATATTTTAAGGGTTCACATTATGATAATAACCAAAAAAGCACTTATTTCAATTAAACTTAACTTACTACTTAATCAAAGCAAGGTGATATGAAATAAGGAGATTAACCACCTAATTAAATCATATAAGTGATAAGCGAATCATGATCATTTTAATTACTCAAAATAGAATTAAGATGAAAATATGACAATTGAATTAATGTGTAATAAACAATATAATCCTCTGATTTTTACATGAATAATATCGATCACATCAAAGAATACAGTATGTCATCGTAAAGATAATTTTCAGAGCTTTCCAACCGGACCAATTTCATTGTAAATGGATTATTGATGTACAAGATATTAAATACACAATCCAAGGGTGGTTTTGCAAATAAAACTTAATTTAAATTACATAAATCATAGAAATTTAGTCCAAAATGGAGTAAAAAGTAATAAAATAAAGTCGTAGGGGCATGTTTGCAAGAATCCATGCATGTGGGGTTATATCTGGGAATAAGGAAATTTGGCAAGGTGTTCCTGCAAATCATCAAGGCACGACATGTGAGGCGTGTGATGGATCTGCTTCGACATCGTAAAGATAATTTTCAGAGCTTTCCAACAAGACCAATTTCACTGTAAATGGATTATTGATGTACAAGATATTAAATACACAACCCAAGGGCATTTTTGCAAATAAAACTTAATTTAAATTACATAAATCATAGAAATTTAGTCCAAAATGGATTTAAAAAATAATATAAAATCGTAGGGGCTTGTTTACAAGAATCCATGCATGTGGGGGTATATCTGGGAATAAGGAAATTAGGCAAGGTTTCCTACAAATCATCGAGGCATGACATGTGAGGCATGTGACGGCTCTGCTTCGGTGTTAGTAGTGGGCCACATGGAGTGTTGTTATGCTTTGGGTCTCGGTTCGATTCCACAGAAGCTCTAAGGTCAGAACATCATCTTACGTAGAGATCTGACCGTAGGATCAAATCTGATGGATCTGATCCAATGGTAACTGCTCCTCACTACTCCTCCATGAATGGTGGCAAGAAGGTTGTGCTTTGGCGGGCTCTACAGAGCTCCTCCATGCTTTCAGGGTTGGGTGAAGATCAGAGCACCTCCGTGGATGGCTAGCGAAGACGACAGAGCATCGGAGATGAAGCTGCAGTGAACGGAGGAGCTAGACAATATCTACACGACGGAGGCAGAGCTCAAAATCAGCAAGGTAAACAAATCTCCAATCAGTGAAGCCTTATGGTGCATGCAATGGTTAGTACATAGCTAAAGCGATGTGGTAGAGTTTGGAAATGAAATGAAAGCGGAATGGAGGGTTGTCAGAAGGACTGGAGTGGAAGCCCTAAGTGGGTCACCTTCTATACAAGAAGATGAACTTGACCACGGCAGAGGGAATTTTGGAGAAGAGCAGGTGGAACCCTGAAGGACTGGCAAGGATCAGCGATGTTCAACGGAGGCATGGGATACTCAGTACGACGAGAGGGAGTGTATGCGTGCAAAATAAAATCGGAGAAAATAAGAAGGGAACGACACTGAGATTTACCTGGAGATCAGAGAATGTTGGAGGGTAGTTTGGTGGCCTGGTTTGAAGCTTTGGATGCTTCAAGTCTTCGCTTGAACACACTCGACAAATACATGGAGCTTGAGCAGCGGAGGAAGGTGTTGCGACACAATACAAGTCATTGTGGATCTCACAGAAGAAGAAGGTCATCTTTGCTCAACCTGACTCTCTCTCTCTCTATCACTAAGGGAAAGTAGAGAAATTGGAGGCTTCTTGCACAAGGGTGGATAGCCGTGAATGGTGACTCGATGATGGTTTTATGAGTAAGCATTTGGGTGAAATGTGGTGGTTTCAACCAAGGCCTCAAATGTCGGTTTCGGACACCATTTCGGTATCGACCAAAACAGAATTTCGATGGAATTTCGGTGGAATTTCGACCAAAATTTGGTCATTTCGGTCATTTTTTGTACTAGGACCCCCATATTTCAATCATTTCGGTCATTTCGGTAGAATTTCGATTTCGACTGGATATCGATATTCGACCGAATTTCGCTGAAATTTGAGGCCATGGTTTCAACTGATGTTGGTTGGATCACGTGAAGTGGAGGATGGATATGGAGGAGTTTATGTGGATGAGGGACAAAAGAACTATCGATTGACACCCGAATTATGCCAAGGCGAGACGTGGATTGGCAGAGAAAAATGGTGGAAGTGACGTTGGTGAAGAGTCGTTCTCTTGATAGGCAACCAGCTGGAGGTTGATAATAATTAGTGATTGTTAGATCAACAGATCCAATAGCCCAGATCTAGGCGCATAAGGGCTAATAAGGAGTGTTTGATCATTTACAGATGAGAGCAGATGTGGGACAATTGGGACCATCTGATCAATAGTTCAGACAAGTGAGGAGCGGGTCGTGTGGCACAATCTCAAGCGGCCACATGGCCCAATGAAATAAAAGATAAAAGATAAATCAAAATAAAATAGCAAGTGGTGTCAAATAAAAAAGTGTTCAACATGTAAGTTCTATATCTTTTTGAGATCTACAACTTTCATGCAGAACTCAAAACTGAAATACATATATACATAGTATTATTTTTAGAGTTTGGGGAGCCTAAAGTTGAGTGTAGGTAACTTTCCTACACCCACCCTTTTTCTTTCAATTTTTATTTTTAAAATGAATCCTTCAAAAAATATTTAAAATATTAATTAGCATTTGTGTTTCAAATTTTATGTAAAACAGACATTCCTTACATATCCATCAGAAGGGGTCGATTTCAACAAATCTGAGACCATTAAAATTTTATTGTCTTGAAGGATAAGTTAGAAGTCTCAAAATAACTTGATATTTGAATGACGCAATGGTGATATAATGTGATCTAAATCTCCTAAGGATCTATTCAAAAAAAATAAAAAATGATAGAAAAGAGGTGGGTGTAGGAAAGTTACCTACACCCGGGTTTAGGCTCCCCAAAGCTTTATTTTTTTAAATATTTGTATAGATATAAAAAATACTTATTTTATTTGCTTTGTTATTTCTTGTATTTTTTGAATAGGAATTAATATGTTATATATTATTTACAAGCTTAGAATATTTTTATGGGAATTTTAGTATGATGAAAATAAGGAATTATTGTATACACACATGTATACAAAAATTCTAGCCTTTAGTTATTTACAAAAAATAGCCTTAATAATTTAGAAGGTATCAAAAGTTAACTAAATTTAATTAGTTGTTAAAATTAATTTAATAGGTAAAGATATAGGGTTAAATAATACAAATAAAATTGATGAATTTGAGATTCATCAGGCTCCCTCTTCCGACCAGACCCTTTTAATGGGAGTCCAGCTCTAAAGGATAGATTTCCTAAGCTTTGGGCACATGTCAGAAAACAAAAAGTTGCTTGGTCTATAGCGATGAATAAATTGAGCCTCCAATAATTGATTGTTAAATCTGCACATTAGTGTGCATCTTCTCCTTTAGAATAAAATAAATGAACTTAAAACTCTTTTAGGATAAATACGGCTGATGACAAAATTATTTTTCCAACGAAAAATTACAGGGGAGAGACTTCAAATAAACAAACCTACCAACCGTTGGTTGATGGGGGAATGATCTCCTCTTTTAGTTCTCATCTCTGGAAGAAGTTTTTCCACCCTCGTGTGTCCATTTTCTTATGGTTTATCTTCCATCGCAAATATAAAACCTATGATTGTCTCCAAAAATGTGGTATTGGCTAGGTAAACATATGTCATCTTTGCAAATCCCATTATGAAAGTATGGATCATATCCTTTTTAGATGTCATACTGCTAAAATGATCTTTAATAAGCCGAGCATGCCGCTGCGATGGGCCCATTTCAGTAGGTTATTTGAGGTGGACTTACATAAATGTGATGACTCGTAGCGAATTATGTTGGCTAAAACAACATCAATTTGGTAGTTCCTTTGGAAGGAGAGATGCCTATGTCTCCTTGGTGAATCTGAAACTCCTTTTGAGGCTTTATTAATAGAATTGAATAAATTTCTTTGATTTCAGATACCAAATGACTAATATTAAATTTTATCTAGGAAAACTTCCAATTTTTTTTGTTTGTTCTTTTTTGCTTGCCCTCAACCCATGCGCTTCCGTAATGGGTTAGAACTTGGTGTATCTCTTTTTTGTGACATCTCGGTTATACTTGAAATTAACGTAGAAAGTCGTATTTATTGCTATACTTCAAAATTTTATTATAAATAACGGATATTAAGAAATTCACCGCTAATTTCAAGTAAAAGAAATAATTTCGAACAAATAATATTATCGTTATATATTTAACAACGACGATATAGTGACAAATTAAAAAAGTCACTATAAATCCATTTTATTTTTATTGTAATGAACAAGATTTTCTCGATAACAGTCTGAAAAGCTAAACCCGGTCGGTTACACTTTAACCAAAATGTGAAGGTGAAGATGGGTCATTGATAATGGGAATTAAAACATTGCCACATGAAAGTAAACATCGAAGTCTATTAATCCATATATTTATGTATACATACAGAGGCGTACGCGTATACAAGGTACCTAACCTTGTGCTTCCTGTGGCACCATCAATTTGCTAAATAATAATAATAATAAAGAAGGTGGCGGCAATCCAGTGCAGGGATGCTCCGTGTTTGTGCTTGGAGGGACAATGGGGATTTGACAGGTCATCCATCCCTCGTTTATTGATTATAATTTACCAACTTGACCAAATTATTATATGCTTATTTTGGATCTCAACTCAACATGTTCTAACTTGGCACTGCAAGCTCCCCTGAGCTGTCCATGACTCCATGGAGATGGAGTCCAAGCTTTGTTTAAGAGATTGGAATGTGTGCCCGTCCCCATTAAATAATGCCATTTGGTTTCCCTGCCCGAAGCCACACGTATCTCATATCCACGGACTCTATTTCTTGAGACATTATTAATTTGTCTAATGGATTTCACCATTGTCAAGATTTAATATTATCAGAGTGAACTATAATATGCTTGTAGGGGACAAAAAAGATAAATATTACAATATGGATGCACACTCTTGTGGTCCGCTTAAGCCAACATTGAGTCACCCACTTGAGGGGTATCACAGAATAGGTGGTGGTAGGAACTCTAGAGAGTTTAATGTGAATGTATATGTACATCGCACCATATGGATTTGTTGTTGTGGCCACTTGTTTTGGGTGAGAGAGGCTCCCTTGATTGACTCAGTTGGCAGAACCATGGTTCCCTATGTTGTATGATCCGTATCTTGAGAATAAGAGTACTACCAACCATGTTAGTTAAACGATCGTGCTTGTGAACGGGTTTTGGGTTGCATTGTAAATAAAACATTGCAATGCTTCATTACTAGGGTAGAGTTTCTCCTTTGATAGTGAGTCTAGGACAATTGATTAAATGGATGTTTGGATAAATTAGTGCGACGAGAATGGAATAAATGCATATAATGTATCAAGTTTTTCTAGAGGTTTCGAACATAATTTTAGGCACACAACTTGAGTTCTTTATGGCGTATTACATTACAGTTGTTAAATTACCGCAATTTTATCTTATTCATTCATAATGTTGTTTTCTTGTAATTGTTGTAAATCGTTATTTGACCCACAAGTTACCTCTCTTGGAAATCCAACAAGGGTTGTCGAGCAAAGGACTAAGGCCAAAGTGTTTGGCAGTGCAGCTAAGAATCACAACTAAGGTTACTACCATGACGAGTACTTATTTTCTTACCTATTTTCTTTCCTGCTTATTATGATGTAATAATATGACTTCAAATTAATAATTCTTGTTGACATTTTTTGGACGTTTTACAAGTGAATAAAAAAATTTTAATGTGTAGGTTGTTTGCGATTGTTGTTTGGTAACATGATTCGGGTGTTGCGATGTGCGCTGGTGGAGATGAGGCATTACACTCATGAAATGTAAGAGTGTGTTATAAGTGGTAGGGATTACTACTCGTCAATTGTGGCTTAAGTATTTTGGGTGGTTATCTAAAGGGTCCAATTAGGCTTGATCCCAATAAGTTGTCGGTATGAGTTTTCCTCAATAATGACTTGGGAACCTAAGCTCTGAATGTTATAAATGGTATAAGAATGGGTTTCTTTCTGATAGTGGAAGGGGCTACTTGAGATGTGGAACCACTCATACAATGACATATGAGGAAAAGGCTACTATGAACGTGCAACTGCCACTATTATTGGGAATAAGTAATAAGCCATGGAACAACGCGGACTACAAATATAAGTGGAAGAGGATGCAACGCCCCAACATAGTCTCACATCAGATGCTCAACCAAGGTTAAGATTGAAGGACTCGGGTATCCATGATGAGGCACACCATCTATAAAGACTAGTTCACTCTCGTAAATATAAAAGAGGTGAAAGAGGAGGTGCAGATCTTGGGGGGTGACTAATCTCCATTTCATCACCTTTATTCTATCATTTTGGCCGTAAAAACCCTAGCTAATGCATGTAAATACCCTTAATTTGCACAAATAAATATTCATTCTTTATTGTATAAATTGTGTATAAAATATTGTTTTTAACGTCAAAATTATAGAATAAAGAAGAGAAAAGAAAAAGAATAAAATATCAAAGGTATTTATGACCCTAAACCCCGTGACCTAGGCATCTTGATGATTAGGTCGACAAGGAATAAAGTAGGGGGAGATAAGGGTCAATAATACAATAAAATTCTTATTTAATAATTCACCAATAATGCATTTTTGGAACTTATTTTATTTCCTACCTTTATACTTCAAATAAAGAAACTTTATACATGAAAGTTGTAAATAATAATATGTAAAAAATACAAAATTGATTTTATAGAAAAATCCCAACCATACCCATATCTCTCAAACAAAAATTCAAAATATATCAAAATCACTTTAATTATATATAACTTTTAATAGGCTATTTAATGAAGGTGGTTTCATATTTTTTGGAGTTAAGATGTGAAAGTTAGATTTTGGGACCCTATTGTACAATATACCTGAATAAAATATTCATTTTATTTATTATTTATTATTTTATATTTTTATATTTTTTATTTTTTTATAATTATTTAAATATTACTTATAATATATGTACATATTAAAACTAAAATAAAATCATTAATAAACCATTAAAATAAATATATGAAATACATAGATGAAATACCTAAACTTATACATATATATTTATATATCTATTTATTTAAGTGTAAATAATATACCAGAAAAATACAATAAAATATAGTTATATATAGAAAAAGTAAATTATAATTTTATAAAATGAAAGAATAATATAATAAAATCAAAAATACAAATAAATATAAAAGACCTAAAACATAGGTAAATATACCTATAAAGGAACCACCTTGAACCATGTTTATCCCCATTCTTTGGAGCTTTGGATAGAGGTGGGTGGCAACCACCTCTCCATCACCTAGTTGGCATTGTCAGGAGAGGTTCGGGACATGCTCCACTCATCTTCGGCCACTGACCATTGAGGTCTAGCTTCATGGCCTTCCGGCCACTGGAGGTATCCCTTTTATTGTTTGTTAGCTTAGTCTTAGATGTAGCAATAATTTGGTACAATTATTTTGGCTTTTTATCATTTGTCATAGTGTTTAATCATTAGCCAGTAGTTCAACGGAGCTCCGCTCCAGCGAACTCCCCACCGTGCTCTGCATGTTTCCCCGACGCGCCAAGCCACCGCCATATCATTCCCCCTTCGCCCTCTCGTCACTCCAGGCCATTCCATACACCCAGATCCCTCAAGGCTCTGGTCAACCACTCTCTCTTCTCTGCTAACCACCGAAGAGCTTCACCCGACGCATCCCTTCGCCCATTCCCACTTCTGGTGCTCCCTCGAGCATCGTATTTTTGTTGTGGCTAACCCCTATAGGAAGAACCGACAAGGAGGCCAGCTCGCCTCATCGAACCAGGGGTGAACCTCCCAAGTCTTGGTGCTCCACCAGATCACGCTGACGACCCCCGTGCCATTTTGATGCACAAGGAAGGTGGAGGACGTTGCCAGGAAGGTGTTGATCCTCGAAGGATGGTCTGAGACCGCCGGAGCTGCGTTGCATTGCCGATTGAAGTTCATCCGTGCAGTCTTCTTTACATGTTCTTCCAGCTAGCCTCAGAGCTGTCCAATCGAGCCCTTTCTTTTAGGCGGGCAGTAGGCGTTGGATCTGATCGAACCTCAACCGTTGGATCGCGTGCATAAGTTGGGTATTTTGCATTGTCACCCAACTACTTTTTGTATTTAATATTAAATGCATAATCATCCATTTATCATTTAATTAAGTTTGTAATATTTGCATAAAGAACCCCACACTTTTATTATTTGTACTTAAGTCCTCTGCTTAGTCAGTCGACTGACCTCGTTAAAATTGCAACTAAGCCCTTGCGAGTTTTGTTATTTGTTATTTAGTTGAAAATTTTGTATAATCAGTAACTTTTTGGATAAATTGCATCTTGGTCCTCACAAGTAATTTTATTTACGCTTATACTCCTGTCAAGCCTTGCATTTTTATTAATTTGTTGTATTTATTTAAAATAGCAATGGTGCTCAGAAAAATCCCAAAAAGTAGAGGTAGGTTCCTGGATGCTTGTATTTTCACGTCTTAATTTTATTTACATTTTAGGACCTTTTATTATTTATTAAAAATCATTTATAGCATAAAAAGTCCATGTCTATAGTATAAAATACTTAAAAATATAAAATCTTTTTGAAAATCTCAAAAAATATATTTCATGTTTATTTATTTATTTTCTAACTCTGAGACTTGAAAATTCTAAAAATAGAAAAAGAAAATACCTAGAAATCAAAAAATCCAAAAACCTTGATAAAAATATATAAAATCTATAAAAACTCCAAAAATATGTTTTCCTAGCTTTGAATTTTCTTTATACCATAAGTTTATTATTAAAACTAATTTAGAAAAATTTCGATACTATTTGGTATTTATCATTTCCATTTCAATTTCAGCTATTTAATTAATCCTTGATTTAGGGTATTTTCAACTTTAAAAATCCATAAAAATTATCAAAATTCACTAAAAATCACAAAAATAATAAATAATTATTTGAAAACCAAAATATTAATTCTGTAATTTTTTTGTTATTTTTAAGTATATTTATATCTCTTTTTATCTATTATTGTATATATATTCTTATATATATCCTATATTATATATAAAAAAGAAAAAGAAAATACAAAATATAAAAATATGTAAAAAAATAGAAATATATAAAATTAAAAATAAAATATAAAAATAAAAAATAAAATAAAAATATATAAGATTAAAAATCCACATAAAAAATAGACAAAGAAGCTCACAATCAGTTTTGTGCATTAATTCGCCTGATCTATCCTTGTTTGCTCCCTATGTTCAACACTCTACATACTTGCACTATACACATCTTTTGTAGAGTTAAATAAAATAAATTTTAACTCCACACTTTTATTTCATTGTTGATTTATTTGTGGGTTAGTTGTTGATTAATTGAGGTTTCGTGAGCAGTTGCCTCAGCGACATTGTAGTTCTCACCTTGCGTAGACTACTCTAGACAATCGCAAGACCTCAATTATCGGGGGGTACATCCCAGTAAGCATGGGCTACGGGATAGCAAAAGCACATGCCTCAGGGCAAATGCACGAGCCAAAGCAAGGAGTTTTCATGTAATATATGTGAACATTAAGATGGGGGTGAATCGAAATATCCAAATTATTCCATTTCTTAAGGATGAATTTTTTACTAAATTATATTTTCCTACGAGTGTGTTCGTTTGTGGAATATCCCTAAGAATAATGATTCTATTCCCCTCTATTATCCTTCCTCTTACTATTACTCCCCTCTCCCATTATTCTTATCTTTTCCACTTTACTTATCTTGTTCCATATTAGTCCACCTTATTCCTATCCTTGCAGTCGAACATGAATAGTTCCTTATTCCAGCTTATTCATCAGTCTTATTCCTGCTTATTCCCAAATCGAACGCACATGGTGCGTCAGCTTTTTCTTTCTTTCCGAGTTTTGTGAGCAAAATTATCCATGTTTACATCTTCGAGCACGTACATTTTAGATAGTCCAAAAGCAGCACCTATGTCTACTATTGAACCCCCTTCTTCCACTAGTTTAGCACTTGATGCCCTCTCTCCGTCCTTATTCCCAAATCTTCCCTTGGAAACTGTGGGGGCCTTTTGGTCAGTCACGACCGAGGGTCGAAATATCGATTATGCTTGATAGGACTTTCCCTAACCCGTAAAGGCAAATAGCCACTTTTACATGTACTCAATTTAGAAGGATAAGCTGACTCACTAATTAGAGCATAGGGCTAACTTGTTATAAGGGATCTCAATCACCAACTGGCTCGCCAGAAATATTAATAAAGGTCGATGGAAAGGTACCAGCTAATCTTCCTCATAATGCGGGTTTCTCAAACATTATTCTCACTACATACGAAGGGCTTTTGACCATCAAAAATTCTCAGTAAGCGAGAAAACAATTGATGGAGCTTAGTTATTAATAGTCGATCATGGAAGTCTTGACGAGCTCCTCACAAGAGGTCTTTCCCACGAGATTGTACATAGGAGAGAGAGAGAGAGAGAGATTAAAGAGTCATAAAGAATTGTGTAATAGACACAAGAAGGTCCTACCCCCAACAAATTTAAATCTTCATCTTATCTTTGACCTTCTTTCTCCAAGCTATATATATGGACGAGATTCCATGTCTAAACCCCAATAATACTCTCATATTGTTGATTTACTACTCTTGATAGAAGAGGAAGAGGCGAATAATAGGCGGTAAGTGGGTGAGAAGTAGGTATGAAGAAGAATGTGAATATATTCGTATCCGATCCGCTATTGTATTCGTTTTATACATATTTTGACATTCATATTCATATTCACTTTAAAATGGATGCGGATATAGATATCAATTTGACATCGAAGATGGCTATCAATTTGACATTCGCTAATATTTGTGTTCGTATTCGTATGTTTATTTTTGTACATAAGTATAGTAATAGATTTATTTATAACCGTTCATAACGACATTTTATGATTGCATTCACCGTTGTTGATATAATTGTTATGAAATTATTATTCTAGTATATCTATTTTATGTGTAAACCATCTTAAACTTGTATATTTTAGTTAATCTATTAAAAAATCCAGCTATTATTCGTATCTGATTCGTATTCATTTTTAAGGATATGGTAACACATTTTTCACATCTGTCTATATTCGTATTCGCATTTCTATTTGTATCTTAAAATAGATAAGGATATGATTATACCTATATTCGTATCCGTATTCGACCGTTTTTATCTCTAAGAGAGCTAACAGTCTAAACTACTTATATACACTGATTCTAGGATTATCCTAGTAAGTGTAAAATTGAGTTATAAGTAGATGAGATTATAACTTGACAACTTGAACTTAAATATTTTGGGTGGTTGAAAATGGATTAATTGCGGTTTGAACCCAACGAATTCTCAAAGCCATTGTTGCAAATCTTCTCCATGCCACATGACCACATGATTACGTCGTATTATATACTTACAAGTTATAGTGCAAGAGAAAATTTTTTGCAGCGGTGAGTTTAAAATTATGGCAAGAATACGTGAGGTCGTGAATATCACCAAAACAATTCATCTATTTTGATAAATAATTCGACTGACAAATTATTGAATTTAAACTTTTGTTTTTGATGCAACTTAGTGGGAAATTATGGCAAAGAATTTTTTTTGCTGCGGATTGTTTCTTTTACAACGAACTTTTTGGTTGCCACAAAATAATATATTGTAATTATAGATTTATTAGGTATATGCAACAAGTTTTTCATTGTCAGAGTAGTGGCAACGAACACGTTCTTACTACAATTATTTGGCTGCACTAATTTTGACAACGGATTTTATACAATGGTTAGATTGTTGCAAGTCGAAGTTTCTACCGCGATAATTATAGAATCTGATGATACATTGCTACAATATTTAAAAAAATATGAGTATGGTTTCGTACTTAATTTTATTTCCCTTTCTTTTGTTGGACAATAATATTGTCTTCAATGAGAGTACTTATACATTGTATTTTAAGCTACTTCGTATTATAATCAACTTATTAAAAAAAGTTTGCATTGCCACCGTGTTTATCCCGCTTGTAGCATCGGAGATTCCATCGTCGAAAGTTAGCGAGCAGATCCTATGTTGTACAGCAGAGGACCACTGTAAAACTATGGGCCACCTGAGTCGCTCGATCTTGATCGAACGGTTCGCATAAATTCGATTTTTTGTAGGTCCTTACCTTGGGAATTCGTGTGAACCGCTCGATCAATATCGAGGAGTTCATGTGGCCCATAGAACAGAGGATTTGCTCCCGAAAGTTAGGCATTCTATAGCCACAAAAGTTTAATTCGTCATAAGTTGTGCCCCTTCCTGTGTCTTGTGGTAGGATGCTGATCTCAATTGTGTCCTTTCTACAAAGTCAAAAGAGTATCGGCGTCGAATTTGGGTAAGTTGTTAGTTGGCATGATGAATGTATATATACTACTGAACCTGTGTATAGAGAGAGAGATTCCATTTGACCTACTAAGGAATTTTAACCTTAGGTTCATGTTGATTTGTTACTCCTTAAAGGAAATGTAATTTAGAAGGATGAAAACTTTTTGTCAAATAATTCATAGTAAAATTCAAGATTTCATTTGAACGAAATCGCAGCCTCCTCGATTTGCAATATGGAGCGTACTGAAGAACCGTCGCTGCAACAAAATTGATCTAAGGTGATGGATAATTGTAACATTCATTGTCATATCTTCCGATAAATATATATATACATATATATAAATGAATATTATTTATTGTGAAGTTATTGTTCATGTAACTAGTAATGAATATCATATTCATTGCTAAAGATGCATATAATAATGATTATCCGTTGATTTTTTTCGTTCAGAACTTGTATTAATTGTTACTATTTGTCAACAAGTATAAGTCAACGAATAAATGTTATTTTATGATTTTGTTGCTTGAATTCGATATAAATCTAAAGGATGAAACAACTATTCATTGTTATACATTTCACGACGGAAGATATAATAACAAATATTAGATTATTTGTTAATTTATGTCGATTTTATTGTAGTGAGCGAAAATCATTGGATAATTTTTATAGATATATATTTTGTTAGGACATGAAATAGATATTAATATTTTTTCACAATTTTTCAATGTTTAATATTTGAGAATTTATATTATCGTCAAATAAATACTTAAATTTGATTTATTATTGTTAAAAATCGAGAATGCGGAAGCGTAAAATCAGAGAAATAGAATAAAACATGAAGGAACGCCAAGATTTTATGTAGAACCTTACTCCGTGAGGAGCGAAATGAGATCACGGGAGAATGTCACTAAGAGCTTATATTCTATATACTTTCTCATTTGATACAGTGGGCGTGAGGCTTCTTATATAACCTCCACTGACTTTCCAAGTTCCACAACTAGTAGATGTAGGACTAAACCACTAGATGTGACAATTATACCAATAGGAATCAATTACCTATCTACGCATGACGCATATACTCCATACGTTAGGTCCTTTTTTTGGATATCTGATTGGCAGCACATCCAGATTCATATTTGTTTACTGGTGAAATAACATGCAACTAATCGAAGATCCAACAGTTCTAAGAACTTGTGAATATCCAGCCTATACAAATTTTGACCTGCATCCACTTGCTAGTATTTTAGAGATCTCTGTGAAATTTGCTACAGTCAGGCATAATTTCTAGCTTTAAAAACCCCAACTTGCTACAATCCAACTTGTCTTTGGATTGGGATTGCAAATACTCATTAGCTGTCCAATCTCCAAAGATACTTCAGTCTGCCTTCAAGATTTTCCAACTTTCCAACTTGTCAGTTTTTTTAGGTTGCAGTTTGTTTTATAAGTTAATTTGAATTGCGTCCGTCATATAGGTAACAGCTCCGAAGGTAATTAGGCATTCTTAATTTCTTTAAGTACAATTTCAAATTTTCATACTAGATTTTACTGTCTGCACATACAGGGCAACCATCAGATTTGATTTTCCGATCGTACTCCTCGAAGCCGCAAGTTAACTGGTTTTTCCAGTTTATAGAATCAACTGCATAAATCCTTGACTTTTCTGTAAAAGGAACCATCTAAATCAAATATGTTCATAAAAACAGCACAGATAATAATATGTCAACAACCAGACGACATCCAGTTCTCCACTATATAGAAACATGAGACTAGAAATAGCGCGAGTTGACTTCACGCCGAATGCGGTTCACAGCAACTATCGACTGAACAATGATCAGCTACAATGATCAGATACTCGATCGACATGCTAACGACTGTCCAACAAGCAACGTGGACATCAGCAGAGTTCTCAGAAATAGAGTGCTGCAATAGCTCCTACGAAGAGGAGAGTCGTTGGCATGACTTTTATTGTTGCAGCTTCAGCATGCATGGGTGCCGGTGCAGGGGATCCCACCGCAACTCCTGCTCCTGATGGGGAGCCGACAGGTACATTTGCAAAGAACCGCGATGCAGGAGATGGGGCTGCAACAATGGAGGAAGTTGAGTGATGGATAGACGTATAGTACATTAAGTAAATATGTGACACTACTAAAATTTTGTTCACGCAGATTTGTAAACAAGCTATTTGTTTATCCTAATCCGGTCTGCAAAAATTTTCAGTGAGTTCTGTTCAGAAGTCATCCAGATGGCTCATTTATGTTCACTTCCAAATAAATCCATCTTGATGCCTCGAAAGCATGAAAAATTTTCAATATAAAGAAGAAATCCAATAAAAAAACTGAACTAAAGCATATCATTTGATAACCGCAACAGGGTTCTTGTGAGTGCCTGCATCCCTATGTGTGAGCGTTGTTGAGTTCATACTTATATGGGTAAACGGATCTTTGAATGAGGGACCGTTTACCCATCTTCTATATATATATATATATATATATATATATTGTAATCATCCCTCCTCATTGAAAATTTATCTTAGTGAAGAGTACCCTAATCTCTAGTGAGGGAGACTAGGGATTCAGAGCCCCCATGGTTTTTCCCTTTCCGTAGGATTTTCCACGTAAATCTTTTGTCAGTTAGTAAGGTTACTAAAGAATTGCACTGCAGGTTGATTTTTTATCACAATTCGTGTGTTGTAGAAGACTTACAGACAGGCAAGAAGATTGGAATTGGATTAGTTGAGGATGGATTATATCGTCTTCCAGCTCGAGTCAATCAATTTCAAGCCCTCACCCCTGTGATGAAAGCTCGTCTTGAGAAAAATAACTCCACTTTAGTACGAAAATGACATGAACGTCTCGGTCATATCAATTTTTCCTCTTTACATAAGTTGATGAATGAGATTGTCTCTGGAGTGTGTGAGGATGATTTACAATGTGAGGTTTGCCAATTTGCAAAGCAAACAAGAACCACATTTCTTGCATCTACTGGTAATCGACTTATGCATTCGAATTAATACATTCTGATGTTCCGGGTCAGTCAAGTGTGAAGAGCATGGGTGGCCATATGTACTATATCACTTTCATTGACGAATTTTCACGGAGTACTTATGTGTATCTTTTAAAACATAGAAGTGAAGTACTTGTTGTTGTAAAGAACTTTATAAATATGATAAGCACTCAACATGCAACAAGAGTAAGAACGCTCAGGATTGATATTGCCAAGGAGTACCTGAAAAGTTCTCCACGGGTGTGTTTGGTTGCTGGGTTAGTCCGGGTTAAACTGGGGGAGGGTAAACCGTTTTTGTGTTTTGGTGTATGGACAGAGGGTTAGGGGTTGAGTGGGTTTGTTGTGATGTGATTGTATTGAAGCTTGGAAAAGTGAGTAGTTATTGTGATGTGATTGTATTGGAGTTTGGAAAAGTGAGTAGAAGTTGAGTAGTTTATAATTTTTAGATGATATGATGGTAAGAGAAATGATTTATTTAATGTATAAAAAAGAGAGAAGGAGTGGGCCCCACAAGTGAGAAATAATGGATTTTGGGGGGTAACCCCCCCCCCAAAGGGAGTTAAACCCCCAACTGAACATGGCCTATGTGATTTTCTTGATGAGAAGGGTACCATGAAACCTCGTGTAGTTACACGCCACAGCAGAACGGGATTGCGGAAAGAAAAAATGCCATTTATTAAATGTAATCAGAGCACTCTTACTGCAACGGAATGTGCCAAATAATTTTGGGGGAGAAGTTGTCTTGATTGTTGCTTATCTGATCAATAGGACACCTTCGGTCATAATTGGGAAGAAAACTCCTTTCTCTGTCATCCATCCGGATACCTCTCCCTTCAGTTTGGACCCACGGGTTTTTGGATGTGTCTGCTTTCTTCAAAACTTGGAACCAGGTTGATGTAAGTTGGATCCGAGAGCCATGAAACGCATCTTTCTTGGGTATTCTGGAATCCAAAAAGGATACAAATGTTATGACCTCGTAGCTCGTCGTTTTCATGTGAGTAAGGATGTTACATTCTTTGAGAGTGGGTCCTACCTCTCTAACAGCTCTAAGAGCTTTCCTAACGGGGAGTCTGTTAGTACATATGTTGAGAAATATGAGAACGAGATTTATTTTCTGGGTGACATACAAGAGACTATCAATATTGAGGAAGGGAAATGAGCAAGATATAGACAAAGACAGTGAAAATATGAGCAGATTTGGAAATGAGCAAGATAGAGACAAAGACAGTGAAAATATAGGCAGATTTGGACAAACTTATAGCAGAAAAAAGGATCAGATAAAGTGGTGGAGACTGAAGAAGAGATGATACCGAACCATGATGTCAACCTTTCCTCTGATCATGATGTCAACCTTTCCACATATGATTTTGGCCATGAAAACTCTGCAAGTGTTCCTCTCTCCCTTGATATACATACTGAGAATGCCAACTCTTTGTTGGATGATCGTCCCATTGCTATGAGAAAATCTGTTAGAACTATTCAAGCCTCTACTCATTATCCAATGGAGGACTTTGTTGCTTACACCCATATGAGTTCGAGATATCAATGCTTTATTACCTCTTTTGATGCTCATTATGTTCCCAGAAATATTGAAGCTAAAAGGGTTCCGAAATGGATCAATGCTATGAAGGAAGACATGGATGCCTTGGTAAAAAATAATACTTAGGATATTGTTGATGCTCCTAAAGGTGCTCACCTTGTTAGTTCTAAATGGATCTATACAATCAAATATGATGCTGATGGGAACGTCGACAGATTCAAAGCTCGGCTTGTGATTAGAGGATACAACCAGAAATATGGGATTGACTACCTGGAGATATTTGCTCATGTTGCCAAGATGAATACAATCAAAGATGTTATTTATCTAGCAACTCATTTTTCTTGGAAAATCTATCGGTTATATGTGAAAAAAATCTTTCTTGAATGGTGATCTTAAAGAATAAGTATATATGAAAATGTCACCTGGATTTGAGAAAGACAACAAGTGTTACATACTAAAAGGTCTTTATATGGATTAAAGCAGTCACCAAGAGCTTGGTTTGAACGTCTCTGTGTGGTCATGATTAGAAATAGATATACTCCACTGAATGGAGACCACACTCTTTTGGTGTATGTCGATGACATGATCCTTACAGGTGATGATGAAGGGAACTTTTCAGGATAAATGCAACATTTGCAAGTGAATTCGAATTGAAGGATTCGGGAAAGTTAAAGTACTTCCTAGGCATTGACATGGCACGATCTCCAGGAGGTTTTTGTCTAAGTCAATGAAAATATGCTCTGAACTTATTGAAGGACTGTGGCATGTTGGGATGCAAGCCTACTACTAATCCTAGAGGCAAATCATAAACTGAATAAAGATGATGGTGACCTTCTTGATGATGCAGGAAAGGGTAGGTATCAAGGTTGGTGGAAAATTTGATCTATGTTACCCTTACTAGATTGGATATTATATACGTTGTAAATGTGGTGAGTCAATTTATACATGCTCTTACCACTTCTCATGTTAATGCAAAAAATAGAATTCTATACGACATAAAAGGATTGCCAGGAAAAGGACTTATGTTCAAGCAAAATCCCAAAGTCACTATTGAAGGATATACTAATGCTGGCCGGGCTGGCCCCGTTATTGATAGAAGATCCACATCAGGTTATGCAGTATATCAATGCGGAAATTTGGTTATTTGAAGTAAGAACCAGAATGTGGGTTTAAGATCAAGCGTTGAAGCAAAATACCGGGCTCTTTCTAATGGTATTACAGAAATTCTATGGTTAAAAATTCTGCTCCATGACTTGGGCATCAAGTTTAGTACGCCAATGAAGATGTTTTGTGACAACAAAGCCACAATAAACTTGGCCAACAATCATGTAATGCATGACAGAATGAAGCACTTGGAGATTGATAGACACTTCATTCGTGATAATATTGATGATGGTCTGTTGTGCCTTCCATACATGAAGTCTACCGATCAGATTGTTGATCTCTTCACAAAGGGATTGTCTATGGTACAATTTGAGTTGAATGTAGGCAAGTTGGGCATGGTGGACATGTATGCCCAACTTGAGGGGGGTGTTGAGTTCATACTTATATGGGTAAACGGATCTTTGGATGAGGGACCGTTTACCAATCCTTCTCAATATATTGTACTCATCCCTCGTTGAAAAATTATCTTAGTGAAGAGTGCCGTAATCTCTAGTGAGAGATTAGGGATTGAGAGCCCTTGTGGTATTTCCCTCTCCGTAGGGTTTTCCACGTAAATCTGTGTCTCCATATTTATGTGTGCTTTGTGCGTTTGATTCTAACAGAAGCAACCGCAGGCTTCAACGGAGTGAGAAAAAACGCAGCTCTCATCCCTCCTAAACTCCTTTGACAAGCTGTTGTTTAGAACACAACAACCCTCTTTGTCAAGGCAAAAAACGCACAAATGCAGCCCAAAACACAACAGCAACCAAGGGAGATAACACTCTCAATCGACCTTGCAAAAGAACAACAACCCACAAACTTCAAAATTATACCGGACCTTTGTGGCTTTTTGTAGAACACTTGACGGTCAACAATACACAACCCAATTTTCCCCTACAAAATACGGGCAGAAAATATTTCCAAAAAACAGGTTACGTCTTGTGCCTGAAATAATTTGTAGAGTGAATTTAGTATTTGATTTTTAATTAAATCCACGTATATCCTTTTTAGGAAATTGCAAATCTCCTGGATTCTACATCTAAATATCTTTCTGAGATAATTCGCACTCTGATTAATTTGATAAGGTGGATTTAATAGAAATTAATTACTCATTGTCACTCTGTTTTCACTAAAAAATCCATAAAAAATTCATAAGATGTCAGAAAATTCCAAAAATATTAATGTAGTCTCTTTGCATCATGTTTTCGTTCCAGTAATTTTTTCATAATTTTTGCTTACTGTTTGTGTGATAAATTGCGAAAAACCCCATAAAAAGTGTTTATTTTTCATTGTTGCTTTTTAAACCTAAAAAATACAAAAAAATGTATTTTGTGTTCCCCACTGGATTAGGACTTTAGGAAAAATATAATTTGGCTGAATTGGATTAATTTGACATTAAAATTAATTTAGCTAAGTTGTGTGATTTCTTAGTACTTAATTCACCCGCATCTTGCATTAGCATTTTCTATTTGCATTAAAAAATATCTAAAAAAATACCGCATTGGAAATCTAGACCTAAGTTTTTATATTAAACCTAAGTTGTTCCTTTGCCTCCCTGAGTTCGACCCCGGACTTGCCCGGGATATAAATTAAGCCGAGACACTCTTCACGGAGATCATTCTCTCGGTTCTGACCGAATCGCTAAGTACACGTATTACAACGAACACGAATTAATCATCGTATTTAGCGACTCGTCAGATGGCGCCGTTGCCGGGGAGGCAAACGGCTTAGGGATTAATTTAAAATTTTGGATTTAGATTTTCGCTTTCTCGGGTAGTCTGACCCCCGAGCCACTTGTATTTATTCCATTTTTTTGCAATTATCTTTCCTTCTCATTTTTGTATATATTTTGTTTTTGAACTCTCTAACATAAATCTTATTTTCCTTGCGAGGGTCCGGTGGACTTGGAGTGCATCGGAGGTCGACGGACGTAGCGCGTGTCGACTACTGAAGAGCGAGGAGAATTGATTTATTTTCAAGAGCATTTCTTTTTATTTTTGTAATTATTATGTTGTAATAACTTAGGTAATTCGCTCTTTCCAGCGGCTCTTGTTTGAGAGCTCGCGTTTGTATCCGGACTGGACTTTGGACCCGCTCATGGTCATGTAGTTGATTGACGTAGAATAGGACTTGCACTCGCGGCTCTTAGAGCATTTTTATTAGATTATCTTGATTACTTGTGCTCGTAATATTTAGGACCGCACATCACATTTAACGAGACGCACTTAGACTGCTGGGCTATTAGTCAAATTTAACTTGTTCATCACTCGCTAATAGAACTGCCTGTCTAGGAACGGTTTTCTCATTTGTGACGGGTCCGCAAAAGCCGCGTTAAGGAGTTGTTTTTAATCTTTGTTTGTGGAAATAATTATGAGTCGTTCGTTGTAGGCGGTGATCGGAAACAGTCAAGAAATAACCACAAATTTTATTCAATCTCAATCAAGTGGTTTTTATGTTTATTTTACTTGGGCAAGTCCCAAGGTCGATCACAAGGAGGCAAAGGAACAACCTAGAGTTGTGTTTATCCAATTTTGAGTTCGGTTTTCAAGGCGGTCTTTTTTTGGAATTTTTCAATGCAATATGAGATGCAAAATGCAAGTTCGACCTATTTTAGGGACTAAAATGTAAATTTCAATCAAACGACGTCCGAAAAATACGAAACTTGGCCACAATGTAAATGGCGATGAAATGAGTGCACTGTAATTTTTTTGGAATTTTTAGATGCAATATGATTTTTTTATGAATTTCTAAGTGTAAACAAATTAATTTTCAATATTTAATTTTAATAAATATTAAACCTTAATATTTTCAAGAACTAAAATTATCTAAGATCTATCACTAGGTAATGGATCTCAGAAAAATCCTAGACCTTAAAAATGTGGGATTTAATACCTATTAAAAATAAAATAGTGAAATATGCAAAATGATTTTTGCAGAGCAAAGTATGCATGCAAATGCAATGATTTTTGGGCACAATGTTAGTCAAACTAATCACTACAATATGTGATTTTTCGGGGATTTTTAAAGCAACGGTTAATTAACTATGAATTTCAGAGCACAGATTGGGCAAAATATTCCAATTTCCACAAAATAATTAATTAATAATTAACCGGTCATCACAAAAATATCCACGACATGTCAACATGTAGAGAATTAAAAGATGAACAAAATGCTATATTTAAATAAATAAAATGATGTAATGTAGAGGTCTATAATGGATGACAAAGACAGGGGTACAGATGCAAACATAATAAATAAAAATAATGCAGGGGGGGGACCTACTGTTAATTACCTATAAAACGAGGGGCGAATATGCAATTTTCCCAAGGAGGCACGTGTTGCGCACGTGCCCTTGGACTGGAGGGCTGGAGCCTGAATAGCGAATCCTCCGGGGGTGCTCCTGCAATTTGCCCAACGGGTCACGTGCTGCGCACGTGGCCCCTTGGTCCTTGACGCCTGCTGACGATTCCCCGCGCACGTGCGAAGCATGTGCGGGGGACCTCGGGTCTAGCGCCCGGCCACGCGATGAAGCGGAGGAGAGGGCTCGGCCTCTACTGGCGGAGCCCGGTGACGAGAGCGGTGGTGGCGTAGCACCGCGCTGGAGATGGTGGCGCGAAGCTCCTGGTGTGGTGGAGGAGTCATAGACGGTCGGAGAAGAAGTCGGAGGCGAGCGGCAGTGTTGCGGTTAGCGCCGGTGAAGTCGGTGATTTCGAAGTCGATGACGGTCGGCTGGAGCCGCTCCTGGGGGCGTCGGAGAAGATGGTCGGCGGTGGCGATTGATGCGATGCTGGAGGTGTGGGCGATGGAGCTATCGGAGAAGGCGAAGGCGTTGAAGCGGAGCTGTCGTTGACGGTGGAGGTTGGCGGAGCAGGTCTTGAGGCGGAGTTGGCGAAGAAGTCGGTCGTGGGCTCGACGGAGACGACCACCGGAGCTGGGGCAGTTCCCCTGGGAGCGGCGCTGCGGCGAGCTTCTTGAAGCTCGGATCTCGCCGCGTCGTCAGGGCCGGACCTGTCACCTCCGGCGGATCCCTTCGAGCGTGAATCGGCGGATAGGGGATTGGGGTGATGCCGGCGTTCTTAAATAGGGCACGAGAGGGGTGGCTGGGCGAGATAGGAGGAGCGGCCGTTAGCGGTGAGAGCGGAGACCGTTGGGCGTCGAGGGAGGCGGCGCGGTCAAAGGGAGTTGCGAGGATAACGGGCGCGGCGGTTGCGGGGCGAGCGGCGCGGAGGAGCGGAGGTTACGGAGTGCGGGTGTCTGGTGCGACAAAGGGGGAGGTGCGAGGTTGGGGATGACGCACAGCGGCCGTCCGATCGGCCGAGATCGGACGGCCAATAGTGCGCCACGTGGCGAATCAAGGAGGGAGGAATGGGGCACGTGCGGAGCACGTGCCTGGATGGCACGTGCGTCGCACGTGCGGCTAATATTTTTTTTTATTAAAAACGAGATTTAAAAATGCTAAAAATCAATGACACGTGGCGGCCTCTGGGGCGGCCACGTGTCAGCTCCAGAAAAATCCGAAATTAAAACCTTTGTAAAATCGATAAAAAATAGCAAATAACCTCGGATCAAAAAAGTTCCTTCGCGAAAATTGCTCGTCTCGACGAGATCTACAACTTTCATGAAGACATCAAAGCCAAAATCGGTCAAATGTGAAAAGTGAATTTTTGGAGTATCCCATGTACATAGAATACCTTGATTTTTGGTTTTCTAATTTTTTTTGTCATTTTTAAACAAGATAAAAATCCGGAAAAATATGGAAAACTCAAAGATAAATAAAAGGCACCTAATTCTATTTTTTTTGGATTTTTATTAATTAATAAAATATATACATAAAATATAGGTCAGAAAAGCCGCGAAAATATACAAAAGAGGCCCAAAACCCAACTTTCACATACAAGCTCTGATTCACTTGAACTTGGTCTTGTTTTGAAGGTATTTGAATGTACATTAGTTCAAAAGTGAGTAGGATCAAATCGGACACTGGATGGGGGAGATATGTGGCTTTTAGTCCGAAAATCCTGAAACTAGGGTTTGAGTTTTTGGTCCACTTAACCGGGTTAATTATTTTTTTGTATTTTTTATTTATTCTTGTTAGTGATGTGTACACAGTGGAAGTGAGTTTGTGGTATGGGTGTTAGCATGAAGGAGTTAAAAATAGGGGAAGTTAGGCTATTTACAGGTCATTTTTGGCTTGGATTTTTGGCTTCTTATTTTATGCATAAATTAATGCTAAAATGCGATTCTTATGAAATCATGCATGAATGCTAATTATGTGAAATAAATGCAGAAATGCAGTTGATTTTGAGGGACTTGAGCTTAATTAATGAGACTTAGAGTGATGAATCCGAGATTCATCAATTTGCATTCATATAGTATAAAATTTCAATTCTGCCTTGCATCCCGCATGTAGAGCGCGAGGATCACTGTAAGTCTTCTGAACTGGGCATGCATCATTGATTTCATTATTTGCATCGGCTTTTCTCGACTCCCTCCCCTTGATTTTTGAAACTTAGGTTAAAAGGAAATCGGGACTGATCGTAAGGCGTGCTTCGTTTGGTGGACTAATCAAGTGATAACCAAACTTAAAATCGGGACTGCTAATCAGAGTTGACAAAAAAACTGATTAAAACTAACACTTGTTTTGGGAGAGCAAAACCCTCATTGTATGCTTGGTTAATTGTGATTGTTGAGAGGTGAGGACGCGTCCCTAGGATAGTGCCCAAAACCTACTTTTTAGCCTTGCGTAATTGGATTTATATCTTGATTTATCACCTAATTAAAACTGAAAAGATAAACGGTCGGACTTTTGCGACCATCACTGTGTTGAGTAGGTGAACTCAGAGTTTGCTCTTGTGTTTGTTTGTTTTGTGTGTTATTCGGTGCACTTGCACGCTTCTTCCTCAATCCGCTTCATTCTCCCATCTCCCTTCCAAGATGTCAGAATTTTGGTCATCATATCCAAGTCACCCTTCTTCGACCATATTCCGATCATCTCCATCCACTTATTCCTCCTCATACCCATACACCGATCGCAAAGTCAGAACTCCGACTGACTTCTCCACTTCTTCGTCCTTCTCACCTACCCCACATTCTTGCACCCCTGAACCACAACCACCCTGGATTGACTCACTATATTCTCGTCCGCTTGCTGGAATCAAGGAACAAATCGAAGAGCAAGCGACTGCTGAGATGAATGCTTGGCATAATCAGTTGACCCCACATATCTCACTTTCACCTCGAGTTGGGACAGAACAACAATTTTCATATACACATCCCGACTTAACCTTAGGGTACAACATGGTCGATCAGACAAACCGAATGGAGAGGCCTGCACCGTACGATCTTCCTGACTTGATTGACCTGAGTGATAAAGACCACATTGACCAACCTTCATATCACCCATTCGGAGAGCCGACATATACAGGGGATTGGATTCATGCGACCGATCTACAAACTCCCTGTCTACTGACTCTGCCTTATAAGCTCCGACCAACATCTGCCGTACAGAAGGGCCATACCCAACCCAGTATTACACGCCTGAGTCAAGGTGTGTTGAGTATAAGAGCCCGAATTCTCAGCAGTATCCTCCAATTGCACAGAATTCTCTCATGAGGTGTAATGAGAACTTATTGGAGGATGACATTTATAGACCGATCAAGAGTCCAGGAAGGAATGTGGATCATTGATTTCGTGGATTGAATCTTGAAAACCTGGAAGACACTGGATTGACCACACGTCATGTACAGCTGGAGTCCCTTCTACCTCCCTCTTCTACTAACCACTTTCCCTCCAAACCAGAGTCTGTACATTCTCCTAGTCCTCAATCACCTACCAAAAAGACCAAAAAATTGAAAACTCAGAAAATACCATAAAAATTGAAAAATGAAAAGATCTAAAAAAATTGGATCCTGCGGTTAGGGAAGCATTGGATAGAAAGTTGATTTTTGAGCTTCTCTTAATAATGGCCATTGAGCACTTTCCCGACCTTAAAAGATTTGTGAGAAGTAAATTGATGCCTAAAAGGTCGGGCAATAAGAGAACAATGACTGAGATACATATAGTGTCTATGACCACATCTTTGATGATAGGGAGAAAAACCAAGAGCCGCAGAGTAAAGCGGTTACCTAGATTTGATTGTGAAATCAAAGATACCACATTCATCCATGCAAGAATCGATGATGACTTACCGATTAATATCCTCCCGACCTCCGTGTTTGCCAATCTCAAACTCGGATCTGCCAAGAAGTCAAGAGAGATCATTCAGTTGGCAGATCGGACCATTAAACGGTCGAGAGGAACTATTTCAGTCATCGTCACTTTCCAAGGTGCTCTACTGGAGATAGACTTCACGATCATTGACATTGAGCACCGAGGAGAGTTCACCCAGTCTCCGATCATTCTTGGGAAGCCGTTCTTAGCCTTGGCTAAGGCAACTATAGATTGTGAGACTCGGGAGATCGATTTCTCTGCATTGGGAGCACTCCGACCTCACCCGATCTTTGAGGACACACGATATTCCAAGGTAACCCGTAAAGTTGCAGATAGTCGTGACCTTCGAGAGACAGTTGAGTCCCGTCTCTCTACTACACCTGAGATACCGACTGTCCAGACGACCATTGGTTTAGAGACTTCTTACAACCACACACCGTCTACTGCTTGCACCACCACCGCGACAGCTTCTAGAGAGGACTCACGACCAGAAGCTATCATTGAGTCGGACATGACCTTTGTGGATTGCCTTGATCATTTCGATGATCCGACACAAGAACCCAACAATGTCAAGCCAACTGAGAACACTGTGCCTTATCAGAGACGGGTGCTGACCCTGCAGGAGTATTACAATGCATATGGTGACTCATCTGATGATGAACCTCTGGTCAGAACCTCACACACACCACATCCAGGACATACACCAAAGGAGACAACTGGGACCAAATTGACCAATCCTGATAAATCGGTTGCTCCATCCTCTAGTCGGTCATCTGGTATAAAGAAGACGGGTGTTGATTCCTTGAGGTGTTCCCCCAAACTCCTTAAGACGTATCAATCTCCTCTTCCTCTTGATGCTTCAGGTTCTAGAAAACCGACTAAGAAGGTTATCTTCGATGTTTCAGAGAAGGAACTTTCTGAGGAGTCCTCATCATGTCCGGATGAGGTGATCTATATGAGTGAGCTCAGTTCGGCTGTTCTGAAGCCATACTTGAGCAAGCAGCCGTGTGTCGACCCCTGTTGGACGTTCCCCACACCTCACTATTATTCTTCGGAGGACGATTCTGACAGCGACACATGTGTATACTACCCACCCCATCGCTCCCGCAAGAAGGTCCGTCACAAACCTTCTTGATCCTTGTATATTCTTCCTCCTCCTTGTACATATTTTCCTTCTTTTTTTTACCTCCCTTCCTCATGATTCACATCATTCGCCCCAGTTCTGTATCGTTTTCATTTTATGGCTATACTTAGGATGACTAGATCCTAAGTATAGGGGGATGAGTGACCTGATTTGCTCCTTCTCTTCTTTTTATTTTCTTTTTGTATATTCTTTCCCATTCACATCGGTCTTCCATTCTTGTGTTCTTTCCAATACTTAGGCTGACCAGAGCCTAAGTATAGGGGGGCCGATGCCCGTTGTGTATTATCCACATTCTATTTTTCTTTCACTTCTATTCTTTTCACCCACATATACTTAGTATGAGCTATGGCTTTTTGTCACCTAGTGCCATGAGGACATAGCACAAGCTAAGTATAGGGGGCGGCATGTATATATTACATATATACTTTACCCATACCTCGTACTTTCATGTATTTATATATATATATTATACAATAATTATGGGGTGGGTTTTAAAAAAACAAAACAAAAAAATCTCTTAAAAAAATATTTCAAAAAAAAACTTTTCAAAACAAAAAACTTTTTTTCTAAAAAAAACTCTTTTTCCTTTTTTGCTAAAAAAAACTTTTCAAAAAAATCCTCTTTAAAAAAAACTTTCTAAAAAAAAGGTCTTTTCTTATTTACCTATCTTTTTTTCAAAAAAAACTCTTGAAAAAAAAGAGAAGCAAAACTTTTCTTAAAAAAAAAATCTTCTCCTTTGTTTGTCCAAAAAAAACTTTTTCTAAAAAACTTAAAAAAAATCAATAAAAAAACTAAAAAACTAAAAAAACTAACTAATGAGTTGGTTTAATCCCTGACACAATTCACCTTCACACAAGACTAGTGATGTTCAAGAACACTTGATTTATGAGGTCTTGATATTTTGAGTTAACCAGCCTTAGTCATTAAGGTCCTTTGACTTAATTATTCATTCCCTAGTTTGAAAGATTTGTGTGCTATATTGCATGCTTAGTCTCCACCTTAAGAATATGATCAGCACCTCACATACACGACTGCAGTTACGATGAGATGAGTTGAAATTTCACTTGAGGAACTGGGATGAGGGATTTGAGTTTGGACTTGATTTAGTGATGCTCGAGGATGGGATAAAATCAATGAAGGCTTCATGAAACCGGAGTGTCAGCATCTTTAGCCAGTATGAGAACATGGTTCTTGTACTATCTCTTGACATCTACCTATGTGCCAGGGTGTGATAAAATAAAAAAATGTTGATCAGTGTGCGCCAACTCTTGGTAAAAGCAGTGGAGCTAGCCAAAAATACTACAAAGCAATGAAATGTCAAAGAAAAGCTCTCATTCCACAAAGTCAATTATCAAAAGAGCTTCCACCAAAGGCGAACGCTCCCAACCATTTCAAAGTGTCCACTTGGACCACCGCTATTAGGACCAGGAGTCGGGCTTGCACCAAAAAAGAGCTCTGCATCGTAAATGCTACAAGTCTGGGTGTAGAAGGTACGATAGGTACTCAAAAAAGGCACACCCCGGTGTACTCCCAGGAAAACAAGTGCAGACGACTCCAACTTCTCTTGACGGACGCACTGATCAACACCAAAAAAATATGCGTTGAGTAATAAGGCACTCGAGAGGATCCTTGTTCCAATGAGAGGGAGAGAAGAAATGACACAATCCTATGCCCTCCATCAACTGTCCTTCCATCTACACTTTTAAGTCTGACAACTAAATAGACGGTGGATTGGATGCAAGAAAAGGTTTATTCCCTAGTGTTGAGGATCGGGTCCATAGGAGAGTCCCTTAGACTGGAACCTTGGGTGACGTTGCGACTCTGCTCTTATAACTGCAGTCCACACTTAAAGTCATATCCCTTATATATACGTATACAAAGAGAGTCAGATGATTAGGGAAATTGGATACCTTTTGACTAGAGCTTGGTTCAGCTTAGAATTTTAGGATCTCTAAAACCGAGAGTTCTTGAACGGATCAAGTCTTGTATTCACATGCACAGTCAGGGGTTAACCCAATTTATTCATTCTTTATTTGCTCGAGGACTAGCAAAGTTTAAGTATAGGGGGGGTGATGAATCCACGATTCATCATCTTAATATCTTGATCTTAGCAAAATCCCCAAGTAAAATTCCAAATAAATGTCCATAAAATACATAAATTAACAAAATGACTCTTGTAATTAAAATATATTAATTATTGTGTATTAGATTGTATAAAATAAATTAACATAAAAAGCCGTAAAAATAAAGGAGTTTTATACATGTAAATAGCCTAAAACTTCATGTATTTTTAATAATTTCATTTCAACTCCTTTTTGCCTAATTCTTTCTCTAACTTGTTTATAAAAATGTATATAAAAATATAAAAATACAAAACAAATTTCACCTCAAATAAATGCTCCTAGATCTCAAAGAGAAAAAGCCGTAAAGTCCAACTTCCAAGCTAAATTCCCGCTCCGTATGAACTCCAAATTCATCAAACCCACTTTTAGAGTTCAAGTTAGAAAATTATCTATCCAACGGAAATGGTGTCATTAAAATCGGAGCTCATTTGCAAAAGTTGGGTTTTGGGACCTAGATGTACATTGTACATTATGTATATATTCATACTTTCTTCATTTTTTATTTTACTTTTCTTAATTACTAAAAATACAAAATATCATACTTATGTTGTACATTGTACATTATGTAAATATCTCTTATTAAAAAAACAAAACAAAAAAATCTTAAAAAATATTTCAAAAAAAAACCTTTTCAAAACAAAAAAAAAACTTTTTCCTAAAAAAAACTCTTTTTCCTTTTTTGCCACATGAAAATACCTTTCTGATATGTATTTTTTTCTTTTTAATAAGAGATATTTACAACGGGAAAAAAATAATAAAATACTACAATAAAAATACAACACAAGTATGATTTTTTTGTATTTTTAGTAATTAAGAAAAGTAAAATAAAAAATGAAGAAAGTATGAATATATACATAATGTACAATGTACATCTAGGTCCCAAAACCCAACTTTTGCAAATGAGCTCCGATTTTAATGACACCATTTCCGTTGGATAGATACTTTTCTAACTTGAACTTTAAAAGTGGGTTTGATGAATTTGGAGTTCATACGGAGCGGGAATTTAGCTTGGAAGTTGGACTTTACGGCTTTTTCTCTTTGGGATCTAGGAGCATTTATTTGAGGTGAAATTTATTTTGTACTTTTATATTTTTATATACATTTTTATAAACAAGTTAGAGAAAGAATTAGGCAAAAAGGAGTTGAAATGAAATTATTAAAAATACATGAAGTTTTGGGCTATTTACATGTATAAAACTCCTTTATTTTTACGGCTTTTTATGTTAATTTATTTTATACAATCTAATACACAATAATTAATATATTTTATTTACAAGAGTCATTTTGTTAATTTATGTATTTTATGGACATTTATTTGGAATTTTACTTGGGGATTTTGCTAAGATCAAGATATTAAGATGATGAATCGTGGATTCATCACACGGCCACAATAGCACTCAAGAGTATAAAGCTCACACCAAGGATTGTTCCCCCAACAACCAGGGAACTTACCTCACAATGCCAATGGAGTACGGATCAATTTTGGATGCCAAAATCAACTATAGCAGCAATAACAGTCTCTTGTGGGTGGATTTAGACTTCCACCATAACTCCACAACATCGTGGAGTGATTGCCGCAACGTAAAATGGTGGACCGGCAATGAGAGAAATCAAAAAACCAACCATCAAAGAAATTCCAGCACTTCAAGCAGCAGAAGACGCAATCTTAGGCCTCAACGAGGCTCTGATACCATATTATAATCAAACGCGCAAAGCACACACAAATATGCAGACACATATTTATGTGGAAAACCCTGCGGAGAGGGAAAAACCATGGGGGTTCTCAATCCCTAATCTCCTTGACTAGAGATTAAGGCACTCTTCACTAAGATAATTTTTCAATGAGGGATGAGTACAATATATAGAGAAGGAAGGGTAAACGGTCCCACATCCAAAAACCATTTTACTCATATAAGTATGAACTCAACGGCCTCTATTGTCTTCGATAGTTGTTGTGATTTATGTTCTTTGTGTTGAACTACTATTCATAGTAAACGCAAGGTGTCTGATTAAATGTTTATGTGAGATAACCAAAGTCTAAAGGCCATAAACTTCCGGGTGAATGATCCTATGATACTTGGAGGCAGCATATAGAGAACTTGACTTGACAAAGGATACCATCATGGAGTTACAGTCCTTAAAGAAATAGTTTACGAAAGAATCTGCCTCTTTGCAATCGATAGATAATGGTTCAGTTTTTAATGGACAGCAATGGGCATGCGTATTTTATGGATAATGGGGTCAAATCAAGGTTCGAAATCTCGATTTCGATTTCATTTCGATCATCCTCAATACCGAAATTTCGCTGAAATTTCGGGAAATTTCGACAATTTCGGTGGAAATGTCGGAAATGGCTCAAAAAGCCATTTTTTTTTCAATTTTATTGTAAATTATGATCTTTTAAGTTATTAGAACAACAAATAACTTACAAATACACAATTATTTCACACATATTGCTCATCTATACCCCTTATATTGTACATATCGATCATATCGACCATATCGGTCATATCGGTCATATTGTATAATAAGTTAGATATTGTAAATGGAGTTAATCTGAGTATTTCAAATAATGAAACAATAGATATACACTTATAGGCTTATAGCATACATATCAATCATCTTATCATCTATGACTATGATGGTATGTCACGCACCATATCGAACATATCGTTGTTAATATTTAATACCTAATAACAGATTAACAGTCTTACAAGTTACAACAAGTGAAAATACATATATTTCATATAGAGTAATAAGAACATGCACATTAATGGTCAATGCAATAAAAGATTAAAATATATTACCTAGTGATATGTTTGGTTCAGAACCAAGAGTTCCGCGGTGGATCTGAATCGCCCTCCTTCCTTGTTGTCTCTCATAACGCATCGCATATTCAATGAACTCGCAGTAGTTCTCCCATGTCATGTACGAGCACATGGCCTTGTAGTCCATCACATACTGCTTGTATTGGCGATGCCTATGAGTGTCCCGGGACGAGGATAAGCAACACTAGATCCGGTATCACGAGTGGCACGACGAGGCTGTGAACTATTAGCTTTAGATCCTCGGGACGACGACGACGAAGTAGGAGAAGATCTCTGCGGAGGAGGAGGAACTGGCATGTACTCAGGGAAGAAACCATAACTGTCACCGCCAAAGAAGCTGCCCTGGCTCTGCTCAGGTTGGCTACCTTGGTAGTTCTCACTGTTGTAGCTACTATATTCCCCATACCCACTGTAACCATATGAATATGATGGAGGTGCATACACTTGAGGAGGAGGAGGAGGAGGTCCTGGAGGAGGTGCATGAAAGTATTTCGGGAAGACGCCAAATGATCTCTCATCGTGCGACGATCCATATCCGCCTAAGGGACTTGGTGTTCCTCCACGATATGGGTTGTCAATGTCCATGCAGCTCAAGGAACCTCCAGATGATATCAAATCGTCCATGTAGCTGTCGGTTGGACGATGGCCACGACCATACTCGTAATCCATAGGTCCTGGACTCGAACTTGGAACAAACTGTCCATGTGTGTTTCTCTGTCGCTCCATATATTCACGTTCTGCATTTAGCCCTTCCTCAAATCTTGTATCTTATGGTCCACGGCCACCCCCTCCTGACCCACCTGAGTAAGTTTCCCCACCATCACCAGGTCCACCACGACCAACATCATCATCAGCATCATCTCTACTGTCATCCTTTGACTTCGATTTGGATTTGGAGCTAGTGGAGAGAATTTCATCAACAGTCGCATCAATCTCGGCCTCTAACCCTCCAAGAGGGTCTGTAATCAGCCCATATCTTGCCAGATAGTCACCTATATCTGCTCCCATTTGTTGGCTTATATTCTCATTTGGTCTTCCACCTGGTTGATCGAGAACGGGAGCACCATTGGAATCCATCCACCTCTGGAGAACATCTTCATCAGCATCGTCATCGTACAAATACTTGGTGCTTGAAATACTTGGTGTTTGAAGTTGAAAGAATGCGTAGATCTAGCAATTAGGGGATCATTTTCGAGAAAGACTACCTAAGTGACACAAAACATGTCAAAAAACAATAGATCTAAGATCAAAAAAATCCGAAACATGTTTTCTACTTCCAAAATTTAAGATCTGAGTTTATCATTGAAGAACTCATCATCATTCCACATTAAAACACAAAAGCCCCAATATCCTCTTCCATAGATCTTACAAAATGTTTACAAAGTACGCTTTACTACATGTTATACACAAGATCCGAGTTAATACATTCATAACTATCATTATTGTGCAATTAAAACACGAAACCCCTAATTTTGATCTCCAAAAATAAAGCTAGATATTTGAAATCTCTAAAAAAAACACTACACCAAGCTAGATCAATATCTTAAGAGTAAAACCCCTAAAATGAAGAATTTGATCAATATTTGGCCAAATTTGGCTTACCTTGAAGAAAGGGGCGAAATAGGACCTTGGAGGAAGCTTAGAGAAGTTGCCTGCTGAAACTCGGTCGAAATGAGCGTGTTTCGACCGAAATTCCGATCCATATCGCCAACAGTGGGTATTTTTTATTACAGATACCCTTTTTCGGGCGAGATGACGAGATGACCTGAAATCTCGCCGACATCTCACGAGATTTCCGGCGAAATCCGGGAAATCGACATGCATATAGGTTTCGAGATACCCCACCCATCGAAACCAAAATTTCGGCGAAATTTCGCGAAATTTCAAACACTGGGTCAAATAGATTATTTGCGCTTGAATGAAGCAAGATCTCGAGTTTAAATGGATTTTTTATATTTTGTTTCAAAATTCATGCAACCATATCCCATGTATGAAGATGGATCTATGTTGTGAATCATGGAATAATGCACAAACACGGTCAAGCAAGCAAGCGTGAAGAAACACGGATTTACAATGTTCACTTGTAACTGGGCTACATCCTTGAGCAACGGTGATCAGTTTTCACTATGTGGAGAAAAATACAGAGGGTACAGAGAGCCCCAACCCTAGGAGAGTTTCTATACAGCAAAACCCCCGTCTTGTTGTGCTATGATATGGCGGGAAGGGATGCATACAACGATTCTTCAACATGGGGATGGTTAGGACTCGAGGCATATTAACAATCTAGTTTTCCTCATTTTGATGGTTCTGATTTGCATAAGATATCGCCTTTAATGAAAGGGATATTTACACCCATAACCATGAGTAATAGTGTAATTACCCCAGAAACTCTCTAATCACGAATTACACTCAGGAACCCTAAATAGTGCTTAACTCTTACACTCATAACCATGTGTTAACTTCCATCTGATTTTCCGTTAAATATAACGGTATCCATCAAGTATTTTACATTTTATACCCTTTAAGTTCACATTACTTATCAATGGTCACCCCCTTCCTCCTCCAACCAGCCAACCCCCTCCTACTCCAGCCAAGCAACTCCCTCCCCCATGTCGACGTCCTTTGTCGACCACCACCCCCTCCCCTTCCCCCTACCGACCACCTCCTCCCTGGGCAGCCTCCACCACTGACTCACCGCCTCCAAACTCGACCTGCAAGCTCCCCTCCCGGCCTCGCCGCCTCCAACTCGACCTACAAGCCCCCCTCTCGCCCTCGCCGCCTCCAACCCCGACCTGTAAGCCCAGGTCTTCCCCCTGCCCCCAACCTCCGCCTGCAAGCCCCCCTCCCGCTCTCGCCGCCTCCAACCAGACCTGCAAGTCTCCTTTTCACCCTCGCCGCCTCCAACCCCAACCTATAAGCCCATGTCCTCCCCCCGGTCCCAACCTCCGCTGCAAGCCCCCCTCCCACCCCCGCCGCCTCCAACCCCGACCTGCAAGCCCAGGTCCTCCCTCTGCCCCCAACCTCCGCCTACAAGCCCCTCTCACGCCCTCGCCGCCACCAACCCGACCTGCAAGCCCCCCTCTCACCCTCACCGCCTCCAACCCGGTCTGCAAGCCCAAGTCCTCCCCCTGCACCCCAACCTCCGCCTACAAGCCCCCCCCCTCCCGCCCCTGCCGCCTCCAACCCCAACCTGCAAGCCCAGGTTCCCCCCCTCCCCACCACCCCCCCAAACCTTTATCGCCTCCAACCCCGACATCCAAGCCCAGGTCCCCCCTCACCCCCATCCCCCAACCTCTGCGTGCAAGCCAGCTCCCCGCCCCACCAAACCTCCACCGCCTCCACCTAATTGTCGAAGCTCCCCTCCGTGCAAGCCAGCTCCCCCAACCTCCACCTGCAAGCCAACCTCCCCTCCCCACTGTGCAAGCCCGTCGCAATCGCATGCACGCCCCCACCCCTTTCGTCCGCAAGAAAAAAAAACTTTTTTCTTTTTTTATTTTGATTAATCCTAACCGTTAGATCCGAGATTGGTTAGATTAACTCACTCATATGGTTAAGTTAGAACTAAATCAACGGAAGGTAATGGGTGTAAAACGGAGCACTATTTAGGGTCCTGAGTGTAATTCATGATTATAGAGGGTTTCTGGGGTAATTACGAAATTACTCAGGGTTATGGGTGTGCGTTTGGTTCGTGGGTTATCCAGGGGTGGATAATCCGGTTTTGTGTTTGTGTGTTTGGTTGGTGGGTTAAGGGATGGGAGGGTTTGTGTGATGTGATTGTATTGGAATTTGAAAAAGTTGGTAGTTATTATGGTATGATTGTATTGAAATTTGAAAAAGTGGGTGGTTGTTGTGATGTGATTGTATTGAAGTTTGGAATAGTGAGTAGAAGTTGAGTATTTTATGATTTTTAGATAATATGATGGTATAATATATATATATATATATATATATTTTGGTTGGAAAGAGAGTGGGCCCCACTAGTGGGTTGGGAATATGGGTTTTGGGGGGTAACCCACCCAAAGTGGGGGGTAACCCCCCAACCAAACGCACCCTTTATGAAAGGGATAAGTCTATCCAAAAGGAAATTACAAAGAAATTTGCATCACATCTTACTTTTGTTGGAAGTCTACTATTCTATGGTATCTCAAGGTAAGGTTAATCAAGTTGGATTTCTTTTGAAAGTAGAGTGTCTGGTTGCAAAACAAACACTGCATTATGCAGATCCTTATCGGAGATGTATTCATGCAGTGGGTTACTTTCACAGGAGGTGGTTACGGTCTTTTCCCGATATCACTCCCGGCATCCACCAACACATCACTCCTCAGGATGATTGATCAACACGAGAAGAATAATCTAACATAACAGGCCACCAATGAGGGTTTATCAATCAGCCTGATGAATGTAATTTCTCAAGCAAAAAATAGTGTCCATAATTTGTTGATACACCTTAAATCCTAATCATTTATTTAGTTGAACCTAGAAGGGAGTGCCATAGCCCCAAGGTCATATATCTAACAGGGAAAGATGGTGGAACCTCCACGCAAATGAAGAAGGTCCAAAAAAGGATTTGTCAACTTCATCTCGCTCCCTTAGTACTAGCCAAAACTCAAGACCAGACGATCGTGCGGTTATGGCTTTGATAGAAGTAACTCTTTTCTTTGCCAGTTGTTATTACTTAATGACTGGTGATGGCTATTTCTTTATTACCTCCCTCCATTACACCCTTGATCATTCGCTTCAGATCGGTCCCTGAAACTATATAAAACAAGTTGGGCACTGGCATTCTCACATGCCATTGTCAGAGGAGATAATCCTTTGAGAAATCAGTCTTTACTCATCACCACCCTCATCAAAAGGCCATGGCACTATATATCTGGCGCTTAACCTTTTAGAAAGAAGCCCTACACAACAACTGGGACTGAGACTAGCGAACGAGCTTGTAACTATCACAAGAACTGCGTCGAGATTGGGTCAAAACTTCTATTAGATAGATGGCGGGTTCCTGACTTGAAGACTGGACTTGAGATCCCTTTCTCCATGAGAGTATTATTAGTCAAATAGCTCAATCGCTTGTGTATTGGAGGACTTCAACATTTCATAGAAGAAGTGAAGGCCAAAGGTCTCCTAACAAGGGAAAAAGCCTCCACAGGGGGGGAGGGCCCGGGCAGGGGGCTCTTTGACTATCCTTTCTTCATTCTCTTCCATACTAGTAGAAGGCTAATAAGTCAAGTAGTAGTGTGACAACTATCTATATAATCTGATTTTTTACGCTCAAGAAAAAGGAATATGCCTTTAGCTCCACCCATCTGGTAGACCTCTCTTCCGTCCTTATTGAAGTGAAGGCACCGAGCGAGGAACCTAACCCTAAGCAGAGGAAGGCTATCTTCCCAATCGTGAGTTTCTCTCTTGCCTCGAACGCGATTAGCGCAACGGCTACCCTGGCCTGATACTAGACCCGCAAGTGGGAGCTACAATCTTCTCACAGAAAACCATCTATATTATGATTTATGATTAGTTAGTATGAAAATAGTAGTCAAAGAGGCAACTAAGACTCGACGGAGCTCAACTGCTACAGTCTGACAGGTGTCATCATTCCAAAGCAGTTAAGAGCAACAGTCTAATGGACAGCTCAGAAGTGGCACCTCCCCATAGGGGGTCAATCTGGCGATCGCAGTTGTTCGTCGAACTTGGAAAAGAGAAAAAGGAAGAAGGGTTGCAAGCTGACTTGATCTTTCAAAGCGACCCGTAGGCTAGACCAAGGAACCCAACCATAGAGTTCAATATGCATCCAAGCCTTTGAGAGAATGAATAGGCAAGCTAGCTCTTCCTAGCTTTGCTCTACCAACTTATCTGCTCCGTACCTGGATTGACTCTATCATGTTCCTGGAGCTTCAACAGGCAAGTCCAATAATAGCTAAAGCACTCACTCTTGGCTTAGAAAAGGCGTGATAACAAAGACTTTCTCTCCGAAGGTTAGGAAAGTAGGGTTCAGATTTCGTCGTCGAGCCTTCTTCGCTTTTTCTTGACTTTGACACTGAGACGTCGAGCGAAGCTTAGCATGTTTTCATGAAAGTGTATAACCTAAATAAACGTCAAAATTTAGGAAGATTCTCAAAGCATGTTTTTTTCTTTTATATAATAGAAGCCGGTCTAATCCCAGTTTCTGCGCTCTCGGAAGTCAGAAAGTCAAGAAATGATAGAGCCGAAGTCAAGAAAAAGCTATCAAAGGAGAAAGTGGGAAAACCTCTTCCTTCTCGTTGATTCTATCATCTCCTCTTCTATCGCTTGATCTCCCCTCGACAAAGTCTTGTATCGGTCGCTGGCACACACCTGGGAAAAGACTACTATAGAGTGGAGTGGTGGAGAATAGACTAACACCAGTGTTGTAAAAGTCGGCCGACTAGGCCGACTAGTCGGTCCGACTAGTCGAGTCGGGGGGGTACCCGACTCGACTAGGCCAAATCGGCCAATAGTCGGTCAGACCCGATTAATCGCCCGATTAGTCGGCCTAGTCGGCCGACTTTTGCATAGAGATTTCTTGGTTGACTTTTGCTTAGAGAAAATTCTGTATACTTCTGTACTTTAAATTATAGTTTTTCATCAAGATATAAAATATCAACTAATTAATATACTATCCTGGATAATTTTACTTAAAACTTTGTGATTTAATTTCATGTTGGTTAACTTATATAAGATTAGAATTGTGTTTATTACGCCTAAATGTTCGTTAACTTAGATACTTCTTGTTGATTTGCATGATAGTTAGGTAACTTAGGTTATTTACCTTTTGTGGTTATTGATTAGCTTTGTATTAATTTATTTCTAACTTCAACTCATGCTATGTACCAAATATTTTGTCCGTGCTATAAACCAAACATTTTTAATCTTAACTTGCTTCGTTTTTCTTCTGTTGCTATAATTTTTTAAGCTCTCAAAAATATTAAAACTGCTAAATATATGAATATAAATGAGAGTATATGTTATAAAACTTGATTTATATATTTAAAATAATTAAAAAATTCAAAACCGACTAATGCCCGACTAAATCCGATTACTCTCCCGACTGCCGATTAATCCTTAGTCAGTGACCCTGCCGACCGAGTACCGACTGCCGACTTCTGCAACCTTGACTAACACTATGAATCTGTCTCATATATTAGAGAGAAAATAACTACTAATAGAAAGAATAGTGGGTAACTAAAATCAATATAATCAAAGATCTAATAGCTGTCCCAAATATCTAGTTTATATTTGCTATTCTATATTGATATATCATATAAGCCCGCCTCTAATAACTATTTGATGTATGATTTGAGAATCGCCCTCATGTTGATATATAGTTGCGAGAGGTAGCAGTCTTTTTTTCAAGAAAGCTAGTCGCTAGGTCTTGTCCCTCTCAACCATGATGACTTTCAAGGAGCAAATACAGGGAAAGAATGAGTCCATGCCTCTGTCCCCTGTCTTATGCATTCACTTTCCGTGTATGCCTCCACTTTGACCGATGACAGAGCCGAGCCAGCGTCATTATAGGGCCTACTGATTGTGCTTAGGGAATCGTATGCAACCGAGAGGAAGAGTTAAGGTGCATTGCTTCTCACTTGCCTATATTTGCTTATATTATAGTACCGCACTAGCAGCTTTTTTGTCATATATATTCATTGCGCATCTTTCCTCTCGCATTCTCTCGACCCTTCTTTCGTATCTAACTAGTGGGGTCCTCTTCCATTCCACGATTCCCTCTCCCAAACCCGGTCTCTACTTCATCCCTTTCCTATCAGTACTCCAGTCGGGGAATGTGGTCACTTCGGGGCTTTCTGACTCCCCTAGGGAAATCAGGATACCCTTAAGCATTATCGAGTCAAACTTTGAGGTTGAATTCAGTTAGTTTTGAAAAGAGAACAAATGACGAGACCTCGTAGATATTATAGGGCAGAGTCAGTCTCTTTCTTTCTCATTTTGCAGGCGTTTATTCTTTTAGTATTTCTTTCAATGAGGAGTTGATAATACCTATTAAGATATTCGAGAATCAGTTGATGAATATGCCCGATCATATACTTGGTTGTAATTCAGATAATAATTCATCTCCTTATCATTCATATGTTTGTTCATTATTGTAGGTCCCAGCTAATGTGAAAAAGGGCAATCTAAATGGTATTGAGTTGACAGATCACCGTCAACCATGCGGAAATCTCAAATCAGACGATGATCTATGATGAGGAGTCCATTTGGAAAGGAGTCTCAAATTTCAGAGAAAGTCGTGGGACTGCAGTGACAAAACGAAGTCAAAAGTCATGAAAAGTGATGGTCTTGAACAATAGCTAACTATCTAGGTTGTAGTGTGAGTAGTATATGGGGTCAGTTTTCAGTCACTCTTATCGCAGTAGTGCCGGGCTTCTGTCTTAGTGAGTGTCCTTCGTTTAGGTGTTTCAGAATCACTAATTCATGGGGCGGTCCGAGGGAAGACTGAGAACTGGGTATCATAATCTGGTCTTAGTGAAGGCAGAGGAAGCAGAATCTCGTACTGGGAAGCAAGCCGTAGCTCTCTGCATGTCAAAGAGGTCCCGTCGGCCCGGTGGCATCCTTAAAAGGGATAGGCTTTGAAAATGAGGCTAGAGATTGATATATGTTTAGGCTTGGATAGTCGTTCACCTGAGAGTCTGCCCTCACCTCTCTTCATTTGAGATCAAAGCATCTATTCATCCTGGTGATTGTCTCAGTCTGTGGCTGGTAGTCTCGTAAGTCGAGTCTTCTCGTGACCCCTAACTGACCTAATTAATCCACACTTCCTGCACCCGCACCTTCGAGAGATGAGCACCGTACTCTTATTATAGTTCAACGAGAACAAAGACCCTCCCCTCGCGATAGCGAATCCGCCCTCGTGGAGAGGAGGTCCTTGCATCTTCGGGACCCTCGACATCTATAGTAGAATAAAGAAAAGCTTTATAACAAGCGCAGGTATGTCGCCTTGGCGGAGCGGACCGAGTGGGAGTTAAATGAACGAGAAGAGGGGGGAGTGGACCGACCATACAGGCCCGTGCTATACAAGACTATATCAGCAGGGTAGTTCCGTCATCGTACCATGTCCTACCAGCATGGGGGTCTCGTTGTAGAACAGTCTAATGACCGTGTGGTCAAGAACCACAGTCGGCGGTTACGCAGCCGACGGTTATGGCGATCGGGTCTTTCGGAAGACCTAACCGTGGGGCATGTGGGAGAGGGCGGACTTCGTGAGGGGGCTTTCATGCCCTATAAATGCCGACCTCCATTAGGAGGAGTTGTATCATCCGAGCACAACCCTCGCCAAGGGAGCCCTCTCCCATCTTCATCTCTCTCGCTTTCCTCTCTCGTTCTCTCTCGAAGCAACAAGGGCGACGTATCTCGATCTTCAACTGGTATCAGAGCCAAGCCATGATCTCGATTGCAGGTCGCTTCCTCCCTCCAATGCCTTCGTCGACACCGGAGACATTGCCGATAGCTCAAGGTACGGATCCCTGCCGCCGTGATATCTCTCTGGTTGGAGAAACCCTAACACGAAAAAGATAAAAGATCAAAAATGACAAGCAAGATTATTACCACTGAGGTGGGGAAAATTGAGTACCTTACGGTACTAATTATGAACTGTGGAGTAGATAGATCTACATTGGCATGTTACACGATAACATACACTCCATTATAGATAAACATGTCCCTACCTTATTTGAGAATCTAACTGTCGAAGAAATTAGGTCCCGCGAACAGTAGGAAAAAACATATAAGGGCTAGGAGATTTATGCTGACCCATATGGAGTTGAATCTGATTCGGATCTTCGAGATCTGTAAATCAGCGTACGAGCTATGGATTGCGGTTAAGGAGAAAATTTCACTCCAAGTTGGAAGTGAGCGTCCAGCTTCTTCTACACAAGTACAACTCGTGTAGAATGAAGGAATCTGAAAGCATCCTCGAGCATGTAAACAAGATGATCGTAATGGCAAAATTATATGGCATCTGTTGAATGCGCAATTTGGAAGAGGATGCAGATAGTAACCATCTTAGGAAGTCTCATGCCATCATTCAACATGGTTGTCACATTCTTGAGGATAAACAGCAACATCAAGAGTGTGAAGGACCTACCTGCACAACTGGCGATTAAACAAGACCTCTCAAAGCAAAAATCGAAAGTCCAGATCTTTGAAGTTGAGGAAGAAGAAGCTAATATGGTGCATGCAAAAAAAGACTAGGACCCTCCAAAGCGAATTTCAAAGGAAAAAGTGGGAAATACCCATGTGGCTCATGCTAAGGTTGCGGCAAATATGGTCATTTCAAGGTTAATTACCCCAACAAGAAGAAGCCGCAAAATTTTAAAATGCCTGAAAATAAAGGCAAGAAGGAAATGGAATTCACGGTTATCGTAGAGTGCAACTCTACGGTAACAGACTGTGACGGGTGGTGGATTGATTCTGGTGCAACCCGCCACATTGCCAAGACAAAGGAGGGACTTGTGGACTTCAAGAAGCTGAAGAAAGGCGAACAGAGGATCTTCATGAAGAATAACACCTACTTGGATGTTGAAGATGTTGGGACATACAGGCTTGACATGGGCGATAATATAATGGTACTTCAGGATGTATTATATGCTCCATGGATATGCCAGAACCTCGTATTTGTTCCAGTTCTGCTCAAGAAAGACTTTGAAGTTCGGTTTTATAATAAGCATGTATCCATAGGAAAGAATAAGGTCTATGCCATGGGAATGTTTGTACCCGAGCACGACCTATTTTTTCTTCCTGTAATAAGTTCTAGTAGATCAATGAATGTGGTTTCTGAGTACTCTCTGTGTTATTTATCAGATTTTGATTTATGGTATACGAGATTGGGTCAACCAAGAAATTCCAAAATGGATGAAATCCTCAAATCTGATCTTCTACCTAAGATTACGGATGCAAGGACATTGTCTTGTGAACATTGTTTGACTGAAAAAATGATGAGAAAATCCTTCTCGATGGAAATCCGATCAAAGGAATTGTTAGGCTTGACCTATTCAGATATATGTGGACCATTAAGTGTCAGTACACATAGAAACAAGGAATGCTTCATAACATTCATTGATGACTATTCTAAATTCTCTTATGTCTATCTCTTAAGAAGAAAGATAGAAGCCTTTGAAACATTTAAGAGATACAAGACAGAAGTAGAGACCAAATTGGGAAAACCAATTAAGATTCTTAGGACTGATAGAAGTGGAGAATATATCTCAAAGGAGTTTGAGGAGTACTGCATTCAAGCAGGCACTGTAGGCAGACTACAATGCCTTATACATCACAACAAAATGGTGTAGCTGAAAGAAAGATAGAACTTTGATAAATGCAGTAGCTATATGTTGTCACACTCAGATCTCTCAAAGAAATTTTGGGGAGAAGCAGTGTTGACAACTAACTGCATACAGAATCGGATTCCCACCAAGTCCATAGAATCAACGCCATATAAAATACAGGACAATGAAGATCCTCTGATTGTCGTACAGGACAATGAAGATGATTTGGAGATAAGACAAGAATTAGTAGATGATACTGATCATCCATATATAGAGAATGAACCTATGGAGAATGATGATCCTTTAGAGGAAGTGACTGAACCCACACAACCCACGAGTATAATCGGCAACAAGAGACCCAGATTACGACCCGCATGGATGGAAGATTATCATTTTTATGGATACGAGGTGTCGTGTTACACCATAGACGAGGATGTAGCGGATTGTACAGATCTCATATGTTTTAACGAAGCAATGGCTTCGAACGACTCAGAATCATGGACGGCTGCCATAAGGGATGAGTTGGACTCAATTGAGCGAAACGGTGTATGGGAGTTATGTGATTTGTCAGAAGGTCGGCAATCCCTAGGATGCAAGTGGGTATTCAAGAAAAAGTACCGAGTTGACGGTGTTGTTGATAAATACAAAGCAAGATTAGTTACCAAGGGTTATACTAAGCAAGCTGGAATAGACTTACAGGAAATGTACTCTCCGATTGCTAAGTTCGCATCGATTCGGATGATCTTAGCTATAGTCGCATATATGGATTTGGAATTATTTCAAACGGATGTGAAGACGACCTTCCTTAATGGAGAATTAAGAGAGGATATTTATATGCAATAGCTATAATCGCATATATGGATTTGGAATTATTCTAAATGGATATGAAGACGGCTTTCCTTAATGGAGAGTTAAGAGAGGATATTTATATGCGACAACCTGATGGTTTTCATGTTAAAGGTCAGGAGAAACGGATTTATAAGTTAAGAAAGTCATTATATGGCTTGAAACAGTCTTTTGATAATGGTATCTCAAGTTTCATGAGAAAATTATTCAATTTTGATTTGTTGCAAATAAGTTGGATAATTGTGTATATATCATGAAGAGTGGGAGTAAGTTTGTTATCATATCATTATATGTAGATGACATTCTAGTATTCTACTCGTAGGTAATGACATAGAGATGCTCAATGAAATTAAAGAGAATTTGAGTAGTGAATTTGAGATTGTCAGAAAATAAACATGCGAAAGCAAATATCAGAGATAGAAAATTAAACATTGGAACATCGGGATTTATGTTGAATCCTCCTCCCTAAGGAGCAGGATGAAATCACAGGAGAATGCCTCAAAGGGCTTATCTATGCATTGCACTTTCTCATCTGACTACAGGGGTGTGGGGCTCTATATATAGCACCCACGAAGTCTCCACATCTCCAAACTGGGAGATGTGTGATTAAAGACTGGATGTGGTAAATGGATCCTGGAGGTATCCATTTACCCATCTACAACATAAGAGGCGCACAACCAAATACTCCAACACTCCCCTCAAGCTGGAGCATGCAATGCTCAACTTGGACAAACAGAAAGAAACTCAACTCACACTACAAGACATTATAGACAATATCAACTCAACGCGCACAACTGTCGGCTGATGTCAAAGGCGTTGCTTCTCATACCGTGCAAGTGAGGAGGACGAACGGGCTGGAGTGTGAGTCAACTGAGGACTCGAAATCTAACCATCGAGTCTAAAACTGCGCATGGAGTCTCCTCGTCGGAGAATTGGGTCTCTCCCATCTGGCTCAGAGAATGGTACTCTACTCTGGAGTCCCTATGATGCCAAGCTTCGCTCGACGTCAAAGTGCCAACTACATGAAAACTCTTGCCAACAAGCATAAGGAATGGTCCTCTACTCTAGAGTTTATATGGCTCACATGAAAACTCCGGCCAACAAAATAAGAATGATGGGGACCACTGAAAAATGATGGCAACAATGTGCACAACGAAAATACTGCATACAAGTACATGTCTGAAACTGAAAACTCGAAACCAATCGTCGAGTCTGAATATCAACTGTAGAGTCTAAACATCTGACCGGTCTGGAGAATCTGGCATCTGAATCTAGAGCAAGACATGTGACTCTACACCATACTCCCCCTTTCTCCCATACTGGTCGGAATGACAAACATCGACCACGTTGGGATAAGACAATAACATGGGGCTTAAACATGAATATTCTCACAAATTTTCTTTCGACTTTCCTTCATTTTTTTATAAGCCGTCACACTTTAAAAAAATATTTTTAAAAAGTTGTTTCAACAATTTTTTACGGCTTTTCCTTCCTCCTTTTTTTGCCAATTTTTTTATCTTTTGCATACGGCTTTTTAATTGTACGCGCCTTTTTCATTTTTTTTAACAATATAAACGTGGCCCATTTGGGCTCAAAGATGCCTTAGCCCAACTGGGCTTTACAAAATAACTCCCCCTCCCCTTTTTTGCAATAATAATTTTTTTAAAAACTTTCGGCCCTAGGCCCCTACCAGCAAATGACCCTCCTTTTTTTAATAAAGTAGACCACTTGGGCCTGACTTTCCCAATCTCCCATTTTTTTTAAATAAACGAAGGGTCATCGGGATCGAGCCCTAGGGTTCCCAGGCACCCCTTTCCTAAAAAAATATGCCATACACGATGAAGGGCCATGTTCAGATTGTGTCGTCGCCTCCAAAGGGGTCTGCGGCCTGGAGAGGAGCTACCGGGATCAAGTGATGGACCTCCGCCTGGAGGTTTACGGCGACAAGGTGCAGTAGTGACGCGAGATCGGGGACCGCAAGAGCGGGTTCCGCCAGGAAGCCACCTGGGGTCCTTTATGATGCTGTGGAGGAAGATGGAGGAGTGCTAGAGATCAGGCGGCGTGAGGGTGATCCCGCCAAGAGGTGCCACCTGCTGTTTGAAGAGGGCTTGCCTCCGCCTGCAGCCAAATAGAGCAGAGCGCGTCGCCAGCATGCTTGGAAGCCGGAGGGGCGCTTCCTGGATCGGGTTTCATAGAACCCTATTTTGTGGTCTAGGGCTCTGGAGGTCATCGCCTCGCATCTTTTAGGGCTCGCCGCCTATTCACGGAAGAGCAGCGTGCATTGTCACCGCCGCCTGTTGATGTGGCGCATCGTTGCGAGGTGGATACAGATCTTGCCGAGGCCTGGAGGTCACCGCCTGTGTGAATCGCACACGGTGCCGCTTGGAAGTGCACCCTGGAGGTTACCGCCTCGTGGAAAATCTCGAAGGAGCACCGCCAAAAGATTAGGGTTCCAAAAAAAACTGGAATTCGAACAGACTTCAAAAAGAAAAATCCGAAGGTCTTCAAAACTAAACTGAAACCCGATCTTGGAATAATTTTGAACAATAGAGAAAAATCTTTAAGAACAGACTTTAAAATCAACCAAGAACGATCCGCTCTGATACCATGTTAGAAACTAAACATGCGGAAGCAAATATCAGAGATAGAAAAATTAAACATTGGAACACCGGGATTTACATGGAACCCTACTCCCTAAAAAGCAGGATGAAACCACGGGAGAACGCCTCAAAGGGATGATCTATGCATTGCACTTTCTCATCTGACTACAAGGGTGTGGGGCTCTATATATAGCACCCACAGAGTCTCCACATCTCCAAACTGGGAGATGTGGGACTAAAGATTGGATGTGGTAAATGGATTCTGGAGGTATCCATTTACCCATCTACAACATAAGAGGCGCAGATGGGTGAAGCATACTATGTTCTAAGAATTCAAATTACAAGAGACGGAGATTCAAGTACATTGAGTCTACATCAAGAAAATATTTGCATATTGTATTAAAGAGATTTGGAATGCACAATAGCACTCCATCTCATACACCGATTGTGCTTGGAAAGAGACTTAGTAAGAGTCAATGTCCTGGAAAGGGACAGAAACCTTTAGAAGTTCCATATACTCAAGCAGTGGGAAATCTGATGTATGCAATGATGTGCACTAGACCCGACTTGGCTTATCCAGTTAGCCTAGTCAGTAGATATCAAAGTAATCTTGAACGAACACATTGGGAACCTGTAAAGAGGATTCTTCGATATCTAAAAGGGACTGTGCATCTGAAACTGGTGTATCAAGTTTAATCACTTGAGGTAGTAGGATACTCCAATCTAGATTTCGAAAGGGATGTGGATGATAGAAAGTCTACATCATGTTACATTTTCATGTTTGGTGGAGCAGTCGTTTCTTGGGATAGCAAGAAACAATGATGTGTATCCAGACATACACAGGAGGCAGAATACATTGTATGTAGCATGGCCACTACTCATGCGGTTTGGATTAAATACTTTCAGGAAAATTAAGCCCAAAATTGGTCAAAGGACCAATTGAAATGTATTGTGATAATTAAGCTGCAATATGCTTGATTAACAGTGGGGCTAATATTTCTAAAGAAAGCACATTGAAATCCAACATCACTATATCCAAGATATAGTGGTGAAGCAAGAAATAACGGTAACCTATATACCTACAAGTGATCTGTTAACCGATTTCCTAACCAAGGGAATTGTAGCTAGCACTTACATTAAACATGTTGGTTTAATGGAACTCAGGAATGCATGAGTCACAGAAGAGGTTTTCATAAATAATGAACCTTAATATAGACATCTCCATACACTACACAAATAGTGGGAGTGTAAAATTGATTTGACCACTGTAGACAAGTGGGAGATGTAGTACGGTCCGATGACTGTGTGGTCAAGAACCACCGTCGGCAATTATGCGGCCGACGGTTACGACAATCGGGTCTTTCGGAAGACCTAATCGGGACGTGGGGGAGAGGGCGGACTTCACGAGGGGGCTTTCACGCCCTATAAATATCGACCTCTATCGGGAGGAATTGTATCATCCGAGCACAACCATCGTCAAGTGAGCCCTCTCCCATCTTCATCTCCCTCGCTCTCCTCTCTTGTTCTCTCTCGAAGCAACAAGGGCGACGTACCTCGATCTTAAACTCGTGCCCGGTCAGCGGCGTGGGGGCAAATGCTCAGGGACATAGCCCAGTTACGGATTAGGGTTCTCTGTATTTTCTTCTTCTCCATAAATAGTGAAAGCAATCTCCGCCATCCAAAAATGTAGCCTAGTTATGGATGAACCTTCTAAATATGTGTACGTGATTTGCTTCTGCGTTTATGTGTGTTTGCTTCTGCTACATGCAACACAATTGATCAATCAAGTTGGAGTAATGGATCAATCGCTCCAGATAACAAGAAGAGAGCCTTCTGTGGAAGTAGAGCTTGATCAATCAACTATTAACCACGAAAACCAATTGATCGATCAACTTGAGAAAGATGATTAATCGCATATGAATACAAGAAGGGATGGGAGCTTAGTTGAATGATCATCCTAAAAGAGAATATCGATTACCGTGTTGTACCAAACAAGAAAGTCGAGACAACACAGATGGATCAGTGGTATCCAGTTGATCACTTATGGTGACAAAATTGAAGGCAATCTGGAGAATTAGCAAGCCAGATCCTAACCGAGTTTGGCAAGGAAACCCTTTTACCAATTTCATGTGGAGGGTCGCCAAGGGAAGAAGTCCCAAACTACATATCCCTTTGTGCAAATACCCTAACACTTATCACATACACCAAAAATTTCTAGAAATTCTCCAATCCTAATCGGATTGGCTCTGATACCATGTGAAGTAACACCCAAGCAAACAATCACAAGAATATAAGTATTTTCTAGAAGTGTTCTTCATTGAAGGGGAAAATGGGAAAGGATGGCCTAGCACACACTGGCACCTAGTTGTTTTCTTCTTTTCCACTTAATCATGTGGTGACCGACAACAACCTCAAGAAGGCATGTGAAGTAAAATGCAAGTCCCTTTATGTGCATTTTGCTTTATCAAGATTTCTTATATCAACAAAGTTTTCTCTTTTCAAAGAGCTTAGTAGAACTTTTTATTAACTAAAAGTAGTTAAGTTGACTTCAAAAATGTTTTAAAACATGCCAAGGCTATTTCTGATTCATGATTGATGTAGTTTTTTATTTAATTTTGTGAATATATAGCTAGGATGTGTGTTGATATGCATTGAATCATAACCATACAACCCAGGTTGAAGAACCCCGTGTCCCCCCCCTCCCCCGTACCATACCCAACAAAACGGGGGTCAACGAATAGAGGGGAGCAGGTGTGCCTCCCCCCTGAGAGTGGGGGGGCAACACCCTCGCAAAACTTTTTATGAGTGGTTCTATTTGTATTCAGGTATATGGATCCATTTGTTTCAGAGATCCATATATAAGGGAGTAGTATATAAACTCCCTAGGGCTAGAGCTCTTTGTATCCTTTTTACTTTCTTCTTTCTCCACATAGTGAAAACCAATCGTTGTCACCAAAGGCCGTAGCCCAGTTACAGGTGAACCGTGTAAATATGTCTGTCTACGTGCTTGTTTGCTTGATCTCGTGTGTGTGTGTGTGTGCTTCCACGATTTGCAACAGTATGCAATACTTTGAGTAAAAAGGGGAAACACCCTTAGTGGTGTTCGCCCCAATATATAGTAAGAAGAGCGATCAAAGATACAGGAGCCAGGTCTCGAGGAGAGAACAAGGTGAATCACATTTTCGAAATAAAATGCTTCGCTTGAAAAATAACTCTGTTATGTGACAACCAGGTGACCCACAAGATTGAAAAAGGTTTCCACAATTCGACCGCACAGAAACTTGTAGTACATGAGCCCATTTATAGGCTACATTCTCACCCTATTGTATCCTAATTCACGATACACATAATACCTATATTACAATACCACCCAACTGACTCAACCTTCACTATTCCCATCACTCCCTGTAAAGTCATGGACGTTATTTCACTCCCTGTAAAGTCATGGACGTTATTGAACCATAGAACTTGTTACCCAGATCTCAACTGATCTAAACTAATGAAAACAACTTTATGTAAGCCAAGCCCTAACCTAATTAGGTGACATGTGGTCCTAATTAGAGGTAATTAGAATTTCGACGGACCTGTGTTGATATTGTTAGAATCAAACACACAAAGCACGCACAAAGATGGAGACACGAATTTACATGGAAAACCCTACGGTCTACGGAGAGGGAAAACCCACGGGGGCTCTCAATCCCTAATCTCCCTCACTAGAGACCAGGGCGTTCACTAAAAATTATTTTCAAATGAGGAGGGATGAGTACAATATATAGAGAAGGATAGGTAAACGGTCTCTCATCCAAAGATTCGTTTACCCATATAAGTATAATAACTCAACACCCCCCCCCTCATGTTGGACATACATTTCCACCATGCCCAACTTACCTACATTCAACTCAAATCGTACCGTAGGCAACCCATTTGTGAAGAGATCAGCGACCTGATCAGGAGATTTCAGGTAAGGAAGACACAACAGTCCATCATCAATCTTCTCACGGATGAAGTGTCTATCAATCTTCAAATGTTTCGTTCTGTCATGCATTACGGGATTGTTGGCCAAATTTATTGCAGCCTTGTTGTCACAAAACATTTGCATTGGCATACTAACTTTGATTCCCAAGTCATGGAGTAAAATTTTTAGCCATAGAATTTCTGTAACGCCATTGGCAAGAGCTCGGTATTCCGCTTCAGCACTTGATCTTGAAACCACATTCTGCTTCTTACTTCTCCAAATAACCAAATTTCCGCACAAATATATCGCATAACCTGAGATGGATTTCTGTCATCAATGGAGCCATCCCAATCAGCATCAGTGTATCCTTCAAGAGTGACCTCATGATTCTTCTTGAACATAGACCGTTTCCCGGTGATCCTTTTATATAGCAAAGAATTCTATTTACCGCATTACCATGAGATGTAGTAGGAGCATGCATGAATTGACTCATCACATTTACAGCGTATATAATATCCGGTCTAGTATGGGTAAGATATATCAACTTTCCCACCAATCTTTGACACCTACCCTTTCCTGCATCATCAAGAAGGTTACCATCATCTTTATTCAGTTTATGGTTTGCCTCAATAGGATTAGTAGTAGGCTTGCATCCCAACATGCCACAATCTTTCAATAAGTCCATAGCATATTTTCATTGACTTAGACATATACCTCCTGGAGATCGAGCCAGTTCAATGCCTAGGAAGTACTTTAACATCCCCAAGTCTTTCCATTCAAATTCACCTGCAAGTATTTTCTTTATCTTGGATATTTCTTCTTCATTATCACCTGTAAGGATCATGTTATCGACATACACTAAAAGAATAGATCTTTTTTCGTCATTCCTCCTTATAAACAAGGTGTGGCCTCCATTCACTTGGATATATCCATTCCTAATCGTAACCACACGGAGACGTTCAAACCAAGCTCTTGGTGACTGCTTTAATCCGTATAAAGATCTTTTTAGTTTGCAACACTTATTGTCCTTCTCAAACCCAGGTGGCATTTTCATATACACTTCTTATTTAAGATCACTATTCAAGAAAGCATTTTTCACATCTAACTGATACATTTTCCAGAAAAATAGGTTGCTAGACAAATAACAACCCTGATCGTATTCATCTTGACAACATGAGCAAATGTCTCCAGGTAGTCAATCCCATATTTCTAGATGTATCCTCTAGCCACAAGTCGAGCTTTGAATCTATCGACATTCCCATCCGCATCATATTTGATTGTATAAACCCATTTAGAGCCAACAAGGTGAACGCCCTTAGGAGCATCAACAATATCCCAAGTATTATTTTTAACCAAGGCATCCATTTCTTCCTTCATAGCATTGATCCATTTCGGATCCTTTTTGGCTTCATCAAAATTTTTGGGAACATGATGAGCATCAAGAGAGGTAATAAAGCATTTATATCTTGAACTCATATTGGTATAAGCAATAAAGTCCTCGACTGGATAACGAGTAGAGGCTCGAACAGTTCTCGCAGATTTTATTATAGCAGTAGGACGCTCATCCAGTAAAGGGTTGCCATTATCAGTATGAATATCAGGAAGAGGAGAAACACTTGTAGAGCTTTCATGGACAAAATCACCCATGGAAGGGTTGACGTCATGGTCGGAGGAAAGGTTGATACCCTGGTTCGGTATCATCTCTTCTTCAATTTCCACCACTTTATCTGATCCCTTTCGTCTGTTATAAGTTTTTCCAAATCTGCATGTATTTTCATTGTCTTTATCTCTATCTTGTTCATTGTTCTCTCCCACACGGATAGTCTCTTGTATGTCACCAAGAAAATAAATCTCATTCTCATTTTTCTCAACATTTGTACTCACAGACTCCCCTTGAGGAAATCGCCTAGAGAAGTACGACTCACTCTCAAAGAAAGTAACATCCTTACTTACATGAAGACGACGTGCCATGGGGTCATAACATTTGTATCCTTTTTTAGTTCCAGAATACCCAAGAAATATGTATTTTGTGACTCTTGGATCCAACTTACGCCAACCTGGTCCAGAATTGTGAAGAAAGCAGACACATCCAAAAACCTGTGGGTCCAAACTGAAGGGAGAGGTATCTGGATGGATGACAGAGAAAGGAGTTCTCTTCCCGATTACGGTAGATGGTGTCCTATGATTAGATAGGCAGCTGTCGAGACGGCTTCTCCCCAAAAATTCTTTGGCACATTTCGCTGGAGTAGGAGTGCTCTTGTGACATTCAATAAAGGACGGTTTTTTCTTTCAGCTATCCCATTCTGTTGTGACGTGCCTTCTCATCCATGTACTCTTTAGCATTATCAATCTTGAGCGTTCTTACTCTTGTTACATACTGAGTGCTTACCATATTTATAAAGTTCTTTACGGCAGCAGGAACTTCACTTCTATTTTTTAAAAGGTACATGTAAGTACTCCGTGAAAAATCGTCAATGAAAGTAATGTAGTACATATGACCACCCATGCTCTTCACACTTGACGGACCCCAAATATCAGAATGCACTAATTCGAATGCATAAGTAGATTTACCAGTAGATGCAGGAAATGTAGTTCGTGTCTGCTTTGCAAATTGGCAAACCTCACATAGCAGATCATCCTCAGACAATCAAGAGAAAAACTCAGGCATCAACTTATGTAGAGAAGAAAATTTGATATGACCAAGACGCTCATGCCATTTTCTTACTAAAGTAGAGTTGTCCTTTTCAAAGCAAGCTTTCATCACAGATGTAAGGGCTTGACCCACTCGAGCTGAAAGACGATATAATCCATCCTCATAATCCAATTCCAATCTTCTTTCATGACTGTAAGTCTTCTAAAACACACGAATTGTGATCAAAAATCAGCCTACAATGCAATTCTTTAGTAATCTTACTGACTGACAAAAGATTTATTGGGAAATCGGGGACATGAAGTGCATCGGTAATGAGGAAACGATCAACAACAGAAATCGCTCCTTTTCCAGCAACAGTAGATGGAGACCCATATGCAACTGTAACTTTCTCTCTTCCAGACGATAACTTGTAGTCATGAAACATTCTATGATCACATGTCATGTGATCGGAAGCACCGCTGTCGATAATCCACTCAGATTTGGTAGAGCAAGCATTGCTAGTTCTACTCATATTAAAAGTTGAACCATTGTCTGACGATTGCAAGGAGACATGTTCTTTCGTAAATAATTCCTTCAAGAAGGATTGCAACTCCATAATGATATCCTTTGTCGAGTCGGATTCTGTGGATGCTCCAAGCATCGGATCATTCATCAAAAAATTAGTAGCCTTTAGACTTTGACTATCTCTCATAGACATTTAATCATACACCTTGAGTACAATAGGAGTAGCAGTTCAGCACAAAGAACTTGAAACACAGAAGATCTCAACGAGCCTCTTTGTGGCTTTTTGTCAAACACTTGGTGGACAACAATAAATAACCCAATTTGCTCCTGCAAAAGAGGGGCAGAAAATGTCCTCAAGAAACGAGTTATACGCCCACAACAGCACTTAAGAGCACAAAGCTCACACCAAGGGTTGTTCCCCCAACAACCAGGGAACTTACCTCACAACACCAATGGAGTTCGGATCAATTTTAGATACCAAAAAATACCATAGCAGCAGCATCAACCGCCTCTTGTGGGTGGATTCAAACATTCACCACAACTCCACACGTGTGGAGTGGTTGCCGCAACGCAATATGGTTGACCTTCGACGAGAGAAATCAAAAAATCACCACCAAAAGACAAAATCCAGCACAGTGGAACCAGTTTCCAGCACTTCGAGCAGCAGAAAACACAATCATATGCCTCAACGAGGCTCTGATAACATGTTAGAATCAAACATACAAAGCACGCACAAAGATGGAGACACGAATTTACGTGGAAAACCCTACGGAGAGGGAAAAACCACGGGGGCTCTTAATCCTTAATCTCCCTCACTAGAGATTATGGCTCTCTTCACTAAAATTATTTTCAAATGAGGAGGGATGAATATAATATATAAAGAAGGATGGGTAAACGGTCTCTCATCCAAAGATCCGTTTACCCATATAAGTATAATAACTCAACAAATATGATTTGGACCCTAATTGATTGGGATACTTCTAGATTCTAATTAGTGAAAAAACTCTTCCATATCTCGATTGATCAGGTATCTGTCTAGATTCTTATTAGAGAATCCATCCCTACCATAACTGGTTGGAGGGCCCGTTCGAATTCTGGTTGTTTCCTAACGTGTCTGCTTTTCTTATTGGAGGAGATTTGGAGATCCTCCTGTTTAAGAAGATTTGGAAATTTTGCACGTCTAGAAAGATTTTAGAATCTATCTATTTGTGAAGATTTTATTTTGTATGAGTACTATATAAATCCCATAAAGTTATTTTTCCTTTCTCCACAAATAGTGAAATCGATCACAGCAGCTCAAGAACGTAGTCCAGTTACATGTGAACTTTGTAAATCCAGGTGTATATAGTTTGCTTCTTCTGTTTGTGTATATTTACTTCTGCTACTCACAACAATCTGATAGTCAGATACCTAGTTAAACTAAAGAAGGATAGTTGTTTGACGTAAAATATTAAGACTTGGTTGGATTAAGTGAGCTAGAGTAAACATAAAAGTGGGAGGATACATGGGTCGTTTCCCCAAGAGATAGGGACTGAATTAGGACCTACATTAAATGCCCCTTGTCGTTTTTAATATATAAGATCCCGTTTAGTTATGGATAGTCTCTTTGACGTGAAGTTAGTCCTAACCACCTTAGGAGGATCAACCTCCATTTGAATTCTCAAACTGAAGAGGTGTCTTGGAGCTCTAGGCAGTGTAGGCACACATATGCTTCCTTCCGAAACTAAAAAATAAGAGTTTCATCCACTCCATCTTGGTTTTATGTTCAGATTAGTATACATTATGTAGAATAACTATAATCCATGGTTTCAATTGACAACTTTCAGAACTTGCTGAGCTAATTGAGGAAAAAGCTTGGAGCTCAAGAAAACAGTATATCTAACCATTTATTGAACCTTGTCCCTCAAGGTAACTTGTCTTCTTGAATGCATGGGGTGAATCTAATATTATCAAAATTGCCAATGCTAAATTAGGATGTCACAGTTATGTATTTTTCCATCCACAGAGCTTTATGGTTTTGTTGAGATAATAGTTATCTTTACTGTCGTTTTTTTTATTTTCTATTTCATTGTTCTTCTTCTTGTAATTTGTCCAATAAGTTCCTCTCCTATATAAGAGAACCCTAGGATCTCTCATAATGATATTCAATATTTTCCCACAACATGGTGTCGGAGCGACGGTCCTAGACTGGAGTTCCCGTATTCCACCCTAACCCTAACCTTACCCGCTCGTCAGGCCTCAAGGCTTCTGCCGAGGTCGCCGCCAGACCATCCAGCCGTTGTGCGGGGGCAAGGAACTAATCCCAGGCCGCCGCCAGGCCATTGCCGAGCCCTAAGGCTGCAGCCAGGCCCCTCTCAGCTCTCCCCAGCCGCCGCACGAGGTGCTGGAAACTCAGTTCAGGCCGCCGCCTGGTCGTTCCAGGCTACCAAGACCGAAGGTGGTCGTCTAACAGCCTTCCCACGTCATTGCAGTCCCTCCTGTACATCTCCACGCGCGATTGTGACTTGATTTGCGGATTAAATCAGTCTGATTTTGACTAATCTGACCCTAGCAAGAAGCAACGATTGATGAGGATGGTTGTATGAATCTACACGTAAAACCAGTCCTCCGTATGGTTGTGTAGACTTGATCATATCGGTCTACTACTCGGTTGAGTTCCGTTGTTTGGTCATTTTTCCATCATGTCAGAGAACAAGGGTGATATTTTTTCATCTGAGTCTTCAATGGTCTGGCTCCCATCGCTAAGATGGATGGGACCAACTACGAGTTATGGTCCACGCAGTTTCTCACCCTGATGCAGTGCAACAACAAGGAGCACATCTTGACAGATCCAGAGCCAACGGATAAGACTAGGACAAATGCTTCATGGAAGCAAGATGACGTGTATGCACGTGTTTGGCTTTGTGGGATCCTCACCACAGAGATAGCCAATTATATTCTGAATCAACCCACCGCCAAGGCGATGTGAGACACTTTGGCATCCACCTATGCTCAAGCGAAGAATGAAGCCAAGATTCTTCAGCTTCAATTTGATATCTACAATGCCAAGCAGAATGGTCACCCTTTCATGTCTACTACTCTTCGATCCGTGGCATGCTAGAGAAGCTTCATAGCTACATGCCTACTACGACATCTATTGAGCAACAGAAGACGTACAGGAACTCCATGATGGTTGGAGTCTTCATGGCTAGACTTGATATAGAGTATGATGTTGCGCGTACTCAACTTCTTACTGGCACTACCATACCTCCCATAGAGGAGGCCTATAGTCATCTCAGCCGGATCATCATGCCTTCGACAGCCAGTTCTCTGCCTTCTTCAGCAATGGTTGCTTCTCGTGGCCGAGGTGGGGCGAACCAGTCTAGAGGACGAGCCCCTAGAGGCAGAGGCGGTGGACGACAGTGTGGTCCTTACACCTACTGTCGTAAGCCAGGACATGCAGAGGATACATGTTACCAGAAGCATGGATATCATGCTTCTGATCGAGTAGCAGAGCAGATTGCGTCTTAAGAGACTTCAGCTTCCCAGGTCGATCCTCGCCTGGATGATATTGTCTCTCGTATTCGAGAGATCATGACTCATATTGTTGTTACCACCAGAACCACTACTGATACTATAGCTGCAGCTAGAGCCTCTTCGAGCTCCTCAGGTATTGCCTACGCTTTTACTGGTAGTATTGATGCAAACATGACAGAATGGATTATGGATTCTGATGCTTCTCACCACTTGTGTGGAGACAGATCGCAGCTGAGGTCCTACAGGACTATACCACCAAGCAAATGGGTTGTCATTGCTAATGGAGACCATTTACCCGTTACAGGACAGTGGGAGGTGCCTTTGACACGTCTATGCATCTTTAGAATGTTTTATATGCTCCTGTCTTTTAGATGAATTTACTTTCTATTGGTCAGATCACTAAGGATCTATATTGTCGTGCCATCTTTGATCCTTCGTCTCTTGTGTTTCAAGACATACTCACGGGTAGGGCGATTGGATGTTGCCGTGAGCAGCGGGGGCTCTACAGACTGATCCAACCTCCTCATGCCGGTGTTTCTACTATACCTACTGGACCAGTCTCTCCATATCTGTGGCATCTTCGTCTTGGTCACCTTCCTCCACAGAAGCTATGTCATGTTCTCGCTCAGATTTCTACAAGATCCTCCTTTCAGTGTGAGGCATGTCAACTTGGGAAGCATCACTGTTCCTCCTTTCCATCCCATCAGGGTTGGAGCGGTTCTCAATTATTTGAGCTCCTTCATTTAGATATTTGGAGTCCGAGTCGTGTTCCTGATCACCAGGGACACCATTTTTATCTAATTGTTGTCGATGATTTTTCTAGACTTTCTTGGGTCATTTTATTGAAGAATAAGTCTGAGGCTGGATCTGTGATCAAGTATTTTATTAATGAGATAAAGAATATTTTTTCTGCCAATGTCAAATATATTCGTTCTGATAATGCTTTGGAGTTCTGCACCTTTCAGCTTTCTGAGTTTCTTAGATCTCTTGGTATTCCTCACCAGACCTCATGTGCATATACATCCCAGTAAAACGGTGTTGCAGAGTGCAAACACCGTCACTTACTTGATGTGATCAGAACCTTGTTGATACAGGGTCATACTCCTCATACCTACTGGGGAGATGTCCTCACAGCTTGTTATCTGGTGAACCGCATGCCCTCGTCTGTGTTAGGAGAGAAGATTCCTTTCTCGATTGCGTTCCCGAGAAGGATCTTTTCTCTCTCACACCTCGTGTCTTTGGATCTGTTGCTTTTGTTCATGATGTCTCTCCAGGTCGGGACAAGCTCTCTCCTAGAGCTATCAAGTATGTGTTTGTTGACTACTCTCGTACCCAGAAGGGGTACCGTTGCTTTGATCTGCTAAGGCGGAAGTACTTTGTCAGTGCTGACGTCACTTTCTTTGAGTCTGTTATGTATTTTTCTCCTACAGGTGACAGACTAGTCCCATCTGACTCTGACGATGAGATCTACATGCTTCCGCCTCCTACTGTTGTTCCTCCGCCTCCCTCTAATCCTGCTCTACCATCACCTCCTCGGCCACCGCCACCATCACCAGTACCACATGCTCCTGTGGCTCCACCCCCTACCCAGGCTCAATTTTTGCCATGTGTTTTTCCTTGCATGCCTCGCTCAGTTCCCATGCTCACATGTCTTGGCCAGCATCCAGTACGCCTCAGGTATGTACTAAGCACATTGTTTCTACTGATGGCACTACTGAGTTGTTTGTGCTGCAGGATTTCATACAGTATGAGCAGGTGCCCTCTCAAGAAGGGAGCTCACAGGTCACAGACTTGGCAAATGATCTTTATGTACCGATTGCTTTGCAGCCAGGTCTCCTTGACCAGGCTGTCAGAGGATTTCAGGAGGTTTGCCTTGGCACTATCTGCTGTGGAAATACCACGGACATATCAGGATGCTCTAAAGGACAGTCAGTGAAGGTTAGCCATGGAGGAGGAGATGGCTGCGCTACAGTCACGTGGTACGTGGAATCTTGTTTCTGCTCCAGTCGATGCATCTATTGTGGGATGCAAATGGGTGTTCACTGTGAAACACCGTGCGGATGGAAGCGTGGATCTCTATAAGGCGAAACTTGCGGCACGTGGGTTCACCCGGACATATGGGGTGCACTATCAGGATACTTTCTCTCCAGTTGCCAGACATTCTACTCTGTGTATTCTACTTTTTGTTGCTTTGATACGAGATTGGCCCATGTATCAGCTTGATGTGAAGAATGTCTTCCTCTATGGTGATCTAAAGGAGAAGGTCTACATGCACTTGCCAGTTGCCACCTGGGTTTGCCGCTGAGGGGGAGTGTCAGAAGGTTTGCAGGCTACACAATGCTATCTATGGATTTAAGCAGAGTCTAAGAGCATGGTTTCAGAAGCTTTCAAACTTGATAGAGCAGCAGGGGTTTGCGAGATTGACTGTCGATCACCCCTTGTTGTGCAGAGGACCCAAAGAGGTACTATTGTCATTCTTGTTTACGTTGATGACATTATTGTTACAAGGGATGACGAGCAGGGCATTCAGGGTGCCAAGGACTTCCTAGGTTAGCAATTTGTGACCAAGGACCTTGGACATCTTCGTTACTTCCTTGGACTGGAGTTCGTCAGGAACCAACGAGGTCTTGTGATGACTCAGAGGAAGTACATTACAGATCTTCTTCAAAGACAGGCATGGCAGATTGCAGACCTGCCACTACTCCTATTGACCCGAGCATGAAGCTCTATGATGAAGATACTGAGAAGGTCGACAGGAGGAGGTACAGAGAGCTTGTTGGCAAGCTATTATATGTGACTATTACCAGGCCCGACATATCATTTGTCGTGAGCAAAGTGAGTCAATTTATGGAGCAGCCCAGACAGGCACATATGGATGCAGTTCATATGATTCTGAGCATGGAAGGCCGTATCCCGATATATCGGCGATATATCGCCGATATATCGATATCGACACGATATCGATATCGAAATCGATATATCGATATATCCGATTTCAGATATTTTCTTCAGAAAGATTCCTAGATATAGCGATATATCGGCGATATATCGGCGATATATCGGCGATATATCGTCGATATATCGATATCGACACGATATCGAAACGATATCGATATCGATATGTCCTTCCATGATTCTGAGATATCTGAAGACTTCACCTGGTACGGGACTTCTATTTAGTAGAGGAACATCTCTCTCAATTACAGCATGTGCAGATGCAGATTATGTTGGGTGTCCAAAGGATAGAAAGTCTACATCAGGCTTTGTTGTGTTCATAGGGAATTCTCTTGTTTCATGGAAGAATAAGAAGCAGACAGTAGTTGCCAAATCAAGTGTTGAGTCAGAATACAGGACTATGGCGCAGGCCAGCACCGAGATGATGTGGATCAGATCTGTTCTTACTGACTTGACTATAGAGGTGTCTCTCCCTATGCATCTCCAATGTGATAATCAGGCAGCTCTTTTCATTGCCAACAACCCAGCCTTTCATGAGAGGACGAAGCACATAGAGGTGGACTGTTACTACACTCGTGACATAATACATAAGGGTCTTATCGCCACTACGCATGTCAACTCTGGAGACGGACAGCAGATGTACTTACAAAGACCCTAGCCAGAGGTCCTTATCAGAATGTTGCTCCAAGCTGAGTTTAATCGATATCTACTCTCAGCTTGAGGGGGAGTGTTGAGATATTAGTTATTTTACTGTCGTTTTTCTTATTTTCTATTTCATTGTTCTTCTTGTAACTTGCCCAATAGGTTCATCTCCTATATAAGAGAACCCTAGGGCCTCTCATAATGCAATTCAATCTTTTCCCTCAACAGGTTTCATGCTATATACGAAATCTTACCTCTTGAATAAAATTCATTCAATTGATTCTTTAATTTTTTGCACATGGTATCAAAGCGGTGAACCTAGACCGGAGTTATTGATCTCAATCATGCTGCCACTGCCAACCTCTTATCCATGCCAAATTATTGCCACTTGTTCCATGTGGCAGACTCGATAGGTAGCATTTGGGTAGCCAAGAGGCAGTGCCACACCTCGCCCAACAACATTCTCACCACCATCAAGCCAGCAACAATCGTCCAGCTTCGCAACAATCTCGTGGCCTAGCGGTAGCCTCGCCGCCCAGCGCATCCTCTTGACTCCCCCTCTCAACGTGTGTGCAGCCCAACAGCGTTTCTCGTCGTTTCCCTCATGCCCCTCAACGTAAACACATCAATCACACCTCTCCCAATGCAGCAGCGCTCTTCACGACCTCTTGGCATTGCCCTTATGCTCTCTTTGGCTTGTACACATCTTCAGCGGTTCTGTTATAGCTATCTCTTTCTGATGCTTGAGTAGATCGGCTTGTGACTACTTTGATCTACTCCTAATCATAATGGTCATAACCAATGTCGGGACCAAGCCCTAATATCCACCTTATCCATGGTGGTACAGGAGACTTCTATGAAACTAAAGGTGCTGAAAACTATGTACTCTTGTCTCGAGTCTTCAAGATGTTCATTGGTGATCAAAATCAAAGGAATATCTTTGTTCTGACGAAGGATCCACTTAAGGAGACAAACAAGGAACATGATTCCTGATTGAGCGCAAATTACAAAGTCATCATGTGGATGACCAACAATATCGAGCCTCGCATCACCGCCAATCTATTGTACAAGGAGACGTCCCATCAAACGATTAAATCTCGCATCAATTATATCTATATACGAATTTGGTTTGCTTTCAAGGAAATTCCTAGCAGAGTACTATATACGAATTTGCTAGCGGAGTACTATAAATATATCACTAGACTCTATGAGAGGCTGGCTATCTTTCAACTCGATTGTTGAGCCAAGCAAGTTGTAGATCGATTAGAATAACATGTCAACAAGTTTATAGCCGAACAGCATCACCACTATTAAACAGTAAAATCAATTTCTCACATCTAATTCGGTTCATTCCATCAAGGTGACGTTTGTCCGCAAATAGAGACTTCTCTTTGACAACCTATTCATGCTCAAGCTGAAGAGAGCACTACTTTTCTTGCAACATCCAAACAAGATGGTTGTTATAGTTCAGAAGGAGGCCAAGGCGGTGAATTTGGCCAAATTCGTGGCCGCAAACATCCTCCTTGCATTCACTACCATGGATCCAATCACTCTTCTGATAGGTGTTGGGCATATTTTGACAAGCCTCCTTAGGTTAATCTAGCCCTTCTTAGACTATAATAAATCTGCATCACAGATGACTACATATCAAGGGACAATCAAGCTAGACTGTCCAAGTTTTTCCTATTGATTACTTTATGCTCATGCAGCTTCTATAGAGCCCCCTACATCCTCTTCATCTAATTACACCCCCATGCGAACAAGGTTTTAAATATCAATATCAACACCATATCGATATGGTGTCAATACGATATTTTAACGATATATCATCGACATATCGTTGCAATATCGCACATATCGACGCACAATTGTGAAGGCATGATCGAAGAAGGCATGGATATCGTAATATCATCGACAATATCGGTTTCAGGTCGATACTGATATATCGGTAATATATTGCCACTATATTGTGATATCTCAATCCATGATTGCGAATATGGCTACTATCTCAGGTACAATAGCCAATTTTGCTTCTGCTTTGACGCTGACATGGCTTCTGGTTTTCTTAGGGCCTTCATCTAATTTGAAGTTTCTTCAACTAGCCAACTGTACACATTCATCGATCACCGCAGCTGGCAACGTGGAGTTCTCTTCGAGACTCAAACTATCTTGGATTTTTTATGCATTAATTTTCCCTTAAGCTGAATATATGTGCACAATTATGCTTGGAGCTCAGTGGTAGAGTTATTTTTACGAGCACTTCTGCTATTTTCAATACATCCAGACGATGCTGATCTTTAGTGAAGGCCGTGAAAAGAATGTCCTATACTATCTTGATATTTCTATTGATTATTGCTTTGATGGTGTTGTCTCCGCCTCTGTTGACCCATTCTGTGGCACGTACGTCTTGGTCACCTATCCATTAGAGCTCTCTCTCTCTCTCTCGCTCTCAGATGTTTCCTGAACTGACTTCGCTAAATACAGTTGAATACAAAGCATGTCAGTTTGGTAAACGTCACAAAGCATCTTTTCCTCAGAGGATCGAGCCTTGTTGTTCCTTATTGCTTGTCTTGATTCATTGTGACAGCTAGGAGCCTTGTAGGGTCCTTACTACAAGTGATTATAAGCATTTTGTTGTTATTTTTATGATTATAGTAGATCCACTTGGGTGTATCTAACAAAGGGATCAACGAAGATAAAGAAAATTGTCAGTCTTTTTTTAAGTTTATCAAAACATTCTTCTCTATAAGTATTAAATTTTTCAAATCTGATAATGCTATTAAATTTGTTCAGCACAACTTGACCACTTTATTTGTTGCTCGGGGCACTCTTCACTAGACATCGTGTTCTTATACTTCTCGGCAAAACAGGTTGCAAAACTATCACCTTTGATATTGCCCGTACTCTCCCTACGCATATAAATATCTCCAAAACCTTCTGAGGAGATGCCATTCTCATGACGACATACCTTTTCAATCGTGTACTCTCCTCCATCCTCGATGGGGGCGATTCCATTCTTTACAAGGATGGGAAACCATTTCCACCTCCATTAAAATATTTTTGGTTGCACATCCCTTTTTCAAAATTTCCAAACTGAAGATAAATAATCTGCTCGTATAGTTAAGTGTTTCTTCCTTAGGTATCCCAAAAACACTACTGCACTTTTCTGCATACGCCTACTTTTTTAACAAACTAGTTACTTCTCTAAATATGTCAATGGTATTTCTTTGGAGTTCCCTCCTCTACTCCATGTTTATAAAATGATGCACTGAATATAGTCGGAGTCTCGTCGCATGTTCCTATCTTGTATGTTGATTAATCTTCTTCATGTGGCCCCGCCACTGCAAATCTATAGGATCCCTCTGACCTTTCTATTACACTACAGAAGCCTAAAGGCAATGTACTCTACTCCCTTTGTCAATTTCTAATCCCAATGATAGTTTGTCCAAATGCGACATGAACTTTACAGATGTTCTTATGGTGATGCCCATTTATCATGACCATTGTACTGCTCTCCAAAACCATGGTTGGAAACATGCCATCAATGAAGAAATGTATGCTTTTACTTCTACATGCACATGGGATCTTGTGTTGTGTGCATCAAGTGTCAACCAGATCGCTTGCATATGGGTCTTTATGACCAAATATTCTCCTAACGGGTATTTTAACAGACTAAAGACCAAACTAGTGGATAAGAGCTTCACTCAAATATATGGCATGCATTATTCTGAGACCTTTTCTCCAGTGGCTCAAATGGGGTTCATTCGCACAACCATATTTGTAGTTGCCAACAAAAGCTGGTCCATCTTTTCGCTTGATGTGAAGAGCACCTTTATCTATGGAGATATTGAGGAAGCGCCATTGGATTGGATACTCCATTAAGAGGGGAATATATATGACGTCAGCGTAATGACAGCGTAATGACATCTGGTTTCATAGGCTCACCTTGATAATCAGCTTTCTCGGTTTCTATAGGACTACATCTGATTATTTTGTGTTTATTTGAAGATGATCCTCAGATATCATGATACTAGTGGTATACATTGGTTATCATTGGTGATACAGCGCATGTATTCTTGAGACCAATGCCTTTCTTCAAAAGGTGTTCTTCACTAAGGACCTTGGTCATCTTTGCTACTTCCATGGGATTGAGGTGATTCACATGGCAAAATGGTTACATTTTTACAGAGGAAGTGTTATTTAGATATTCTTGCAAATGTTGATTAACTTGGCCATAAACCACACGCCATTCCAGCAAAAGCACAAAGACATGTTACACCTATTGATCATGTGTTTGAAGATACCACACGGTACAAAAGTCTAGTCGATAAACTGTGATATCTCGCTGTCAATAGACACGATATTTTATATGATGTAAATAAATCTAGTAGTACTGGGAGAAGTTTGGTAACAGCCATTGCAAAAAGTTCTAATACTACGATATCTAAAGAATTTGCTAGAAAGGACCTCTTCTACGTTGCCAATGAGCACCCGGACATTATGAATTAAGTAGATGCTGACTACATAAGTTCTCTTGAGGATAGGAGATTCACAACTTGTTTTGTCATGTTTGTACGCAGAAGTTTGTCGCGTGCCATAGAAAGAAGCAGACAGTGGTCACAGATCAAGTGCTGAAGTAGAATACAAAGCCATGGCTTAAGCTACATGTGAGAATACATGGCTCGTCTGTTTCCTACAAGAATTTGGGTTGCCTACTGCAACTCAGTTCCTCTTTATTATGACAATAAATCAGCCACTTACAACACTACCAATCATGTTTTTCATAAGCAAACTAAACACATTGAAGTGGGTTGCCATTTTATCCAAGATGCAATTCGAGAAGGGAAGATCACTACTCGCATTTCTATGAAGCTCCAGCTTGCTGATATAATTTCAAAAGCAGTACGAAAGAAACGTATCTCACTGTTAAAATCCAAGTTGGACATGATCGAATGATATGCTCCAACTTGAGAGGGAGTGTTACGTTATTTATTATTGGAGTATTGTCGGCAGCCTATATAGTTTCTATTTTAACATCCTTTTTTGACCACTTCTATGTTTAGGAGTTATGTTGAGGACTATTATGTATTTTTCATCCATAAGGCTTTAGGGTTTCATGCTTTATAAAAAAATCCTATACCTTGGATAAAATAAATTTCATTGGCTCTCTAATTTTCTCTACAAAAGGTGTCATGTTCCTTTAATTGAATTTCTCGATTCTTCTATAATTTTGTGAATCCTTATTTATAGATACGGAGAGTTCCTACATTCTGTCAAGTTTTTTAGTATTTGGACTTTGTTTGCACTTGTAGTTAGTTAATATCAGATTTTTTTCTTATTTATGTTCTGATACTAATATCTGACGTCTATGGACCACATATATGTGCTTGTACTCCAGTAAATGAAGCCTTCTTTCTTACATGCTTCGAGTCCGTATACTGGTGTCCGTGTGTATAAATCGGTATGAGAACATAGCATATGAGTATTGTTTTGAGGTCTTGTATAGGAATAGCAGAGGAGCGCATGATTCTAAATATCGATATGCGAAAACTTTTTAGTGTAAGAAGGGTCGATTGTAAGCTTGGGATTTATTGCATTTCTGTTGCACTGGTATATTCGGTCTCACACAATGTGTTTATGGGCAGGATTTTTATACTAGTATAATGTGTTATTATACCGGTATACATATTAGCTTTTAGACTTGAGATATCAGTATATAAAACGCATCCTGATACATGTGTTTAATGAGGACCTTCCTCAGAAACTTGACATTCTGGCCAGCGATCGAAATATCATGATATATTGTCGGTACGTAGATGATATATCAAGTATCAGCATGTATCGGATTGTGATTCCCCCTATATATCCTTTCCATAGTTTTTTTTTACTAGGAAAAAGGGGGAGCCCTCCCAAGGCGGGAGTCACCACACCAAAATATTCATTAAGTAACAAAACAGTATATCAGTTAGAAATCCAGAAATTGTACACAGCATTACAATGGGCAGTTACATTTTCCCAGTAGAACCACTGCCCCTTGAAAATACGGTCATTCCTGCCAAGCCAGATTGCCCATAAAACGGCGAAGGGCCTGGATACATCCGCGGAGGACCCAAGCCCCACCGAACGGATAGACCTCCAGAAAGGACCCAGACCAGATGTCTGGACCCAAGAAAACCCCATAGCGTCCCAAACTTGTGCCGATGTCCTGCAACCGAAGAAGATATGGTCCGCGTCCTCCACCTCCTCGTCGCATCTGTCACACTGCAGGTCCGTCGTACCCAGAATCCTATCCTTCCTCACCTTATCACATAGATGGTTTACAGATTGCCCATAAAACGGCAAAGGACCTGGATACATCCCCGGAGGACCCAAGCCCCACCGAACGGATAGACCTCCAGAAAGGACCCAGATCAGATGTCTGGACCCAAGAAAATCCCATAGCGTCCCAAAACTGCGCCGATGTCCTGCAACCGAAAAAGATGTGGTCCGCGTCCTCCACCTCCTCATCGCATCTGTCACACTGCAGGTCCGCCGTACCCAGAATCCTACCCTTCCTCACCTTATCACATAGATGGTTTCTCCTAAGGCACCAAAGGAAGACCCTGACGTGAGTAGGAATCTTGACCGCCCAAATCACTTTCATGTTCGCGCAGAGGTCTTCATCAATATCCAATGCTCTAGCTCTCATCTTCCGGTACGCCATCTTCACCGAGAATTTACCATCAACCCACGCGAAGTGGTCAGGGTCACCTGACATCCCCCCAACGAAGGGAATCTCGGATAGCAGTCGCAAAAAGTCCTCCATCCTCTGATCTGAGAGATCGGAGTGGAACCTCGGAGCCCTCGATCCCTCATCAGCCACCTCAGCCACATGCACCCATCTGTTAGCTGCTAAAGCCACAAGCCTAGGGAAACGGGTGGCCAGCGCCCCCTCTCCAGTCCAATCATCCAGCCAGAATCGGAACTGTCGACCATTCCCCAACCTCGGGCGAAGGAAGGGCCCGAGCCTCGAAAGCACAGCACGGATTCCCATCCATAAGGGAGATTCATGACAAATCCTCTGAGCCACCAACTCCCCAGCGACACCATAGATCGACCTCAGCAGCCGCAAGACCAAAGAGTCGGATGCGCCCCAGATCCGCACCACCCATTTCGCAAGCAATGCTTTGTTCCGATGCGCCTCATCTCCACATCTCGAATACCAAGCCCCCTTCCGAAATGGGCATCGTTATGTCCTTCCAAGCGACCAGGTGGAACCCCTTTCCCATTTGCTTCCCATCCGACCAGAAAAAAGCTTTCATCATAGCCTCCACCTTCTTTCTCACTCCAACTGGCATCAGTCTCGTAGAGTAAAAAAAGACCGGAATGGCTGACAGCACGTGTTTCAACAGGGTAAGCTTACCACCCTTAGATAGAGTGGTGACCTTCCAGCCCTCCAGTCGCTCCTCCAATCTCCGCAATACACAATCCCAATCAGACTTCCTCAATCTGCCCGCAACGAGAGGTAGCCCCAGATAGTTATCGACAAGTGTCCCTGGGGACAACCTGCCCACTCCGCGAGCATGTTGCCCTCCTCATCATCCATCGCGAGTGGAAGCAAGACCGACTTCTGCCTGTTAATCTTCAAACCGGACAAGCACCCAAACAAGTCTACCAAAGTAACCGCATTGTGATTCTGCTCTTCCGTCCCCCCCAGAAAAATCAGCGTGTCATCTGCTCATTGCAGCACCGGAATGAAGATGTCCCCAAACCTGAAGCCCTCACAACACCTCGCTTCTACCGCCCGCTGAAACAAGACACCAAGACAGTCCGCCACAAGCACAAACAACAAGGGAGCTACGGGGCAACCCTAGCGAACCCCCGTCTGCGGTTGGAACCACCTACCCTCCGGCCTTCCATTGACCAGTACAGAGCACGAGCTAGTAGTGACACATCTCTTGATCTAACTAATCCACTCTTCAGGAAATCCCCTTCTCTACATCGATACCCAAAGAAACTTCCAACTGACACAATCGTAGGCCTTGGCGTAGTCAATCTTCCAAATTGCACCTTTCTTTGCGGACCTTTTCTACTCAAGACAAGCCTCCGACGCAGCGACGATCTCATCTGCCATACATCAACCAAGAATAAACGCAGATTGCGCAGGTAAGACCACAGATGCCAAGACAGCTTTAAGCCTATTCGCAAGCACCTTGGACACAATGAGATAGATGCCATTAGATATAGAGATAGGCCTGAAGTCCCCAACGGCCACAGGAGTCTCCTTCTTGGGCAGCAGAAAGATCAAGCCCTGTTAACTTTCTCGAAGCCCCTGTTGGCACACCTGAACTCATCCAGAACCTCCAAAATATCTCCCTTCAACAGCTCCTAGAACTCCCGGTAAAACGAAATAGAGAAGCCATCAGGACCAGGAGCCCCGTCCCCATTCAGATCCTAAACTGCTCTGCGGACCTCCTCCTCAGAAAAAGCGGCCACCAACGAATCATAGTGGGCTCCAGATAAAGTACAAGCGCCCAGACCTGTCCACCCCAGCCATCGTCTCCCCTCACCCTCCTGGAAGCGCTCACGAAGTGCTCCCGCAAAGCGGCCCCGATGTTCTTCTCACCCGACACCGATCGCCCTCCCACATTCACCTCGTGCAAAAAGCTTCTTCGCCTTCTCCCGGATGCCACCGAATGGAAAAAGCGTGTGTTCGCATCGCCTTCCCTTAGCCACTTCTGCCTCGATCTCTGACGCCAGTGAACCTCTTTTTCCTGTCCTCCAGGTAGACAGCCTCCAACCACGCTGCTCTCTCCTCCACCTCCGCCGGTGTCAGCCCCCCTCGTCATCCAGCCCACCCAACCTGTTGATCCCTGCCTCAGCCTCTGTCTTGACCGCCCTTCGCTGCCGTGCGACATCCTTCCCAAACGACAACAGCACCCGCCTTAGGGATGCCAGCTTGGCCGCGAATCGCGACACCGCTGACCCCTCCCCCACAAAGCTCCCCCAGTGCTCTATGACCAAGTCCCAGAATCCTTCCTCCAGCAGCCACTTCTTCTCGAACCGAAACAAGAAACGACCCGACCGGTCCTCCCCAAAGCTCCAGAGGATGGGAGTGTGATCAGAGGGCGTCCTGGGAAGTGCCCACGCCCTTGCCAGCGGGAAAGTCTCCCCCGCCTCAACTGACATCAGGAACCTATCAAGTTTGGACCAAGATCTCGTATTCCTCCAAGTGAATTTACACCTAGTCGCGACCACGAAGATAACCCCAGAGAACTGGCCACCTGCCTGAGTTCCTCAGATCCCAGATCTCTACCCCCAGCCTCCCATGGCCGATCTCTCGGGAGTAAGGTGGCATTCAAGTCGCCACCAACAATCCAGACTGCATCGCCCACCTCAGGCGCAACAGTTGCCAAATCCGCAGCCAAGGTACCAATCTCTCGTCTACACGGGCCATATATATTAGTGACACAAAAGCAACAACCATCCGCTCTCCGTAGCAGTCTGATCGTGAGCGCGAACAATGAAACGAAGGATCCCAGCAGGTCGAAAGAATCGGCACGCCACCCAGAAATGATTCTCCCCGACGCCCCATCTGCCCCTTTCTCCGCCAGCGCGAAAACACCTCCTCTACTCAGCTCACGGCGCAACGAATCATCCAGGACCTGTAACTTCATCTCCTGGAGCAAGACAAAGTCAGCAGCCGCCTCTCTCACCAAGTTTACCACCCTAAGCCTCTTATCGGGGCGGCCCAAGCCCCTAACATGCAGAGAGAGCATCTTCATGAAGACACTTGTACCGCCTTCTTCTTAGGAGAAATGACCCCCAATCTTCGAACCAAATCCCTATTGAGGGCAAATCGGTTCCGTACTGGCAGTACGGTTGCATCACCCTGAAAACCAGACACCAACAGAGACCCCGCCACCAGGGCTGCTCTGAGCGAAGCCCTCATCTCCTTCCCAGACCCCCTCTGCCCCCTCACCCCCTCTGATAGGCCAGCCCGAATCTCCTCTGATGCCCCCCCCCCCCTCGAGGGATGCCGGGCCTGAACCCCCCCCCCCCCCAATCTCAGCAGACGTCCCACGCACCGGCAGAGAATAGCCCCCCGTTGGCTCCGCCTCAGGAACGACCTCCTCAGCACCAGCCAGACTCCTTTGCACCTCCCCTTCGGCCCGAACTCCCCCTTCCCTCCTCGGAACCCCCACCCCTGCCCCAGACTCAGCGAACCCGCCTCCAACGGAAACATCCAGCCGCGCTTCGGTCCTCGCCCCTACCAAAGACACCAGCCGATCGAAGCGTGGCGCCGCAGCGGAAGATACCCCCCCCCCCATGAGAAGAGAAAAGACCGTCGCCAGAAACGTCGACTACGCCCGACTCTGGATCCACGAGAAGGTTCGAAGGACCCGAACCAGACCGATCGCCCGCCAAAGGAGCTTCCAAACAACTGCAATCGGAGCAGCATCCCCTGCCCGACAACCCGGCAAGCTCCCAGCCCCTTCGACCCGCAAACCTTCAGGATCCGAGTGACACTGGAAAAAGTCCTCCCAATGCCCTCCGAACTGGGCCCCACCACACCTGAAAGCGGCAACCGCCTCCTCCGCAACACGCCAAGGCAGAGCAAACGACACCAGCCTCGAACCCTCAACCACGGAAACCGAATCGTATCTTCTCCCTCGGGGATCGCCCAACAGCTGAAAGCAATCCGCCATCCGAAGGTTGCGGCTTCTCCGGGAAACGAGCCCGCTCGTCCAGCGGCTATCCACCGGACTCGTTGTCCACGCCGCCACCCGGAAGCGCTGCCTGCACTGCCTGAACCTCCCACCTCCTACTCCCCTCATCCGACATAGTCATCACAGCTTCAGCTTCCAGCAATTCGAGAAGCAGACGCCTGCCATCAAGGTTCACCTCCCACCAACCAAACTTGTCAACACCCACCGGCCGCACCCAAAGAACCACATCCAAGCCCTGGCCAGGTCGGCAGACAGTGCTCTCGATGGCGAGAACGGCAACTACACCCCGCAGCAGCCCAGCGATGGAAGACCTCGACCTAGCCCTCACCGGGAGCCCCTTGACGACGACCCTCGTCACCAAACTCGGCTTCACGGCGACGTCCGCGTCCGTTGGCACACGCCATCTCAGCTGCAAGGACCCATCCGTCGATCCTCGCAAAAGGGCCTGCGCCTCGGATGCCAGGAGCCCCCTCGCCATCGCCCTCCACGGAGAGAGACTCGCCACATCGCCCTTAAAGGTCGCCCTGGAGACGAGCCCCACATCAAAGTTCGCCAAGAACAGTGCCCCCGTCCCGCCTAACTCACCGATCAGCACGGACAGGTAGGAAGCAGCCCCCGGACAGTTCCACCGTGAATGCCCGAAACATCAGCACCCGAAGCACCGCAGAGCTTCGCGACAGGTCTGCGCCCAATGGTCCAAGCCGCCACACCGGAAGCACCCGTGGTCGAAAGGGGACTCCCGAGGTGCTCCACGCGCCCTCCGATAACCCAACCCGTGCCTCGAACTCCGGCGGCCCTCAACCAGCCGCCACCCACCCGGATCACCCAGACCCTCGCCCACGCGCTCTCTCATCCACGCGCTCTCTCATCCTTTCCACAGTATTGATCGATATCGCATGATATATTGATAATATATTGGTTTATCATATGATAGAAGTCAAAATGTAGGATTTTCTTTGTACGAATCCAACCTTCTGACCAATATCCACCTTATATTTCCCGATATCAATCTGTTTCTCTAGAGAAGGTATTTGGAAGGTGATTTCCTTAATACTTTGAGGTTGATTTGTGAAGGGTTTTCTATAACTTTATATTTTTTAATGTACTTAATTTTGTCTAGCATTTAGTTTGTGATTTCTTGCATTTGTCAAGATCTTAAGGAAATATTTTTTTTAAGATTTTCTACGGATTTGTTTAAATTTCCTCTAAATCCAATTATTGCTTTTAAATATTGCAATATACAAAGCGTAGATGGCAAATTCAAATAGGTATTGTTAGAAAATAAAGAATGCAGAAGCGTATCAAAAATAAAGATAAAGAAATATGAAGAACGCGAGATTTTAACATGGAACCCTGCTCCCTAAGAAGAGGGATGAAACCACGGGAGAACGCCTCAAAAGGTTGATGTGTCTATTGACTTTCTCATCTGGCTTCTTATATAGCCTCCACAGACCCTCCAAGTCCCACCACTAGTAGATGTGGAACTAAACACTGGATGTGGCAAGTGGATCTCGGACAGATCCATTTACCCATCTACATATAAGTGATGCATACTCCAACACTCCCGGTCAAGCTGGAGCATGCAATGCTCAGCTTGGACAAACAGAAAGAAATCTCAACTCACAATACAAAATACTACAGACAATATCAACTAAACGCGCACAAGTATCGTTGTTGTTGAGGACGTTGCTTCTCATGCATTGCAGGTGAGGAGGAACAAATGGACTAGAGTGTGAGTCGAACTGAATCTCCTCATCGGGAGCATGTGCTATGTATTGCGCATGTTAGAGTCATTGCAACTGAAATGAGTCTCCACCTAGAGAACTCTAGCCCACCAAAACATGTGGAGAACTGCTCCAACTCTGAAAGGGGCAAACTGAAAAAGGCCGTGGAAACATCCTCATCGGAGTCCACGGTCGCTAGAGAATGAAGTCTGAAAAGTCTCCTTAACGGAGAACTGGGTCTCTCCCATACTGTCTCAGAGAATAGGATCTCTACTCTGGAGTCCCTATGAAACCACATGAAAACCCTAGCCTACATGGCATAAGGAATGGGATCTCTACTCTGGAGTCCCTATAGATCATATGAAAACTCTGACAAAATAACAAAAGATGGAGACCACATAAAAAAAAGATCGCGCACATGTTCGTCTGAAAAGGAGTCTCTATGGAGAACTCGAAAAATAGGTCACTCAAATATGGAATGCCTCAAACTTGGACTCTTAACCAATCCGTAGAGTCTAAAACTAAACTGTAGAGTCTGAACATCTGGTTGGTCTGTAATCTGACAAAATCTGGAACAGACCTACAACTCTACACAATACTCCCACTTCTCTCATACTTGTCGGAACACAATGGCATCGACAAAGTTGAGAGAAGAGATGAAGATGAGGACAAAAAATCAATAAGCCGATCTCGATTTTTTTTCTCGACTTCTTTTTTTTCAAATCATTTTTGCGGCTATTCTTTTTTTATAAGTCGTGCCCCTTTTATGGCTTTTCTTCGAACATTTTTTTCAAAATCATTTTCTCAGCTATTCTTCTTTAAAAAAATCCTCAATTCATTTTTTGATTTTTTTTCGTACGGCTTTTTTGTGTTAACATGGATGAAACCGCAGGATGAAACCACGGGAGAATGCCTCAAAAGGTTGATGTGTCTATTGACTTTCTCATCTGATACAGGGGGTCTGGGGCTTCTTATATAGCCTCCACAGACCCTCCAAGTCCCGTCGTTGGTAGATGTGAGACTAAACACTAGATGTGATAAATGGATCTTGGAGAGATCCACTTACCCGTCTACATATAAGTGACGCATACTCCAACGGGTATGAAATGGATGCACAATCAACCACTATGAAAGTATGTAAAGAAAACAACATGATATAATAGTGGGTAGATGAAGAAGAATAAGTACAACTCTCTATTCCCTCACATTCATCCTTTTCTTCTCTCCCTCTCTCTCTCTCTCACACACACATTATAACCTTCTCTTGTTGCGATCTTGATGTAGAGTAATGCCCACACCCTCTCTATATATAGCCTAAGTACAAGACTTATGGTCTTATTCCTAAATGGACTCTATGTAGAATACAACTCATATTTTTATTTGGATTAGGAACTCACTTCCTTTAGAATCATAATTCCAATCTTGCTCTTAATCCTAACAACCTCCCACTTGAGTTGAATTCCATCGTGATATACACGTCGTTTTGAGTATTTTCGACTTGGGGATCTGATCACACCTAAAACTCAATTTGACCAAACATATGCAATATAGGACTCATTAGAAGCATTTCTTCGTTATCTTTCCAACGCATCTAAAATTTATGAATTCTGACTCTGAACGAATGAGATATGGGCTTCTTAGTGAAGGGGTATCTAGCGTTAAGGATTGGCGCAGGTTACAAAATGTAACCGTTGAATACCTTCTAATAGACCATATGGACGGCCATGGGTGCTCTAGCTCTTCTTCTTTCTCCTCCCATCATCCCCTACCTTCATAGCCATCATATTGGCCATGGATAATGTTGCGAATCGCAGAAGCAAACACGCACAAACATGATCAATCAAGCAAGATGCAAACTAATGGATTTACAAGGTCCACCCGTAACTGGGCTACATCATTGAACGGGAGATTGATTTTCGCTATGTGGAGAAAGAGGAAAAGCGAGAAGGATACAGAGAGCCCTAACCCTAGGGGAGTTTATATATTAGTCTCGTACAAACGGATCTCTAAAACAAATGGATCCATATTCCCTGAATATAAATAGAACCACTTATAAAAATGTTTACCGAGGTATGGTACGGTAAGAGAGGGTGCATATGGGGTTCTTAAACCCGGGTCAAATGGTTAGGATTCAAGGCATATCAATAATCTCCATCTTGAATTGAATCCTCTGAGAAGCTTTGTCGTGCCGCTGCTAGTCCCTCGAGGCTATTGCCAACTGTCGACATTAAGCAAGTCCAAACAGTGTTTGAACTTACTCTGAGGAATTGTCTTTGCGAACATATCAGATGGATTATCTATTGTACTGACCTTCTTCATCTTGATCTTCTCAGAATGAATGAAGTAATATCTAACATCTATATGTTGGGTCCTCTCATGATACACATGATCCTTGTCTAAGCATATTGCACTGAAGCTGTCACAATATACTATAGCATGATCATGTTGTAGACCGAGATCTCCAATTGAGCCCTTCAACCATCTAGCCTCTATCAAAGCCATGTACTCTGCCTCTGTGGTAGACAACGTAGCTAATGGTCTTAAGGTAGTCTTCCAATTGATGACTAAATTCTCCAAAGTGAAGAAGTAGCATGTCAGTGATCTCCTCCCATCGACATCCGCAACATAGTCCGAATCTGAATATCCAAAACCAAACACTCTGAATCACTTCTATAGATGAGGCCAAGTCTGATGTTGCTCTCAAATAGCGAAAATCCGTTTGATCGTGCTCCTTCCCAGAGTTGCCCATGAATCTGCTAACAATGCTCACAGTATAAGCGATTGCATATCTTGCGCACCATGACATACATAAAACTCCCAACTGCATCGATATTACATGACACGTATTCTTTCTCTGCAAAGAGAGCATGGGGAGCAAGAATATCCCCTTGGTTTTAAGTTTGGAGGTAAGCAATTCTTCCTATATCATATTTTTATAATGGGTTCTTGATGTTCTTAACCCTTTCTCATCCAAATGATGTTTTATATGATTTAGAGAGGGTGTTAGTCCTCGGATCGATGAAGATAAGTTGTAAATCATGGAAAAATTTTAAGTATATGCATTTATGTGCTAAGGTAACAAAGTTTTTCATTATTCCCTCTTTTGGCATATGGGTTGATGCTATCTTTGTTCTAGAGGGACTTGAAATCCCTTCCTTGCTTATTTTAGGAAGCCCTCTTGCATCCATATCATTTTTATCTCCATAGTTAACGCATTTATATTATGAATGCATAGTTTTATGTGGTTGACTATGATTAGTACCGATATGATCTTGTCTTCATTTTGATGTATATATTTTACCACATCATAAAGTTTTCATGTGAATGGAATAGTGATTGGTGGTAAAAAAAGAAAGGAATTCATATCGGGATATTTAGTATTATTTAAGAGGATATTATTACGTCAAAGTCTCAAAATAAAAACAATGCCATGACATGTCTTCCATGATGGGAAGAATCATGGATGCAAGTATCATACCTTCCAATTTCTGGTGGAAATCAACTTAAATGTCAAGTACAAATATGCATACGGTGATACGTTGGGAACTCGGTGTTATATTGTGAGCAAACTCCTTGTGTCATTTTCAAGATACAAGAACATACACATGATGTGATCAAACTATGAAAAGGATCTTGGTGGTAGCAATGGGTAAGGAACACCTTTAGACAAAAGTTGTGAATCAAGCATTCTATATTATCTATTTTTTTGGAAAATTTGAGATATGTTGAGACATAAATATAAAACTTGCAAAAGAAAATGAATAACAATCTTATGATTAGAAGGTAGTCAAATCAAGGTCGGAGAGTTCCACCTATGACGATGAATCATGTACGAGTTTGAACTGATAGTATATTATGGAAATGATATGATGTGTCTGATCGAAAGTAAAACTTGATTCCATGATCGTTCTAACCAATCCATGTAGGGATATTTCTTTTAGATCATGATCGATTGTTAAATATGAGTACATCTCATGAGTTTATGGGATGATTATAAGATATTGTTGCCTTGGTTATGTAAATTTTAAATCCAATCTAAATCAATGAGGATAATTGAACTTCAAGTAAATTGTGATCCCATTTGATTTTTTTAATACTTGACTGGTTAAACTAAAGAAAAATATTTTATGGTATATGATAAAATACTAGAGAGGGGCATGCACCTTTGTCGTTCGGTTGGATCAAAAAGCTTCCCATTGCACTTTGGTGGTTGGTTGACCCCTGATTTGGTGCTTCCTCTGTTATAGCCGGTACATCCTGGGTACATAACACGGAGCCGGATGACAGGTGGTATCATGGTTTTCACTCTACATTGCCAACCCTCGCACAAGTTGAGCAGGTCATATTTACCTATATGGTTTCAGCATCGCTAGAGTGTGCTTTCGTTTTAAAGCTTTGCAACTCGAGCTACTATCCACGTTTGTTTTTGGTTAGTGGACTAAGGATGTAACCTTCATTGGTCGGGAGTTTATGTCCTAAACCGCCAAATATTCAAGGCAGGCGATTGCGAAAACAAACAATAAAGTGATAACAATAAATAAGTGAGTCTATGATCTTTATTCGATTAATCTACAAATACGAATAATATGAAATGTTTTATGGAATTAATAATATGATCGCACGTGATTCGTAGACTGAATTCCTAGCATTTAAGATATGAGTGAATCGGACTAAAGTTTTGCATTATATTGGTGTCCTCTATGACAAAAGATATCCAGTAGGAAGAGTGTGATCACACTTAGTTTTGGTTATGTTCAACTCTTTTTTGAAAGATGGGAATCTTGTTAAGATTATATGGTTGGTTCATATTTCCATGTCGAGAATATATTATGACAAAAAATATATATCTAGAAAGCATGGGTTTGAGCCTGGTAAATAGTGATATGTAAGATCATTCTTCTCATGCACTCTTGCAGTTGTTCCTTAACTTACATTCTTTTAAATCATACTACATACTTTGCTGGAATGTTATAAATCTTGTTGAGATGGATACTTATACATGCAAATGAATTGAGATACTTACACAATGTGCATATAACATGTTGATTTTATATGTGTGTGTGTGATTTTCTATAAAAATACCAGTACACTTTACTTTTCCTTTTCAAATATATGTTGGTTACATGTGGTCTTTGTCATTCTCCATTACTGGGCCATTTGGCTCATCCGTTGCACCCTTTGGTTTACCTAATCAGGTTGCAAGGTTATATATTATGATTATTGGGATGATATGCAAGTAATGGTACATTGATATACGATTAGCAAGATTAAGAAGATTAAATCTTTGATCTTACTCATTTTAGCCATGTTGCAGTATGTCGCACCTTTTGATTGGAGAATGATAGAACTGTTTGGGAATTGTATTGCATATTTGAGGAGGATTATACATTTGAAGTTAAGTATTGTATAGGAGTTGTACATTGTAAATAGTATAGTTGGCATTGTTACATTGAGACATTGTATATTCCTTTTTATGTATGTTCCTAATGGTGATTATATTTAGGTTGTGACTATTGTTGGCTATCCAAGTCCGAAAAGTCAAAAGTGATCAAAAGATGACCAGGCGTCTCATCTCCCTCGTCGGAACAGGTTGCGGAGGAGCATGGCGTAACAAGTATGCAATGGTCTATCAATATGCAAGCTCATCTTGCAAGTTGTCGCCCCCGTTGTCTGTCGCACCCGTCGTTGGGTGCCTCGTAGGGATGCAAACGGTCGGATACGTATATAGGTATTACCATATCCTTATCCATTTTCTAATACTAATACGGATGCGGATACGGATATTGACGGATATTAAAACTATCTTACCATATCTGTTAGAAAATAGGAAGCGGAAGCGGAATGATAAAACAGAGCAAAGAACATAAAGATAAAACATTGTTGACACGGGATTTAACGTGGAAACCTACTCCGTGAGGAGCGGGATGAAACCACGGGAGAAGGCCTCAAAGGGGCAGTGTTTGTCTATTGACTTTCTCAATGGATACAGGAGTCTGGGGCTCCTTATATAGCCTCTCCATAGCCTCCAACTCCCACCACTGGACAATGTGGGACTAAACAACTGGATGGGGTCCATTTTCACTTCTACAACACAATAGGCGCACATAACAAATACACCAACACTCCCCCTCAAGCTGGAGCATGCAATGCTCAGCTTGGACAAACAGAAAGACACTCAACTCAACACTACAGGACACTATGGACAATATCAACCCAACGCGCACATTACTGCAGTCGAGGACGTTGCTTCTCATGCCGTGCAGGTGAGGAGGACGAACGGGCTGGAGTGTGAGTCAACTAAAGACTCATAATCTGACCATCGAGTCTGAAACTGCGCCTGAAGTCTCCTCGTCGGAGAACTGGGTCTCTCCCATCTGGCTCAGAGAATGGTGCTCTACTCTGGAGTACCTATGATACCACATGAAAACCCTTGCCCTCAATGGCATAGGGAATGGTCCTCTGTTCTGGAGTCACTATGGCTCACATGAAAACTCTGGCTTGACAACAAGAAGAATGATGGGGACCATAAAACTGAAGACCGCACACTCGTGCGTGTCTGAAATTGGAGACTCGATATCAATCGTCGAGTCTGAAACTGGAATCTGTAGAGTCTGATAAACTGGCTGGTCTGGAGACTGGCATCTGAATCTGGATCTGGATCAAGACCTGTGACTCTACATATATACTCCCCCTTTCTCCCATACTTGTCGGAAAATGAACATCGACAAAGTTGGGAGAAGACAATGACATGGGGAAAAATAACATGAAAAACATGCGGCTTTTCTTTATTTTTTAAGCCGTCCAAACACATTTTTTTCGAATTTTTTACTTGCGTATGGCTTTTTCTTGTACGCGCCTTTTTTAAAAGAACATCTCTCTTCTCTCATTTTTTTTGAAATCTCACCCTCTTTCTTTTTTCATTTTTTTAAATCAATTCCTCTCTTTTTAAAAAAAAATGTACGTGACCCGTGGCATATTTAGGGTTCCGTGTGAACCCTTTTGCTTCGTCAAAACCGTCGCCCTTTATTTTTAGGGCTACAGACCTCTATTTTCAATCCCGCCACATGGACTTTACAATAGCATGCACAAAAAAATTCTTTAAATGGGCCTCGAGCCCTAGGGTTCCCATATGGGAACCCTCTTCAAATATCGCCGCCCTCCATGATTTGGTAGTGCATGTGGGATCAGCGGGGCTCGTCAACAGCTGCAGCTGCTGCCAACAGGGGAGGAGAGGAGCACGAGGTTCGCCGCTTCTTGCTTATGATGGAGGTTGTGCGCGGGGTCGAGCACGGGGGTGGGCCGCCGCCTTGTATCTGGGTGTGGGGTCGGGTGCGGGATGGTAAAAGGGCGTCGCCTTGGAGTATCGGAGCCATCGCCTTGCGTGTATGGAGCGCGAGGGGGTTTTGCGCGATTGCGCGACTCGGCTGAGAGGAGATCGATAAGGCCTTGGCCTTGCTGCACCTGGAGCAGATAGCGCCCCCTGCTGGTTTTGGGGGCATCATTGCCTGCGAAGGCGAGGAGGGTGCGAGAGGTGATGCGCGCTCTGGACGCGGGAGAGGTGATGCGACTCGCCGCATGTGGAGATTGCGTGGCCTGGGATGTGCGCAGCGCGTAGGGCAAGCACTGGTGCCCTAGCGCGTAGGCTATTGATGGTTGGGACCTTCGTGAGATTTTGTGTCGTTGATGACGCGAGTTGTAGGGTTCCGCCTTGAGGACCCTCGACCGTTAGGGCTTTGTCGCTTGAGATGAGCACGTGCAGAGGAGATTCTGCTCCGAGGGGGCTTGTGCGCGAGGAGCATGGGCTCGGGCTTGCTTCGAGCGTCACCGCCTGGAGGCCCCATCGCTTGCTTGAAGATGTCGGCTCCAGGATATGGCGCCTTGTGCTGGATCATGGCATGTAAAAGATCTTTCAAAAAAATTTCACGAACAAATAATCTTCACGATCAAACTACAGAACAGACTCCTCTTGACGATCTTCAAGAATATAACTTTAAGAACAATGAATCGAATCTCGGAAAAAAATGAACGAATATAAAATCCTCGAGAATCAAACCCGCTCTGATACCATGTTAAAAAATAGGAAGCGGAAGCAGAATGATAAAACGGAGCAAAGAACATAAAGATAAAATATTGTTGACACGGGATTTAACGTGGAACCCTACTCCGTGAGGAGCGGGATGAAACCACGGGAGAATGCCTCAAAGGGGTCGTGTTAGTCTATTGACTTTCTCAATGGATACAGGAGGTCTGGGGCTCCTTATATAGCTTCTCCAGAGCCTCTAAGTCCCACCACTGGACAATGTGGGACTAAACAACTGGATGGGGTAAATGGATCCTGGAGGGATCCATTTACCCTCCTACAACACAATAGGCGCACGTAACAAATACTCCAACAATATCCTTAAAAAAACAGATATTGATCATATACGAGTAATGCTAGAAATACTCTATAGAATCGACTTAAGATATACGAATTGGATAGAAAACACATGCTAAAAATTTACTAAATGTGTTTGTATCATAAAACTATACAATATGGTAAAAGAAAGTGTATAATTATGTTATATAGGGTTAAAAATAAATCTATGACTATATTTATATACGAAAACGGATATACGGATACGAATGCTTGCGGATATCAAAACAATATCCATATCCGTATCCATTTTAAAACGGATACGAATATGGATGTCAAAATTTGCATAAAACGAATACGGTGACGGATCGGATACGGATATATCCCTAACCGTTTGCATCCCTAACTGCCTTGACATGCCTCCTCATGGGCATGCTTGCATAATTCACTATTGTGTCTATGTAACGCGACATGACACATCTCTCATGACCGAATATCATCATCTTGCAAAGCGAATTGTGCGCGTTTCTCCGCGTTGCATGCTTATGTCACGTTTATAACATATTGCTCTTTTCTCGTATCGACTCAGCATGAGAATAACGAGATATTCATCATATTTCACAACCCTCCCCTCAAGTTTGTATACATTATTCGGCGTACTCATTCCTCGCATCACCAGACATACTACCATAGTCACTCTAAGAACTCCCCCTCTTATGGTGACTCGACATACTTCTGACTCAATTGTTCTTAATGAAAACAAATTCTTTTTGGTTTTACAAATGTATCTGACACCTGTCAAAGTTCATATTGCTCCATCCAACAAGCGAAAATGCACTATTCTAATTCATTTGATGTAGTGAACCTCTCCACCCGCTATCTTGATCATGACATCACATGGATGGTATGTATTGAACTGCTCCTTGAATGAGAACTTGTGATTCAAACATGCTAAGTTCAGAAGTGTAACATTCGGATCCAATTAAAGCCGAACCCGACCCGATTAGGGTCCATATAATTTAATAAAGTTGTTAACCAATAGTAAATAACCTAAATTGATCTAATGATTGTGAATCAAAAGTCGTTCAGGCGAAATCGATCGCATCGTAATGTGTGCCACGGAAAAGCCATGACACAAATTCGGAAACTGCGAAACAAACCGAGATCACCTAAAAATCCGATTTGACGAAATAAGACCAGTGGAATAGACCGTTCGTCAATCGGAGATCGTTTGATATTTTCAAATCACAAAATTTAGTCTTAAATCGAATCCGTATCTTGAAAATTTCGAGGATGCAAACCCGATTAAAAGTATATGGATACTATATTCATTTTGATCGTCATTCAGAGACGATCGAAACAAGACGTACACTTAATTTAGAGTTTAAGGCACGAATGCGGGTGATTATAAGATTTTAAGAAGTATAAAGTGGAACTAAATAATGTAATTGATGGTGTCATTGTTGACATCACTGATGATGCCATTCATGATGTCATCGCTGACATCATGGATGATGTCATTCTAAAAAAATAAGAGAGGAAGGTTCCACGAAGGAACCTCTCTTCCCTTTTTTCTCCAACTTCTCTCCACTTCCAACGACAAGGAATCAAGGATATATCTCACTCCCTTCTGTTTTCCTATTCCTCTTAAGTTCTTTTCCCCCATTTCTTAATTTCTCAAATCAAGAAGCCTCCAGCCGTGAGAGACCCCCTCCCCTGTTGAGATCATGATGCTACATGCAACATCCAACATCTACCATCTCCATTCTCCCTGGAGACCCATTGTTACTGTTGCATGATCAGCAGCCACAATTGTTGTCCTTCAACCAGGAGCTGCTCCAGGCAGTTCGGTTGTGCTTCCTCCAAGTATTTCATGCAAATTTGATCCCAATTTTAGGAATCCAAAAAAAAGGTATGATCCTCTCGCTTCCTTTTGCTGACATACATTGTCTCACATTTGATTCCTTTGCCTGGGAAATTAGGATTACATGTCTTAAGTCAATTCCCTGCTATCTGTAACTGAGAAAAAAATTATTATCTGATGCTCTATAGTCTGCTATTAAATTTATAAGAAATAAATTTTCTGCTATTAATGTGATTGTTGTCCCAAACCAATACAGAAACTGCAAATGGAATGAAAATCAATCTATTAGGGATCAAAGGTCATATTTGAATATGTCATGTTTATTTTGGTAATCAGATGTGGAGACTTTATAGGAAAGAAACATGCAGCTCCCTTCCAGCTCTTAGTTTCTTTCCTTGAGGATGACAATTGACCATGACTTAATCATCGCCAACTTAATTAAGCTGAAACTATTGGATAAGGAAGATGTATATTGAGATATCAAGGATATTAACAATACTGTTGTTTGGGCATCTTTGGAAAGGTGATGCCATGGTATTAATTTCTTTAAAAAATGATAAGAAAGAAATTCTCTGCTGCTACTGTAATCATAATAGACTCCTATAAAAAAATTAAAACTAAGTAGATAAATTCTCTACTTCCGAATAACTTCATTCATGTTATTCAGGTAAAAGATAGTAGATAGTAAGTGTCTGGACAAATTTTACCTATCTGTTTAATAGAATTCTTGGCATATCCTAGCATGCAACCTTCAGTTGGTTTGGCCTAAGTTTCCATTCATATGTGTAGGTGAGAGTCTCAAAATCGGCCCTTTAACAATGTTGGATTAGCACTTGATAATGTCATCGTAGTCGAGCCGAGATGGACTCGTCAAAGACCATCTCATTTAGATATGTAGATATCAAAATGAGATGGTCGTGATTTTTTTTTTTTTACTTGGCAAGAAACCAAGGTCGAACTCAGGGACACGCGCTTCTCTCGCATTATCCGGATTTTTATCTATTTAACTAAGTGTTGAATGAGAGACAATATAGGTCAAATCATGCATGAAGGACAAGGAGAGACAACAATGCATTAAAATAAAACATGCATTTTTTTATTTTATTTTTATTATGCAGATAAATGCCATGAGATGCAATGAAACTATGCCCTAGAACAGAATAATGAGCCAACTAAATCACAAGTTAATTTCAGATTTAAACGAGATGACAAACGCAATATGAACAAGGCCCAGATTAAGTAACAAGTGACACTTAGCTATCAAAATAATACATCAAAATTAGTGTGTCCATCATAGAAAATGATCATGCCTTTAGAAAATTCATCAAACCAGCGTTAAAATAAAACTGAAATCAACTCGATCGGATATATGTAGCTCAAGATATGCAAGAAAGAAAACAAGGGCATAAATGAAAGAAAACATGAAAAGATAACTATAAACAGGTCCCTGGGAGGGAATAAAATGTAAATATGAAAAAGTGTGAGGACCTCCCTGTAATTTATCCACACGTACAAGGGTATTTTTGCATTTTTGAAAACCTGCGAGGGTTTCAATGCAAATTTCCCCCTGAGCACGTGCTCTGCACGTGACGAGGACCTGTTTGCAAATTGGAAGCATGTGAAGGGCCTCTGTGAAAATAACCCAGAAAGCATGTGCAAAGCACGCGCTATTCCAGGCTCGGAGGGCGGCTCGGGCTCGGCAGAGGCTCGGGATTGCTTCGGGCTGGCTCGGGGTACACGAGCCTCCAGGCTTGGTGGCGATGAGGCTCGGCATGGTCTCGGGGTACACGAGCCTCCAGGCTTGGTGGCGATGAGGCTCGGCGTGGTCTCGGGGACTGCCACGTGGTATCAGGACATGGATGTAATATGCGGAAGGTGCGAGGGCGCCGATGCAAAAAGACTAGAACCCACATGTGTGAGGCACGTGAGCTCAGGCTCGGATGGGGGCGAGGTTCGGCGCTGCTTCGGGTGGTCGTAGCAAGTGGCTCGGGCCACGTGGTGGCTCGAGGGCGCCTCGGGCGAGGCTCGGTCTCACCGAGCCTCCGCGCTCCGGGATGTCGGCGTGGCGCCTCCAGGGCCGTTGGATCTCCGCCGTGGGGCGAGATCCAACGGTAGCTGCTCCTCCTTCTTCCTCGATGGTTGGCGGCGCGATTGGAGCTCCGCCGCGCCTCGCCGTGCTCTGTGAAGCTCGGGGAAGAATGCTGACGCTCTGGCGATGAAGGTCCGAGGTTGGAGAAGACGCGGGAGTACCTGGGATGCTCCATCAACGCATGATCGCCGGAGGCGGAGCTCTAGAACCTAGCTCCGCCCGAGGTCCGACCAATGACGATGGTGGACCTGCAAAAGGGGTTAGATAGAATTCGCGGTGCGTGCGTGCGAGATGGGGTGGACGGAGGGCTGAACGGAGGCGAGGAAGCGGAGCCCTTGGTGGGTTCTCCTCCGCCTCCGGCGGAGGAGAAGGCCTGGGATGAAGGAGGTTGCGGCTGAGTAGGAGGGTGATCGGAGAAGCTAGCGTGGATGGGTGATGTATGGCGGAGCTTGTGGAGCAAGCTATGAAGGGTGAATGAAGGAGTATCGACCTACAAAATTTAGCAAAGCAAGATAAAAAATACAAAAGAGATCGAAAGGTTACCTGAGATCGGGCGGAGTGGATGGCCTGGGCTCGAGGTCATCGGAGGACCTCGGGGTCGTTGCACATACTGGGCGGCCGTCCCAGCGAGCTCGGGCGGGGCTTGGAGCCTCCGCAGCACCGCCGTGATGGGCGGTGGCTCTCATCGTGGGCATGTCATCTTCGCTCGATCCACACTCCTCCCCCTGTCACAGGGAGGAGGCGGAGGGCTGGGCTATGCCCCGTGAAAAGATGGACGTCGAAAATGGACGAAGGGGGGCGTGTATTTGAAGATGGAGAATCGGAGGTAGTGGTGCGTGGAGTCGTGGGTTTAGTGGCAGATGTGGGGCGATTGGGATGACAACGGAGTTTGTGGGATGATGCGCGAGGAAAGGTGGTCGGAGGAGGTGGAGATAATGGGAAGGGCGACAGTTCTTCGCGAGATGGATATCGTGTGAGAGAGAGGAGTCCGGAGGTAGGGGACGACGTGGGGGCCGTTGGATCTGGAGATCCAACGGTGGGGATGAAGGCGCGCACCAGCGGCCTAGATTAGATCTCGGGTGAGGCGATCGAAGGGTTTTGAAGCTGCCACATGGCAGGCTAAGGGAGCGGCGCTAACGGGCGGGCAAGATGATAAGTGGTTGCAGATCGAAGGGCTGAGACTTGATGCGGCTTGAGCGGTTAGGATGGAACAGCTGGGGGCGCGATCGAGCGGTCTACAAACCGCCACGTGGCGCGAGGAGATTAAGGTGCGAATGTGCGGTGCAGATGAGAGGCGCTATATGATCTGATGGTAGAGAAGTAAGGGCGCACGTGGAGAGCTTGGGGCCGTTGGATCTCAGGAGGAGATCTGACGGCCCAGATCGCGGGCGGATAAGACAAGGATGGCGGGCCACGTGGCTCACCCAGAACGGGCCACGTGACCCAATCAGATTATTAGGAAAAGAAAATGAAATATGAAGGTCAAGATGGCCGATATTGAGAAAACTCAAAACATGAAAGTTGTAGATCTCGATGAGATCTACAAGTTTCATGTTGACCAAAACTGGAGAAGAGATCATCTGTAGACTTGAAATATTTTTAAGGGTATTTTTAAGGTTAAAAATACCACAGATTTTTGTTTTGCCATTTTTTTGTGGTTTTTAATTTATTGAGGACTCTGATAATTACAGGACTTTATCTGGGTTTTATTGACGAAACTTTAAGCAAGGGGGTTAATTATGGAAAATAAAGATGATGAAATCGAGTTTCATCAGTAGGTCCCTCATGTGACTCTTTTGTTTTTTTTAAATGAGGGAAAACTATGTGCCAAGAAAGAAAATCGTTGAGTTGTTAAATTGGTAATGCATGAATTTTGATTTGTATGCCATTACCAGAGGTCTAAAATTTAAGATTTAATAAAATGTGTATATCAGCCTTGCTTGCAGAACATTTCATAACAATGGAAGGTACGATTTATTCATAGGGCTATCCTATCTGGAAATTTCAGTATAGCGGCTAAAAAAAGGCCTGTGTCTTAGACCTCCATATTCTCAATGTGAAAGATGTTGAATCTTTGTCAAGTATTAGTTTAAACTAAGATTCTCCAAAGGTTATATGTTGACATATGTCCAAATTAGTTCATTATCAATCCAGTGTCATACATTAATACACTTGTTTTAAAAGAGAACATAATCATTATAAGTATTATTATATGTGTCATAATCTACATGTAGCCAATACTCTCATGTCAATACTTCAGGAGCTTGTCAATGAAGCTCAAGCGATGTTATTACATACTCAATAGAATCTGGTGTTTAAGGAAGGCCATGAAAAAGTATAATGCAAGTTAGGGGAGATGCGAGAAAGTATATATATACATGCAGTTCATGGTAGTTCATGGTCAGAACATCCAATATACTTTGCAGCAGGCTTTAAGATCATTATAAATTGAAATCCTCAATCAACTAATCCTTAAATAAAATTTCTATACATCATTAAAGATAAGTTGTGACAAAGATCTAGATCTGTACAATCAACAATAGAAAAGATTGAGGAAGAATTAAGTGGTCAGGAAAGTAAAGATGCTCGTGAATCGGTAATGACAAATATTTATGCCAGTCATGGTGTCCCTTACACCTAACCATGCGAGGGCGCAGTGACCCTCAACTGGGTGAAGGAAAGGAAGCCCGGTTAGGGAAACAGTTGCTATGTGCGCAAGTCTAGGATCACAATCTTTTCACGATTTTTGACGCATGTTGGCAATGTTTTTACGACTCGTTGGTAGGGCTGGCTATTGAGTCACGGCTCGATGAGCCAGGCTCGGGCTCGGCTCGATAAGGGCTCGTGAGCTCGGCTCGTTAGGTTATTGAGCCGAGCCTGGGCCAGATTTTTGAGCTCGATAGCTTAACGAGCCGAGCTCGAGCCGAGCAGGTAAGGGGCTCGATAAGGAATACATATATATTATTTATATATTTATATATAATAGAAAGAAGACATCTAAATGGGAATAGTTATTTCATTCTTCCTCTTCTAATTTTCTCTCTCGTTTTCCCCACGGGCCCACCCCATGGTTCTCTCCCTAACACTAACGGAGGATGTCTCTCATTTGAGTGGTGTTAATACGGCAATAATTCTCCGCAGTTTATGCCACGTGTTGCTTTGACGTGTCTTTGATCAAGACGGATCTGACAATGGATGGCTCTTAGCTATACTCAAACCCCTCTATGGATTTAATGTGAAGGCAGAGTAGAGCTCCATTTATTGTGGTTGGGCTTATTCAGAGCAGAGGTATGACGAAAAAGCCATTGCATGCCTCCTTGCACGTGACACGATGTAGCTGCTCAAACCCCATGGCTGCTCTTCTATGCACATCTGCGCAACCACTAAAACTGGATTCATGTGGAGCCTATCGGCCGAGTAGCGTCATCTCCAACTTCCGTCATCGGAGGAGAGAACTTCTACTGCTCCCGTGTGTCGTAGCTGAACCGAAGACGAAGAAGAAAGTAAGGAGACCTTCTCGTCTTGCACCTTGGACCGAGTTACATGAATAAAAAAAGGAGGGGGAGGTCGCTGGCTCCAGCCACCGTCTGATACCCCTTTCTCTATTCGTCGACCATCCAAGGTAGTCGATCCACCTCCACCTGGTTTTAGCCACCCGAGCCACATCGTATCATGTGTGTGGGGGTGTACGATGGTTTTTTGCCACTTGCGGTTGCAAGGACTCCAGAAGAAACCTAGATGCTTGTTCTTGCACCTTGCTTCAGCTGCACACGTTTGAGAGAGCATAGGCTAGAGGTTCCGTGACGGAGCTGCTACGCGTTCCTCTCCGATGAAGGCTTGGAATGGAGGCTCCAGGTGCTTCCAACCTCCAACCACACCTGCAAGTTAAACTCACTTCGAGCACGAAGGGTCAGACAGAAATGATACGTAAAAGAAGAGGGTGCACGTAATGAATGCTTCCTATCTGATGGCGGAAGGAGCTATGTGCGTGGAAGATCATGAGAGGGAGAGGGAAGGTTTGTTGTGCTCAGTCCAAGGGGGAAATGGTTGAGTGGGACTCAAGTCCATGCTTTACTTAGTCCCACATCGAGAGAAGCCGAATAGAAGGATTGTGGGGACGTGGATATAAGCAGAGGAAGCCCTGCGTAGAGACATATTAAACTCGAGCCCGAGCCAGCTCGCTAAGGGCTCGAACTCATCGAGCCCGAGCTTGAGCCAGCTCGGTTGGGCTCGAACGAGCCTGAGCTCGAGCCCGAGCCAGGTTGGGCTTATCGAGCCCAAGCCCGAGCCAGGGGTTGGCTCTGCTCGTTGGGCTCGATAGCCAGCCCTATTCGTTGGGATCCCGACTTTTGACCAGCTATGTTGACCCTTGTTTTAGGATACCCATGCAGGGGATCCACGGTTTTATTTTTTTCGTATGAGCTCGTCTACCCGTACCGGTCGGGTCCGTCTAGAGTGACTTTTCCGGAGAGTCTCTCTCACCCGTCTTAGTGGCATAGTTTTGGAGTATACCTATCCCTTTATTGGACCGCACTTCCAACTAGAGGACGAGATGGAACGTCTCTTAGGAGACTTCCTCACCGTTTGAGTTTTGGTTACTTTCCACCAACAGGCTTGGCGATGCTACATCTGAATCATCCATTTCTACATCTGAATCATCTAGAGTCACATTTGAATCAGTTACAATTGAAATTGGAGGAGTTACAGCTGAACTCGGAATGAAGCATAATGGATCTTGGCTAAAAAATGAAATCAATTATAAGTTGTGTGGGCTAGAGTTGTTTATAATTACGTTAGTAGACGTGTTGGGAACTTAATTAGAACGCACTATACCCCATCGCATGCCTATGGAGGCACCCCAATCCTAAGCATGGAAGGACATATCGATATCGGTATCGATATCAGTACCATATCGATACCGATATATCGGCGATATATCGACGCCATATCGACATCGGACCGAATCTCGCATTTTGTCCTGTCGATACCCCGATATCGACCATATCAGCGATATATCGGTGACCTGTCGATACCGATATATCGCCGATATATCGCGATATGGCCGTCCATGATCCTAAGGCACTCTTCATGCCTTAGAGTCATAGTATGAGGTCACACACAGACCAAGATCGCAGACTATCCACTAAACTTGAGAATTTAGGTAAATCTCAGCGTCCTCATTATCAAAATCCATACTTAAGATCTCTAAATAACAAGAGATTAATATAGATATATATATATGAGTCATCACAATATAAGAATATGACATATGAAAGGTAATGGGTAAAACTTGAGGCATCCCTTCAGAATAGCAAGTAGTTGAAAATTTTTAAATTATTTATGCCTTATTACTTGCTTCTTTTGCAATCACCTTAAACTCCTGCTAGTTTTAATAAGTTTCAGGATGTACCAGCGCTCGTTGATGTCTCTTGTTCCTTTCATGCTTGGCAGGCAAGCAGCCTGCGACCCAGTAGCTGGTTGATGATTCATGACATTCGTTTCTACACCAAACGGTACAATTGTAGTTGTTATAGTTTTTGATCAGTTATGATGTAAAATACTTTCTTTCTCTTCAATAATATTTTTGGGAATACATTTATGTATTGTTAGCCTCTTTTGTACATGTTGTACATTTATATGGAAATTAATGAATGAAATTTTGATGGCATATCCTATTGTTGGTTCTGTGGTGGTTACTTGAAGTATGAATGTAATTGCAGAAACGCGAAAAATTTACCCGTACTTTCATGTATCTTGTGCGATCTTTAATGAATAAAATACCGTAAATGTGTTGTAAACGGGTACCCACGACAAGAAGGAAGAACTTGAGGCAAAGGCTAAAGCATACATTTTTGTCTATTAAATAATGTTTGTCATGAAATTATAGAGGACCTCAACACAGCCATGTAGTTGAAGTTGAAGAGTTATTGTATGATAAAGATTCCTACGAAGTGTCTTCATTTGAAATAACATCTATTTATGCTATGTATTAATAAAAGTATATTTATCAAATCTTATCTATGTTTTTTTGGTTTGATCATCCTCCGAATTAGCACATCTTAATGAAGATATTAGTGATGAAGATTGGGTGTTGTTATTGCTTTATTTGTTACTGCCCTTGTACAAGCACTTCGGGGAACACTAATCTACAAGAAGAATTTTATTGGGCATTATGTGAAATTGTCCCTACTCTCAAAGGATTTGATGGATCATGACTTGACGAGTCTATCAAATACAAATAAGCAAGTTAATCGGTAGATGTGAGGGGTAAGATTGTAGAATGAGAAAATCATGATCATGGGATGATAAAAGAAGAGATTAAACAAGTTTTATGGCTACAACAAGAAGAAAGGGCACACAAAGCATGAGTGTTAGAAACTCTATAACAAGGAGAAAGATAAAAAGTCGATCTGGTAAATCAACAGAAGGTCCTGTAGAGGCTCGTTGTGTAGAGATTGAATGTAAAAGTATATGAACTACATGCGAGCAGCATCTACATAGATTTAAGGATGATTATCTACTTAACTATGAAATCTTCTACCATATCAACCCCAACAAATATCAGTTCTCATTCATATTACTAAATGGATGAGTTGTCATTGTGGGTAATGGCTCACTATCCTAAACTATAGGAATAGGTTTGAAAAACGAAAGGTGGAACGAGGCATTTTCCCTGGAGGCGAGGCGAGGCATAGCCTCAAGGCGGTCGAGGCGTAAGCCTCAGTTTATATAGAAAAATAATTATAAAATGTATAATAAATATATTTATTGGTGAAATAATATAATCTGACAAACATATAGTATATAACAATATAATATATAATGATATTATGAAGATAAGAACATGAAAAAAGGATATGTCAATGCCATAAACATTTCTACTAAATTTCTACCCAGTCAAAAGGAAATCATTGGCTATAACTCTCACTAAAATATTTTATCAAAAAGGGATTGACTATGGTTGTCATTATAGATATCCAAGTTGTCGATATGAATCATATGATTTGAATCCTAACCATATGTTCTACTATACTCATATGAAGAACGGTCTGATGTCCTCCCTGTGCCACCATACTCTACCGGTACGAGGGTCTCACATGCAGTTTCTTATATATTTAAGGGTGTAATAGTAAGAGTTCACTGAAATAATTGGACATGTTAATGGTAAATATGAATATGAAAAAGGTCAAATTTAAGCATCCATCTTGCATAAATATATACTCAACAACTAGATCTTTATAAACATATGAAAATACGAATAAGACTAATTATTTTCTTTAAAAAAATATTTAAAAAAGCCCCTAACGCCTCACTAGTGCCTCGCCTTGCCTCACCTGACCGCCTCAGGCATCCGAGGCGCATGCCCCAGCCAGGGGTCCGAGGCGGTCGCCTCAGAGTGTTTTCTCACCGCCCCGCTTCGCCTCGTGCGCCTTTGCGCCTCGAGGCGCATTTTTTTAAACCATAATAGGATTAGGCACCATTGCATGACGATGCATAATGGGATGATCACTTCGGTGAATGTTTGACATGTTCCATATGTTAGAAAATCGGAAGCGGAAGCGTAACATGGAAAAAGATAATTAAAATAAAGAACAAGCGGGATTTAACGTGGAACCCTACTCCGTGAGGAGCGGGATGAAACCACGGAGAAGCCCCTCAACGGGGCGTGTTTGTCTATTGACTTTCTCAATGGATACAGGAGGTCTGGGGCTCCTTATATAGCCTCTCTAGAGCCTCAAAGTCCCACCACTGGACGATGTGGGACTAAACACTGGATGGGGTAAATGGATCTCCTCCAGGATCCATTTACCCCTGCTACAACTCAATATGGCGCATACACGAATACTCCAACACTCCCCCTCAAGCTGGAGCATGCAATGCTCAGCTTGGACAAACAGAAAATAAACTCAACTCAACGCTACAAGACACTACGGACAATAACAACCCAACGCGCACATTGCTGCAGTCGAGGACGTTGCTTCTCATGCCGTGCAGGTGAGGAGGACGAACGGGTTGGAGTGTGAGTCAACTGAAGACTCGTAACCTGACCATCGAGTCTGAACTTGCGCCTGAAGTCTCCTCGTCGGAGAACTGGGTCTCTCCCATCTGGCTCAGAGAATGGTGCACTGCTCTGGTGTACCTATGATACCACATGAAAACCCCTTGCCCTCAAGGGAATGGTCCTCTGCTCTGGAGTCCCTATGGCTCACATGAAGACTCTGGCTTGACAACTAGAAGAATGATGGGGACCGCGAAACAAATGATGGCAACTTATGCTCATCTGAAAATGACCGCACACTCGTGCGTGTCTGAAACTGGAGTCTCTCTCTGGAGATCTCGAAACGGGGCCTCTCATCTTGGATTGCCTCGAACTTGGACTCTGACCAATTTGTCGAGTCTGAAATTGCGCATTACACCTGTGGACTCGTCGAGTCTGAATCTTGCGCATCTGAAAAACCTGTAGAGTCTGAAAAATATGACTGGTCTGGAGACTGGCATCTGAATCTGGATCTGGAAGAATAGAACAGACCTGTGACTCTACATATACTCCCCCTTTCTCCCATACTTGTCGGAAAATGAACATCGACAAAGTTGGGAGAAGACAAGATAAATAAGGGGTAACAACAAGAACATGAAACTCGCGGCTTTGTCATTTCTTTTTAATAGCCGCCATGATGATTTTTTTTTGTTTTTTTTGTTTTTTTTAACATAAGCCGTTCACCCTTTTTTTTTATATACGGCTTTTCAAAAAAAAAAATTTTGCAAAATATTTGCGTACGGTTTTTTTTTGTACGCGCCTTTTCAAACCCTTTTTTTTCCGCAAATAACGGCCCACTTGGGCCTTTACAGAAAAAAACTCATTCATTCTTTTTCTTCGGGGCCCGCCAGAACGCAGACCTTTTGGGGGGTTTTTAGGGTTCCCCGATGGGAACCCATTTCCCACGCGAGCCGCCCCCTGTTAGGGCATGCCCTGTGAATCGCGCGCCGCCCACGAGGAGGCCTGGAGCCGCGAGAAGATCGGAAGGATAGCTTGAGGGCGCGCGCGATCGGCTCGATCCTGGAGCCTGCCTGGGCTGCGCGATGCGCGCAAGGGTTGCTGGAGGCGCGCCTGGCTGCTGCGTGATCGGAGGGCTCGCGACAGGAGAGAGACGCCGTGAGGAGCGCGACTGAAGGCTGCGCATTGGGATGTCGCTGAGATGCGGCATAACAGGAGATGCGTGCGGGGTTTGGCGATGGCGACGAGCTACTGGGAGATGCGCCAACGTGCCTCGCGCTGCCTTCATCTCCTGAAGCATAACGTGGATTCGCGCCGCCAGGAGATGTCGATGAAGGGGCGGCGCCTGTGCTGGTGCGCGAGGAACCGTCGCCTGGAGGGCCTGATGGTCGCGCGAGGTCTTGATGGCGGCTGGAGATGCGCTGCCGAGTGTTGAGGGAGAACCCTCACGCCGCCTGCGCGAGGGAGGGAGGAGAAACGAGGCTTGGCCTTGAGATTTTGTGGCACTGGCCCATGAAGTCGCATCGCGAAAAACATCTCGAACAGTGGTGCGCTGCCGCCTGCGGCTGAAGATGCGGCAGGACAAGACGATAGATTAGGGTTACAGATGAACCCCAGAACATGGATCTTGATCTTAAAAAAAAACTCAGAACAATCTTCAGGAACAGAAATTTCAAGAACTTGTATCACAACTTTTACGAAATTGAATCTCGAATAAACAATGAACGTAAAAAACTCTCTGAGAATCGACCCGCTCTGATACCATGTTAGAAAATCGGAAGCGGAAGCGTAACATGGAAAAAGATAATTAAAATAAAGAACAAGCGGGATTTAACGTGGAACCCTACTCCGTGAGGAGCGGGATGAAATCACGGGAGAAGCCCTCAACGGGGCATATGCTCTATTGCTTTTCTCAATGGATACAGGAGGTCTGGGGCTCCTTATATAGCCTCTCCAGAGCCTCCAAGTCCCACCACTGGACGATGTGGGACTAAACACTGGATGGGGTAAATGGATCTCCTCCAGGATCCATTTACCCTGCTACAACTCAATATGGCGCATACACGAATACTCCAACACCATACATAATGGGAAGCTTCATATTTCTTGGTACTGTGAAATAAAAAAGGTACGAATATGTTGCAAAAAGTAGTGTTTTGACAATCACTTAAGAAGGTAATCTTATTATGTTCAGTAAGATATCATGGAATCTTTATGACTTACAGAGATACAATTAAGGGAGTTATTGACTGTTTCCACCGTTTCATACTCAAATCAGAAAGACTGTTTAATGGTCATACATGGGCAAGACAGAATGAGCAATGTATTCTTAGCAAACAGATTCGAAGGACTTTGATGTTGCCAAAATAAAGAACCAATGTTTCTTTTGAGTTTGAACTATGTTAACTCTAACATAAATGGATTCAAATTTCCTTCAAAGGTGGTGCAAGATACATGCCGTCCTTCAATAATGAATATTTTAAGAAGGCTTCAATTTATGCCATTAAATACAAGGATGGAGTGCTGAAAGCCTGAAACATTTCAAGCAAGGGAAGTCTGTTAAAGAGAAGTAGACCGACAAAAAGATTGAGTATAAGTACACATAATGGGTTGGGTTTCTGGTTTACAAAATTCAGTGAGTTCTGCAAAGATGATGGTATCACCTAAGGATCAAACCATCGGAATAATCTACAACAGAATGGAGTTGCAAAACACATGAACAGACAACTCCAGAGGGGATTTGATGTGTGTTACTAGATATTGTTTTGACTAAAGATTTTTCGGTCGAAGCAATCTTTACAGCAGTGATCTTGGTCAACTGATCCCCTTTGTCGTCCTTGGACAATATGAGACCTAAAGAGTAACATATTAGACACCCTCTTATTGAGATTTGAATGTTTTTTATTGTCCTACTTATGTACATATTGATCAAGGAAACTTCGAACCTAGATTTATTATAAGTGTTATCCTTGATATACCTATGGGGTTGAAGGGATATATAAAATGGTGCCTTGATCTTAAATCGCCCGAGTTGAAGGGATATATATTTAATGATTTTTTATCTGCCTTCGTGAGAAAAAGTTGAGTTCATTTTTCGAAAGCAGACACATGTATGACTCGCAACAAGCAGGTGGAGCTTGAGGTTGATTATGTCCAGCTTCACCGTGATCCTTTATGCCATACATAAGCAGAGGAACTTATGGCGATGATGAAGATTTTACAAATTGCGGACAAGGATGGAGCTTAGTTAAGCCACCCTCTACATGCATTGCATGTTATAGGGGAAACTTGTGATACATGATCGCTTAGCAATTTGTCTAAATTTTTTACATTGCGTCATCATATATTGTTTAGCTGCCATAGATATAGAGATAGAATCTCCTAATGAGAATTATACATAGATTCGTGTCCTTCCACTGAGTAGGCAAAAATGTTTTTTTGACGAGTAGGCAAAAAAGTTATCCACTACATGTGGGTTTTTAGCATAAAGAAAGGCATTTCTGGAGTCATTTATGCTTGATACAAGGCAAGATTATATGCCAAAGACTTATATCCATGGGAAGGATATTGACTACAGTGATATCTTCTCACATGTCTTAAAGCACGCCTCGATATGAGTCCTATTAGCTATTACTGTTTTTTTTAGTCAAAAAAAGGGGGAGACACTCGGTGGTGTTCGCCCCAATATATTAAGAAAATTAAGAAGTAAACAGTTGCATTACAGTAGACACCAACATCAAAAGAGGCCACCCATGGGGTTAACCCAATACCCACTCATCTAGCAATCTCGCACAGTGGATAAGAATGTTCTCCTTGTAGAAGCGTTTTCCCGAGAAGAGGGTTGCGTTCCTCCCCAACCATATCGCCCACAGACTCGCTATGGGCCATAAGAGGTCCCTTCTCTCCCTGTTTCTGTTGTTCAACAATGACTCACAGAAGGCCGCCAGGTCATTCGTGCAAACCCATTCCGCTTCCTGCCATACCCCATTGACCTTTGGGCATACAAAGAAGAGATGGTCAATGGTCTCCACTGCAGTTTCACATAAGATGCATCTATTTGAGACATTGTCAAGCAACCTCGCGCAATGATCCCTCGTCGTCAACCTTTGTCTGCGGAATAACCATAGGAAGAACCCAAGACGTTCGGGGAGCTTCATGCCCCAGAACAACCCACAATCACGCACCAGGATGTCCGACCATGCCGGCGGGGGCCTAGAGATTGCCCCATAAGCTTTTCGCGTCGAGAAAGGGCCTCCCTGCCAGGCCCAGTGGTCTCTTCCGTCATTAGGCCTGTCTGCATCCCCGATGGCGTCCATAAGGGCAAGAAAGTCTTCAATCCTCTGATCCGAGAAATTTGCAAGGAAAGGCGGGAGCCAACATCCATCCGCCCAGCAAGAAGCGACGCAGGCATCCTTATCAGCCGCCAGCGCAAATAAGCGAGGGAACCACACACTAAAGATCCCCCTTCCCGTCCAATCATTCTTCCAAAATCTAAATGATCCTCCATTACCCACAACTGGCACAAACAGCGACAAATTCCTCGCAAAAACCTCCAACACCCCCCGCCAAAACGGTGTCTGAGTTCCGACCATACCAGCTTGAGTATCAAAAGTCCCGCTAGCCCCGTGAATCTCCTGCAAGATCCTGGTATAGAAGTCTTCACCAGGGCCCCAAATCATGTTCGCCCACTTAAGAAGGAATGCATCATTCACGAGCTCCAATCTCCGCACGCCCAATCCACCTTCATGTTTGCTACGTGTAACTTCATCCCACCCCACCAAATGTATCCCTTCCGCCGCCTCCCCATTTTTGCCCCACAGAAATCTTCGCATAAGCTTTTCGAGATGGTTGCGAATCCCCACTGGCATCCGGCGATTCGATAAGAAATAAACCGGGATCGAGGAGAGCACCGCCTTGAGGAGGACGAGTCGTCCCCCCTTAGAGCGCAGAGCCGACCTCCATCCTGCCAGCCTCTTCTCTACCTTCTCGACGACCACTAGCCAATCCCTGAGCCTGGCCCTTCCCACCACTAACGGCATTCCAAGGTATTCAATAGGCAGTTCTCCAGGAGGAGACCCCAAGACACGCCTGCATTCCACCGCCTCCCCCTCCGAAAGCCCAAAAGGAACCATCTTGGACTTGTTAACGTTCTTATGTAAGCCTGACAACTTGCTAAATAGGTCAAGTGTCGCCGACATTCCCGAGACCTCCGTAAGGCCTCCCTCAATAAAAAATATGGTGTCATCCACAAACTGGAGCAAGGGCATGCTCATCCCGCACTTGGAGTATCCCGCCGAGAGCCCGGAATCAACAACACGATCAGTCATGCGAGCCAAAACATCCGCGGCTATAACAAAAAGAAGTGGAGCAAGGGGGCATCCCTGGCGGACCCCCCTTCTTGGCTGGAAGAAACCGCCCTCCGGGCGGCCATTAATCAAGATTACGAACGACACCGTGGTCACACAGCGACGCATCCACGAGATCCATATCTTCGGAAAACCTCTCCTCCGCAACACCAACCACAAGAACTTCCAGTCGAGGCAGTCGTAGGCTTTAGCGAAATCGACCTTCCAAAGTACCCCATGCTTTCCCTCCTTCCTCCAATCCGCGACCAACTCCGATGCGAGAGTAATGCAATCCGTGATCTGCCTGCCCTGGATAAAGGACGTTTGAACCGGTGAGATGATCGAGTCAAGGACCCGAGCAAGCTGTAAAGCTAACACCTTGGCGACGATAAGGTATAGGCCGTTGGAAATAGAGATGGGACAAAACTCCTCAATTCGCTCCGCCGCGAAGGACTTAGGAAGCAACACAATGATGGCCCTATTAATCTGATCAAACCCCGCATTGCCATTACAAAATTCGGTGATAACCTCCAGCACTTCTTCACCAACCACCTCCCAAGGCCACCTCCCAAAAATCCCGATAGAACGCTACCGGGAAGCCATCAGGCCCCGAAGATCCATCCTCGTTCAAATCCCAAACGGCCGCCTTAGCCTCCTCCATCGAAACCGCCCGTGTCAGACCCTCATAAACAGCAGGCGAAAGGGACGCCGCCCCACCCCCCAACCACCGCCACACTCTCGGGGAGAGCCTCGTAGAGAAATCATTGAAATGAGCGGCGATAGCTCTCCCCGTCTCCCTGTCCCCCCTCAACCCGAATGTCATTGATCGTGATGGAGTGCAAAACATTAGAGCGTCTCCTCCCACTAGCGACACGGTGGAAGAAAGCTGTATTGGCATCCCCCTCTTTTATCCAAGTCACTCTCGATCTTTGGCGCCATTCAGTCACCCGCTTTTTATCTTCAGTCGCGATCTGCTTTTGCGCAAGAGAGCGCGCAAGAAACTCCTCCGGCAGTAGCTCCCTATCGTTCTCGATGACGTCGAGACTGCTAATGACCTCCTCGGCCTATGTCCTGGCTGCAGTCCTCGTCTCCCTAGAAGCCCTTTTGAACAGAGATAATCTCTTCCGTAGCGACGTGAGTTTTTGAGCAAACCTGGAAACCGCGGATCCCTCAACCTGTAACTGAGACCAATGAGAAATCACCATGTCCTTGAAGCTCTCCTCCAGCATCCAGCACCTCTCGTATCTAAAGAAACCCCTCACCGTTGGGGCGTCACCAGAATCCCATATAATAGGCGAGTGATCATACAACGTCCGAGGCCTAGAAGTCACCGAACAAAGAGGGAAGAATTCAAGAAATTCCCAGAAGCCAGGAAACGATCAATTCGAGAACGGGAGTTATTATTCCTTCACGTATAAGTAATATCCTCCGCCACCAAATCCTCTAGCGCCAACGAGTCCACCACTTCCGCAAAATCCAGGGATCCCGGGTCCTGACCACCCCTGGATTGAGGCCTATCCGATGTATGGAGCGTTACATTGAAATCTCCCCCAAGGAGCCACGGGAGCCCCTCAAATAGTCGGTTCGCCTCACGCAGATCGTCCCAAAGTTCTTTTCTTTTATTGTGACAGCAAGGGCCGTAAATACAAGAGAAAGCAATAGGCATGGCAGAATCCACACGCACCAATTGAATGGATATTACATGCCTCCCCCTGAGCATCGTGTTGAAGGTGAGAGCCACCGATCTCCACGCGATAAGAAGTCCACCCGCCGCCCCATCCGCATCTGAAGCCCTGAACTCATCCAACCCTCCCGCACCAAACGATCGCCAGAGGACATCATTGGCCCCACGCAGTTTCGTTTCTTGCAACAGAACAAAATCACACCCCCATTCTGAGAATCTCAATCCCAAAATTCTTCTCTTGTCCGCCTCCCCCATCCCCCTCATGTTCCAGGTAAGGACCTTCATAAGGATACATCTGGGTGTTCCCCAACGTGCACGAGCCCAGCGGCCGCCGCAACAGTTCTTAAAGAGTCGCGCAAGACTGCTGCTGGGAGACGACCGCCTGAGTTTTGTTCCTCCTCCTATACCTTTTCCCCGATCTTTTCTCAGATAGGCTTCCCGCATCGCTAGCGTCCTCCATCTCCAGGAGAGTCACAGAAGAGTTTGATGTAGAAACGTGACCTGATGCGCCGCCACCGCCGTGAAGAAGAGGGTTATAGGAGGGGTTGTTACAAAGCCCATCATCAGGTCCCGAGGAGCCCCACGAGAAGCCAGACCTCCCCGCAGTGTCGACCGCAAGACCGGTAGAGAGAGCCACACCATCAAAACGAGCCGTGAAGGCCATAACTGAAGCAGGTGCAGGGAGAAGGACAGAATTTTGGGCCGGCCACTCCAACGCCTCGGGTCCGAATAAGAGGCAGTTGTTGGCATCCAGGACCGCTCGACCCGGCAACGGATCCACAAGTTGAACCTCGAGACCGTGATCCGAAGCCCGAGTCCGAAAAGCAAGGGGAGAAGCTCCCCTAGAAGCCAACTCAGCATACAAATCGTCTCTTGCAGGCTTATTACACAACACCCGAGATTGGAATCCAAAAGGACGTGGGTGTTCCATCCCGTGGGGCGAGGCATGCGAAACGCCCCATGCAAGGTCACCTGGCGCCCAAGGCCCTAAATGTCGGTTTCGGACATCATTTCAGTATCGACCAAAACAGAATTTCGATGGAATTTCGGTGGAATTTCGACCGGAATTTCGGTCATTTCGGTCATTTTTTGTACTAGGACCCTTATTTTTCGGTCGTTTCGGTCATTTCGGTCGAATTTCAATTTCGACTGGATATCGATATTCGACAGAAATTCGACCGAATTTCGCTGAAATTTGAGGCCATGCTGGCGCCCGGAAGACGAGGCGACGCCGACCAACCTTGGGACCTCCGGTCGTCGACACCGCCCCTTCGCGAATACGCCACCTCCGACAGAGTTGGAGGCTCGATGAACGTCAACTCCACCCAACACTGGAAACGCCCTACCTTCAGGTTCTCAGAAAAAACCTGGCCAACTGCATTGTCAAGCAAACCTTTGTCGCGCTCCATCAGGATTCGCGTGACGCTCCAATCAACGTTCGGCTTCAGGCCATCCTCGACGACCGTAAGAACTTCACCCCATCGCCGGAGAGCCCGGTTTAGGCAATGAACCGACCTTGAGAGGAAGGGTACCCCACGCACCTCCGCCACGCATATCTCGACGTTCGAACAAGCCCCATCCGCGAAGCGCATAACTCTCCAAGTTACATCTTCTGTCGCTCCATTTCTAATAAGCCGTTCCTATTGCTCCGGGGAAAGGCCACGAGCACAGCAGCGGTTGGCATCCAAAACCACAACGTCCACTGCAAACTGAGAGCCCAGGAAGCCATGCAGATAGACCCTTACCTTGTCCCACGAGATGAAACTTCGCAAAGTCATCCCAATCACCGCCACGCTTTCATCACCCCCCGCGTAGGCCTTCTCATGCGAAACATCGGCATGCAGTCGCCTCCCCACCACGTCTTTCGGCAAGTTAGTGGTAGCCGACCCAACCAAGTCTCCGACGCTATCCCGACACGCACCTCTGGTAGCACCTGCAACTACCTGTGCGAAAGACCTCACACCCCTCTCGTTGAAGGGGTCTTCAGATGCCACCCCATCGCTGCCCGCACGACCAGAAGGCGGGAAGGAGGAACGACCACGCCCAGAGCGGAACCAGCAGGATGCCTTCCGGTGTCCATACCTCCCACATCCAAAGCACCTAGGAGGAACCTCACAAAACGAGGCCACATGCCCACTTGCACCCACCCCCCATCTTAGCTATTACTATTGTGAGGAAGTTATGGTAGGAGCAAGTAGATGTGAAAGCATCCTTCCTACATGGTGAAATTAAAGAGTAGATTTACATGCATCAACCTTAAGATTTTTCAGTGCAGGAAACGAGGATCGTGTTTGACTACTACATAAACATGTTTATAAGGTCAAAGCAATCGCCCTGCACAAGATTTTGTTAGGAGCAAATATGATATTATTATTGAGAATAGTAAAGGGTTGAATCGATAGGATCGTGTAGAAGATCTTACAGTATACGGTCTTTTTTTATACCTATGTCGCATATCTATTACATATACTATTACTGAGTTTTTGCACATCTTGATGACACGTGGATACCCTCCCACTATCTCGTTTCTCTCTCTCCACTCACTCTCACAGTCACACGTCTCTCCATCCGATCTCTCTCTCTCTCCATTTAATGCACTTCCACTCTCCTTTCTCTCTCTCCACTCTCTACGGTATCACTTCTCTCCATCCAATCTCTCTCTCCATTTAATGCTCTTCCACTCTCCCTCTCTCTCCCTCTCTCCACTCTCCACCACAATCTCTCCCCCCCTTCTTTCATCTTCATTTCTTTTATCTCTCTCTCAAATGCCTCAAACGTACTCATCTCTCTCTCTCCCCCTCTATCCTCTTTTTTCTCCCTCCTCTAATATATTTGTTAAATTAAAAACTATAAACATCATATTTTCCATGTATATTTATTATATTAATATTTATATACATATATTTATATTTGTTAAATTAAAAAATATAAGTATCATTTTTTCCTTTATATACTAACATAAATAAATATTAAACAATACTTTTTATAAAGAATTAAATTTATACAAACAAATATTAGCATACTAAGAAAATATCAATATACGATATATACATATTGTAATATATACATTGAAGTCATGTTTGATATATATCATAATATTGAAAGATAAAAATATAAGTTACTCATTAGCGTTTTGAAATTATGTGGCCATTTTCCATTGTCATCTCTCAATTGTAAGTACTTTATTTTTTTAATATAGTTTGATATACAACCCTACACAATTAATTTTATAATAGCTTACAAAACATTTGAATTCGGGAAAAAAAATCAAATAAATATGGAATATAATTGCGTATAATTTTTTTCCAATCACCAATCGTTGTTAACTAATTCATATTGGAATTATATAGAAACAATAACATAGATAAAAGATTGATATGAAACAAAAAAATATATGAAAGTTCATATTCGTATATTTTGCAAATATGATCTACTCGCACATTTATTATATGAAAATATGTAGTTTTAATGTCTTTGTTGTTTTAGTATTTTTCCAATATTATACCTAATTCATATCGTCATTACCTACTATTTTGACCCTTTTCTTTAACTTAACGAGTTTTTATTTAGCCGATGTATTTTCTTTTTCCATTTTTTCTCATAAACTTACTATTCTATTATAATATCCTTTGTAATTTATGAATATAAATTTAAAGTTTATACCTACTAATAATTATGTATATGACTTAGACCATTCATTATATTATATGTAAACTTTATATTTCACATGTCTTAGAGGTTTCTTTAAGCTAAAATATAACAATGATCGCAATATACTTACACGAACTAATAAATTAACAAGATAATTAAATAATAACAATTTTATCGATTAATCCAATACATCTATCTATAACCTATACTAATATAAGATTTTTCTTTTTCGCCTTCCTCTTCCTGCCACGTGGCACTTTCTCTTTCTTCCATTTTCTCCCCCTCCCACTCCCTCCCCCCATCTCTCTGTTTCCCCCCTTAAACCACGTACTAACGCCCCCTTCTCTCTCTCTTTCCACTCACTCTCTCCCCTCTCTCCTCTCCATTTCTCTTCTCTCTCTCTAATGTCTAAAGGCATCCCTCTCTCTCTCCCTCCCTCTCTCTCTCCTCTTTTTTCCCTCTCTCCTTTAATATATTTGTTAAATAAAATTATAAATCTCATATTGTTTTCTTAATATTTATTACATTAATATTTATATATACATATTTGTTATATTTGTTAAATTAAAATTATAAATAACATATTTTTATTGACATTTATTATATCTATATATAGAGGGGCGACCCTATGAGAGCCAAAATTGGTGAGAGCATGAGAGGAGTGATTCCGGACCACAAGATTCTATCTTCTCTCTCCTGGTGTTCTCTCTCCTGGTTGAATCTTGTGGTCCAGAATCACTCCTCTCATGCTCTCACCAATTTTGGCTCTCACAGGATCACCCCTCTCAATATATATATAGATATGTTTGTGTCATTTACACAAATATAACTTCTTTTTCCTCTTCCTTTTGAAATTAGGGAGCATAAATATTAGATTTCATTTTAATTATATCCATCAATCGAATGGATTTGAAATCTTTTCATACTATTTCTTATATATTTTATATGTCTATGGATTACTAAAGCATATTTTGACAATCGTAGATCGATTAATTATTGTATAAATAATAACTTAATTAAAACTAATATCGAATATATAAAATATATCAAGAAAAAAATAAATGAATAGTTTTATCATAATAATGTCAATAAAAGTATAAATACAAATAATAATTTAATCCATTTATTTTTTTAGTAAAATCTGTTTAAAATTCATGATCAAATATATAAATACGTTAACATAATAGTTTATAAATATACAAGTTATATGATTTTTTCTTAAAATTTATTATTTTTAGTTACTTTCTTTCTTCTTTCTGTTGTTTTATTATTTCCCTCTCAGACAATTCCCATGAATATTCACACTTTCTTGCACATATTATTTGCATCCCAAAAATTCTACCTAAACTATACATATGAGTTCAATACAGTTGTATTTTAAAAATCAACATCTATACTTGCATTCTTACTAATGGCATTACTGAATTTATTTATCATTAAACTTTGTAGTATTTATTAAATTTCTTTGTTACCGTCTGATCCCGCCGCGAAGCGCGGGTATGCTCCCTAGTAGTAAGGAAGATTGGGCGTGTTGTGATTTAGGGAGTCCTATCTTACGTGACATTTCCAGTGAGAAATGTCATTTTATAAACGCATCTATTCGGTCACTTCTCCTGTGGAGTAGGGCGATCATCCCGAGCATCTCGAACCATGTACATCCATATTTAATATTACATTCGCTATGATTATCTTTTATTCCAGGTTTTAGCATGCTATCAAAGCATGTTAGGGAGAATATTTCGAGGTTCGTTTGGAGAAACAAGGTTGTGAGATTGCGGATCACGTCAGAGAAATAAGGTTGAGAGATCGCGTTACAGGCCTAGCAAGGCACATGCTCCACGTTTGCTCTCGACCTCGTGATAATGCTATGCAAAGAAAGATGTTGTGCATGTAGAGATATGTTTATGTAGTGTTTACTCTATTTATTTTATTTGTTTATCTTAATGTAATTTACCCATAGGTCTCTCCCCTATATAAGAGAGTCCTAGAGTTCATGGAATAAACAATTCTCACTCTTTTCCCAACAAGGTATCAGAGTGTCGGTCCTAGACCGGAGCTCTCGTGCCTGAGAAACCCTAATCCTAAACTCCACCCGCAAACCTCCTCTCCTTGGGCGGCGAAGTCGTTACCGGCCTTTCCTTCTTGGTTGTCGCCGCCGGCTTCCCTCTCTCCCCTTGCCCCCCCCCTCGCGTATGGCACCGTCGAGGGCTCCCACCACCGGCGGACCTTTGCAGTCTCTCGTGGCCTCCGTCTCCATCCCCGTCGCAGTTCATTTCTTGTTGATGGATTTGATTGCATCCTAAGTCTACATATGCAATCAAATCCCCATATGTACGTGTAGAGATATATGTTATGTTATTTATATTGTTTCATATTTTTCTATTTTCTTCTAGACTCTTGATGTAATTTACCCATAGGCTACTTTCTTATATAAGAGAGCCTAGAGTGTATGGAATAAACAAGTCTCTTATTTTTCCCAACATGGTATCAGAGCGACGGTCTTAGATCGGAGTTCTCGAACCAAACCCTAACCCTAGCCCCCTAACCCTAGCCCCCACCTTCAAGCCCTCCGCACGCCGCCTCCCAAGCCCTCAGCCCCGCACCGCCCCTCCCAGGCCCTCGGCCCCGCGCACGCGCCCCCGGTCTCGGTTCCGCGCCCCCCGACCCGGTCCTGTGCGCTTCTCCAGCCAGCATCGTGTGCTTGCATGTCCCGTGAGCCTACGACGTCCAGTCCCGAGAGCCTGCAGCGCCGCCCAGTCCCATGAACCTGCGGCGTCCATCCAGCGCCATCCGGTCCCATGCGCTTGCATCGTGCGCTTGCGGCGTCCGATCCAGCGCACTTGCAGTGTCCATTCACGCCACGCGCTCTTCCAGCGCACCCCGGCCCTCTGTGCGCCGTTACACGCTGCAGTCTCACATCCTAGGGTTCGACCAACCCTAGGGTACCTTCGTTATAGAGGAGACTTTCACCCGCATCTCCACGTTAATGGGTTTGGTTGCTTGAGTCTACACAAGCAACTAAACCCGTGAATGTCAGTGTAGACAATCATATCTTCAGTCTACAACCCTAGTCTTCTATTATCATCATGTCAGAAAGCAAGGCAGATATCCCATCTACAGGCACCTTCAGAGGTCCTGCGCCTATTGTGAACATGGAAGGACATATCGATATCGACAACATATCGATACAATGTCGATACCGATATATCGCCGATATATCGGCGATATATCGACGCATATCGCCGATACCCGGTATCCATTAGGCATTTTTCTCCTGTCGATACCCGATATATCCATATCGGCGATATATCGGTGACCTGTCGATACCGATATATCGCCGATATATCGACGATATATCGCGATATGGCGATCCATGATTGTGAAGATGGATTGGTCAAATTATGAACTGTGGGCAATGCAGTTCATGAGTATGATGAAGTCGACCGGTAAGAACCATATTCTTAATGAGGAAGAGCCTGCTGAGAAGACTGGACGCCTCATGGGAGGCAGATGATGCATATGCCAAGGTTTGGCTATCAGGAACATTAGCAATTGAGATTGCAAATGATATTCTCCATCAGCCCACTGCAAAAGCAATATGGGATATTCTGGCTGCTACCTATTCACAGGCAAAGAATGAGACGAAGATTCTACAACTCCAGCATGACATATTCACAATCAAGCAGAATGGCAGGCCTCTACACTCATTATACACGTCTTTACGTGGAATGTTTGAGAAGCTTTATAGCTTCATGCCTCTCACAGCCACTCCTGAGCAACAGAAGACATACCGGAATGCCACTATGGTTGGTGTATTCCTGGTAGCTCTTGATCCAGAGTATGAGGCAGCACGTTCCCAGATCTTGGCAGATTCCACTATTCCTCCGATGGAGGAAGCCTTTCACAGACTGAGTCGTATTACTGTTCCTTCATCTACTGCCAATCAGACCGCCTCAGCTATGGCAGCATCTCGAGGTCGTGGGGGCCATCATCAGTTTCGTGGTCATGGACCTCGAGGCAGAGGAGGTCGTGTTCGGCCATCATGCACCTTCTACCACCGTTCTGGACATACCGAGGTCTACTTACATCCTACCGATAGGTTCCTCCAGGTCGTACAGTGATTATTGCTAATGAGACTCACTCCTCGATTACTGGTCAGGGGGAGATTAGCCTGACATCATCTATGCACCTCAAGAATGTGCCGCACGCACATGATTTCTCAATGAATTTGTTATCCACTAGCCAAATTACAAAGGATTTACATTGCCGAGCAATTTTTGATCCATATTCTCTCTTTTTTCAGGACATCCTTACGGGCAACGTGATTGGACGTGGCTATGAGCAGGGTGGCCTATATCATTTCAGTCGGACCCCATATGCTGGAATCTCCTCTCTTCCTGCTGGATCTGTCTCTCCATTCCTATGGCACTTGCGCTTTGGCCATCTACCGCTTCAGAAATTGTGTGTCGTGTTTTACCTCAGGTTTCACATCACACGTCCATCCAATGTGAGGCTTGTCAATTAGGAAAGCATCATTGGTCTACATTTCTCATTCATCAAAGTCGGAGTAGTAGCTCCAAGTTTGAGTTGTTTCACGTTGATATCTGGGGTTCTAGTCGTGTTCCTGATTATCAGGGACACAGGTTTTATATGGTCATTGTGGATGATTTTTTCCGTGTATCTTGGGTCTTTTGTTAAAGAATAAATCTGAAGCTGGGAATATTATCATAAATTTCATAAATGAAGTTCGTAATGTCTTTTCTGCATCTGTAAAGATTGTGAGAAGTGATAATGCCTTGGAATTTTGTACTCATACTCTCTCAAACTATTTTTCAAGATAAGGGATTATCCACCAAACATCTTGTGCCTATACTTCCCAACAAAATGGAGTTGCAGAAAGGAAACATCTTCATTTACTTGATGTCACCAGGTCGCTTCTCATACAGAGTCATGCTCCTAATTCTTTCTGGGGCGATGCTGTCCTAACAGCATGTTATCTCATTAATCGCATGCTGTCGTCTGTCTTAGGTGAGAAGATTCCTTTCTCCCTAGTTTTCCCTAAAAAAGAATTGTTCTCCCTTACTCCACGTGTGTTTGGCTCGGTTGCCTTTGTCCACCAGTTGTCTCCAAGTATCGACAAGCTCTCTCCTAGGGTTGTCAAGAGTGTTTTCATCGGGTACTCCATGACACAAAAGGGTACAGGTGTTATGATCCATTGTGCAGGAAATACTTTGTTAGTGCTGATGTTACCTTTTTTGAGTCTGTTATGTACTTCTCTCCTACAGGTGATCAGTTGGTATCCTCAGACACTGATGAAGTCATATACATGCCATTGCCTCCACCATCACCACCTCCAACACTACCTACATCACCTACACCTCCTGTTACAATTCTGGTTCCCCCATTGCCACTCCACTATACCCGTCGACCTGCTTCTGCTTATGCTCACCGCTTATCATCTAGCTCGCCTGAGGTATGTTCTGAGAATATAATCAATAATGATGGATCTAATGATTTAGCTGAGCAGGCTGTGTTACAGAGGACGGATGAGGATGCATGTGATTTGGATCTACCTATTGCACTTCGGAAACAGAAGCGTAGCTACGTATCATATCCTATAGCATCCATAGTTTCCTTTGATCGTTTATCTGGTGAATTCAGGAGCTTTGCCATTGCACTATCTGCTGTGGATATTCCATGGAATTACCAAGATGCATTGAAGGACAGAAGATGGCGTCTAGCTATGGAGGAAGAGATGGCTGCTCTTCAATCAAGAGGTACCTGGAGCCTTGTCCCTGCACCTATCGGTGTGTCCACAGTGAGTTGTAAGTGGGTCTTCACGGTTAAGCAGAATGCATATGGCAGCATTGACAGATACAAGGCACGCTTGGTTGCTCGTGGGTTTACACAAACATATGGAGTGGATTATCTTGATACATTCTCGTTGGTTGCTCGCCATTCCACCCTGCGGATCCTTCTTTCTATTGTGGTTACTCGTGATTGGCCATTATTCCAATTAGATGTTAAGAATGCTTTTTTATATGGTGACTTACAGGAAGAAGTCTACATGCAACAGCCACCTGATTTTGCTGTTGAGGGGGAGTGTTCCAAGGTGTGTAGACTTCATAAGGCTATCTATGGCCTTAAGCAGAGCCCTAGAGCTTGGTTCCAGAAGCTCTCAGACTTGTTTGAAAAACAGGGGTACAGACGTTCCAATGCAAATCATTCCCTGTTTATATAAAAAACATCCAAAGGTATTATTGCAATTATGGTGTATGTAGATGATATTTTGATTAAGGTGATGATGGACAAGAAACTCAGATGGCGAAAGAAATGCTGGGTCGTGAATTTGTCACCAAGGATCTTGGAGTCCTTAGATATTTTCTGGGATTGGAGTTCGCCAGAAATCCACATGGACTTGTAATGACCCAGAGGAAATATGTCACTGACCTGCTGAGTGAAACGGGAATACTTAGATGCCGACCGACCACTACACCTATGGATCCGAGCATGAAATTATATAATGATAACACTGATGAGGTGGATAGGAGAAGATACAAATAACTGGTGGGAAAGCTTCTTTATGTTACCATTACCAGACCCGATATTTCTTTTGCTGTTAGTCGGGTGAGCCAGTTCATGAAGCAACCACATCAGGTACATATGGATGCTATACATATGATACTCAGGCACCTTAAATAATCTCCAGGTGCAGGTTTTTTATTCAAGAAAGACAAGGAGATTGTTATTTCAGCGTGTGCAGATGCAGATTACGCAGGATGTCCCAAGGATAGGAAGTTCACCACTGGATTTGCTGTATATGTTGGAAACTCTCTCGTCTCATAGAGAAGCAAGAAGCAAACTGTTGTAGCCAGATCCAGTGCTGAGTCTGAATATAGGGCTATGGCCCAGGTTAGTACAGAAATGATGTGGGTGAAAGCTGTTCTTACATATCTATATATAGAAGTCCCACTTCCTATGGCTCTGAAATGTGACAATCAAGCTGCTATATTTATTGCCAATAATCCAGCATTTCATGAACGAACCAAGCACATTGAGGTTGAGTGTCACTTTATATGAGATATGATTCAGAAGGATTTTATTTCTACATCTCATGTTAGCTCAGGGGACCAAACTGCAGATATTTTTACCAAGACATTACTTAAAGGGCCATTCCAGAAGTGCTCGTCCAAGTTGAGCATGATCGACATCTATGCTCCATCTTGAGGGGGAGTGTAGAGATATGTGTTATGTTATTTGTAATGTTTCATATTTTTCTATTTTCTTCGAGACTCGATGTAATTTACCCATAGGCTACTCTCCTATATAAGAGAGCCTAGGGCGTATGGAATAAACATGTCCCTTATTTTTCCCAACAGTATGTGTAGATGCACTTCTCTTGGTCTAAAATCCCTATTTTTCTTCATCCGGTAGTATGTCAGAGAACAAAGTCGATATCCCCGTTGCATGCGCTTTCAGAGGTCCAGCGTCAATTGTCAAGATGGATGGGACAAATTATGAGCTATGGGTCATACAGTTCATGAGTCTCATGAAGTCTACGAATAAGAAACATATTCTTAACGAGGAAGATCCAGTTGAGAAAACATGGGTCAATGTCTCGTGGGAGGCAGATGATGTGTATGCCAAGGTTTGGCTATCTTGTACATTGAAGATAGAGACCGCTAATGATGTGTTATGTCAACCCACCACCAAGGCGATGTGAGATATTCTCATAGCCACTTATTCCCAAGTGAAGAATGAGATAAAGATCCTAAAGCTATAGCACGACATATTTGCCATCAAGCAGAACGGACGGCCCCTTCGTTCTCTATACACTTCCCTACATGGAATGTTTGAGAAGCTCCACAGTTTCGTACCACTCTCATCTACTACTAAGCAGAAGGCATAAAGGAATAACACCACGGTTGGTGTATTCTTAGCAGCACTTGACCTAGAGTATGAGGCAGTTCACGGATACTGGCGGACGCTGTTATTCCTCCCATGGAGGAAGCTTTCTGTAGACTCAGAAGGATCATTGTCCCATCTCCTGCTTCCAGTCAGACATCTTCTGCAATGGCAGCCTCCCACGGAAGGGGAGGCTCTTCTTAGTTTTGTGGTCATGGACCTCGTGGTAGAAGAGGTCGCATTCGTCAGTCGTGCACTTACTGTCACCACCGAAGGCACACATAGGACACATGCTACTCCAAGCATGGGTTTCCTCTATAGGCTCGTGTAGCAGAGCAAGCAGAACCACATGCTACTTCTTCTTCGAATTAGAGGTTTGATGACCTTGTAGCTCGGTTGAGGGACATTATGCCTCCTGCTAGTTCCATAACTTCCTCGCCTACTCCAGGAGGCCACTCAAATGTTGCCGATTCTGCCTCTGTCAGTACCTCTGTCATTGCCAGCACCTCAGGTAGCATCTATGCTCTTACTAGTTGTCATGGATTTGATAGAGCATAATGGATTATGAACTCTGGGGCGACATATCACATGTGCGGAGACAGAGATCAGTTTGTGTCTTACAAATAGGATCCTCCTAGCAAAACCGTTATCATAGCCGATGGTACCCATTCCCTAATCACATGACAAGGGGAGATCAGTTTAACGCCTTTAATGTGTCTGAAGAATGTGTTACATGCACTTGATTTTTCTATGAATTTATTATCTATCAGTCAGATTACAAAGGATTTGCATTGTCATGTTATTTTTGACCCATCGTCTCTTGTATTTCAAGACATTCTTACAGGCATGGTGATTCGTTGTGGTCGTAAGCAGGGAGGCCTCTACCGACTGGTCCGAACTCCATATACTGGCATATCCTCTCAATCTACAAAGCCAGCCTCTCCTTTCATGTGGCACCTGCACCTCGGTCATCTTCTCCTTCAAAGAATGTGTCATGTTCTCGTTTAGATCTCACCTTGCTCATCCTTTTAATGCGAGGCTTGTCAGTTAAGGAAAACACCATTGGACTATTTTTCCTATTTGTCGGAGCAATAGCTCCCCATTTGAGTTATTTCATGTTGACATTTGGGGTCCAAGTCATATTCTTCGATTACTAGGGACACCGATTTTACCTTGTTGATGACTTTTCTCGTCTGTCATGGGTATTTTTATTGAAAGATAAATCTGAGGCTGGTGATGTGATTAAAACATTTAACAATGAAGTACAAAACATTTTTCCTCTTCTGTCAAAATTGTGAGAAATGATAATGCTCTGGAATTCAGTACTCGTGCACTATCTCAATTCTTTTCACTTCGTGGTATTGTTCATCAAACAACATGTGCCTACTCTTCTCAACAAAATGGTATTGCAGAGAGAAGGCATTGTCATTTACTTGATGTTACTCGAACTCTTCTCATTCAAAGTCGTACCCCACATTCGTTCTGGGGGGATGCAGTTCTTACAACATGTTATCTCGAGAATTGCATGCCGTCGTCTATTCTGGATGAGAAAATTCAATTGCATGCCGTCGTCTATTCTGGATGAGAAAATTCCTTTCTCCCTGGCATTCCCAAAGGAGTTGTTCTCACTCACTCCTCGTGTTTTTGGAACTGTTGCATTTGTCCACCAATTGTCTCCAGGTTGTAACAAGCTCTCCTTAGAGTTGTCAATTGTATTTTTGTTGGATACTCCAGGACACATAAGGGATATAGATGTTATGATCCATTGTGCGGGAAATATTATATTAGCGATGATGTGATATTTTTTGAGTCGGTGATGTATTTTTCTCCTATAGGTGATAGGTTGACCTCATCAGATTCAGATGATGAGATCTACATGCTATATCCTCCTACGAGTCCATCACCACCTCTACTTGTGTCATTTGTTCCAACACCATCACCTCCTCCTACTCCACCACCATCACCTCCTCCTATACCGCCATCTCTCATGATCCTTGTTCAACCAATGCCACAATACTATACACGTCGGTATGCTTTTGCTTATGGCCATCGCCCGTCATCTAGCGCGCCTCAGGTTTGTTCTGAATGCATTATTTTTAATGATGGTCCGATGATGTATCTAAGTAGGAATCTTTGCAGGAGATTGGCATACCGAATGTGGAGATTTCCAATGACCTGGATATACCTATTGCGCTTCGAAAGCAGAAGCGTACATGTGCCTCGTATCCTCTTGCATCCCAAGTTTCCTTTGATCGCCTAACAGGGGAGTTCACATATTTGTTGTTGCTCTATTAGTTGTGAAAATTCCATGGACTTACCAGAAGGCCTTGCAGTCATGTGGTACTTGGAGCTTGCGATGTAGTACTTGCAGTCGTATGGCCGTGGAAGAGGAGATAGTTGCTCTTAAGTCGTGTGGTACTTAGAGCTTGGTCCTCGCTCCCCATGGTGCGTCTATTGTCAGTTGAAAATGGGTGTTTACCGTCAAAAACCATGCAGATGGGAGTCTTGATTGTTACAAAGTCAGATTGATTGCACGTGGCTTTACTTAGAGTTATGGAGTGGATTATCTGGACACATTCTCACATGTTGCTCAACACTTCACTCTACGAGTTCTCCTTTCCATTGCAATGGTGCATGATTGGCCTTTATTTCAGCTTGATGATAAGAATGCCTTTCCGTATGGCGACCTCCACGACGATGTCTACATGCAGCAACCTCCGGGGTTTGCTGTTGAGGGGGAGCGTCAACAAGTTTGTAGACTTCATAAGGAAATGTATGGTCTTTAAGCAACGCCCAAGGACATGGTTTCATAAGCTCTCGAATCTAAATGAGAAGCATGGATTCAAGAGATCAAATGCGGATCATTCACTGTTTGTACAGAGAACTCCCAGAGGTATTGTTGTTAGCATGGTATATGTTGATGACATGCTTGTTACAAGAGATGATGTACAGGGGATCAAGAGGACAAAAGAATTTCTGGGCCAACAAATTGTCACCAAGGATCTTGGCACCCTATGATATTTCCTAGGATTAGAGTTTACCATGAATCAACAGGATCTGATGATGACTCAAAGAAAGTATGTTACAGACATGCCAGTTGAGACATGCATGATTGGGTGTCGACCTGCTACTACTCCTATGGATCCCAATATGAAGCTATATGATGATGATACAAAGGATGTGAACAGGAGAAGATACAGAGAATGGTGGGAAAGCTTCTCTATGTCACTATCACTAGGCTGGACATTTCCTTTGCAATTAGTCGGGTCAATCAGTTCATGGAGCAGTCCTGACAAGTACATAGGGATGCAGTTTATATGATCTTGAGGTACCTAAAGTCATCTCCAGGTGCAAGACTACCATTCAAGAAAGGAGCATCTCTTACTATCTCAACCTGTGCAAATGCAGACTATGCAGGATGTCCTAAGGATAGGAAATCTACCTCAGGCTTTGTTGTGTTTGTTGGCAGTTATCTAGTATCTTGGAAGAGTAAGAAGCAAATTGTGGTTGCCAGGTCAAGTGTTGAATCAGAATATTAGGGCTATGGTACAAGGGAGCATAGAGATGATGTGGGTCCGAGCAGTGTTCGTGGACTTATATATCATGTACCTCTTCCTATGCAGTTGCAATGTGATAACCAGACCACCTTATTTATTACAAACAATCATGCTTTTCATGAGAGAACTATAAACATATCAAAATAGATTGCCACTATACACGGGACGTGATCCAGAAAGGCTTTATCTCTATTTCACATGTCAGTTCAGGAGATCAAACTACAGATATTTTTACCAAAGCTTTGCTCAAAGGACCTTTTCGAATTGTACATCCAAGCTGAGAATGATTGACATCTATGCTCCATCTTGAGGGTGGTGTAGAGATATGTTTATATTTATTTTTATGTACCATTTACTCTTTTTATTTTATTTCCGTCTATCTTATGTAATTTACCTATAGGTCTCTCCTCTATATAAGAGAGCCCTAAGGTTCATGGAATAAACAGTTCACATTCTTTTCCCAACAGTGCATGGTTGGCAACAGGGAGCAGTGATAGCGGCTGCATGGAAGTGGCATTCGATATCACTTCAGGCTGAGTACCAAGTAACATTGGACACAATGCATGAGAAGGCAACACGAGCATAGGAGTACCAATCTCTTGATATGCTAGCCCATCTCTCCGACTCGGATTTGTTCGTGCGAAGAGTAGCACAAGATGAACCTCTTTCTTGCTACACCATAAGATGGAGGCAGGTCTTGCAAGCGATCTAGATTGGGATTGCATGCAGCACTAGGTGGAGGCGACGCAAAGCGAGAGCATTGAACGGTAACAAGAAGAAGCACCAAACAACGTACTTTTTCTAATAATTTTTTAAATAAAAATTATACCACTAACCCCAGCTGAGATGTAGACATACCAGGAAAACATTAAAAAAATGCCAATTGGTTGACAGAGTTGGGTTATTATCAAAAAATTAATCCAAAAACAACGAGAGACATCAATAAGCAAAACTATTTCAGGGATATTCAGTTGGATTTGGAATTATATTTTATTGAAATCAAAAAACTTAAACACGTTTATCAATACCAGCTGAAATGGTGGCTCTAACAGTGATTTATGATGAACCATCACTTTCCAAATAACTGATCTCTCTTTGGAAAATATTTAGTCACATTAGGATCACTCAAATTGGTTAAGAAATATGATAATGCCTATTAAATCAATGGGTGATTTTGGCCCATGAAGTGTAATGTGTGAAGGTTGCAACTCTAAAGATTCAGATTGGTGGCAGTGACACCATTCCATGTGGGGAGATTTCAGTGTGTCATCATCGGTTGCAAAGCCCAGATAAAATATGTGAAATTGTTAATTGTTACCTACTTCTTATTCTTCTAGGTTGAACGGAGATCAGGAGGAAAATAGATCAAATAGGCACGTGATTTTCCTGAATAGAAATTCCAAGTATTGATTGCAAGGAGTAAATAGATCATCGCTCTGGAAACCAGATTCTATCATAAATAATATGGATTATAATATCTAAATAACATTAGCATCCCAATACATCCAAATTCCTCAGATGCTAATATGCGAAATTCCACCTAACTTGATGCTTTATGTGGGCGAATCTCCACATTATTTAATCTTTAAAGATCAGCATGTAACCTACCCAATAATCAGGGGCTTTTTTATATCACTCATTTCTTCTGAAAAGAAATCAAGCACATTGCAATGACAAGAGATAAATAGACATCTGGAAGTCCAATCAGAAGATTACCCCCTGTTTCATGACGCAGAAAGATGAAATCCAAACTCCATTACCAGCATACCCATCTCATGATGTCCCAAAAAACATTCCATATTTTGGCATGCACATGCTTCCACACACATACACACAAAATCTCCAAAAATCCAGCAATCAACTCACGCACCAAGTTAAGCACAAGACCAACAACAAATATTAATAAGCACGCCAAACAAGAAACCAAGAAAAACAATTAAAATGCAAATTAAGCAAATGCTCATCTTAAGACGGGAGGGAAAAAGCAAATGGAGGAAGGGCAAAGACGAACATACCGTGAGCACCACCAGAAACACCAGAGACTGCATCATCACCCAAAAAAGAAAATGTTAAAACTGAAAAAAAAACACTCAAACAAAAACCAAGAGGTACCCACAATTGCACACGGCAAGGGCAGAAGAGGAGAGTCCGCAGGCAGCAGGAAGAGCAACGGCCCTGGTCATGTTGAGCTTCACACCAAGAGAGGCGCTGGTCCTGAAGCCATCACAGAGGCAGCCCACATCAGTCTTGACCACCTTCTTCAAGCTGGAGCAGCAGCTCCCCTGAGGCCTGGAAGGAGCAGAGCCACCTTCCTCCACGAAGCTAAGGCAGTCCGCGAGGCTGAGCACCACAGTGGAGCAGTCTGCTGCAGGTGGAGAGGCACCAGTACTGCTGCATGCACCCAGCAGGGACACGACGACGAGGAGGGCGAAGAGACATGCAGGGGGAGAGGTGGGCTTCTCCATCGCCGGCGTTGGAGTGCAGTGCAATGGAGGTGGTGGTGTGAAGGGTGGTGAGGAGTGTGATGTATGGGGAGTAGTGCTTCAGTTTAAAGGGTGGTGGAATGGAATGATGAAGGTCTGTTCTATTTTGTTTTGTTTGTTTTTATGAAAAGGGTAATTGGAAAAAAGAACGTGGAGGGGCGCCTTCAAAGAAGCAATTTTATTTGTTTTTTGTTTTTTTGGTAATTATGAGACGTGGGTTCATATTCTTGATGGACGGTCATGATGTGTTCTATTTTTGATTGGTTGTTTTTTTTGCTTGGGGACGGTTTGAGGAGGGTGAGGACACCGAGTAAGGTAACCAACCACTTTTGTTGAGTTTTAGACTAGATGGCGGGTTTTTTTTTGTGTTGGAAGAAAAAGTCACTTCCACCATTGGATTCATGCTTGTTGCGTGTGTTCTCTTATTTTTGGGGGATTTCTGCACATATCTTTCTATGAATATTTAACTTGACTTTAATATCCTTCTATTTTGTAGACTAATAGATATATCCCTACATTGTTCAATAGGAGAATTGAACTACATGTTAATAAATTGCATTATCCAAAGAAATGAATTGCATTTAAATTTTGAAAAAAATCAATAAAACTATATAGGTTGCAGAAATTAGTGATACAATAGGGATATAGATTTTCACGTGAATAAATATCTATTTATGATTTTGACGAGTACAGATGTGGATAAGGATATAGGTTTTTATTTTTTATTTTTGTGGATACGAATGTCATTCTTAATTTTTTTTAGGATGTGGTTACATGTTTTTGTAATAGTTAAAGATATGAATATATATGCTACTGAGTCGATGTATATATTGTATATACATATATCAATGTATGTTTACTGAGTCGATGTGTGTATTATATATACATATATCAATGTATGTATACACATATATCTAAATATGTTACACGGTTACACATAATATATTGCATTTTATGGTCGTTTTCAAATACATGATGAAAATATAGATCATTATACTATTCAGATATTAGTTATACATAGTGTTTAATTTAGCATATTATTGTATTTCTTTTTTTTGTATTTTATTGTATTTATAGGTTGCGTAATTTTGATTTATTGAGCTATTAATTTTTAATTTTACATAGATATTTCTTTTGAATGTAAGTGTTAGGAGATATTTATTATCCATGTATAATATGTATATGTTTATTAAACATTCGTATGAGACTACTGCCGGCGAGAGGATGAGGAGGTGCGCAGTTAACTCCTCATAAGAGGTTACCGTCGGTGAGAGCTGGAGGGGCTCAACTAACTCCTTGTCAGAGGTGGGCATTGGAATGAGGGGAGGGACTCGTGTGGTTGCTCCGACTATTGGTGAGAGAAAGAGGGGCTTGAGCGCGAAGGAGAGGGACATGGGGAGCTCCTCATGACGGAGGACGAGAGGGGAGGTAGGATGGAGGGAGGATAGCGAGGTTTGCAGTAAGAGAGGGCGCGAGTGGGGAATGGGAGGGGGAACGATCACTGTTCACATATTCGGGCAGCTTTTACGTTGGGAAAGGGATTTTTTTAGTGTGAAGGAGGAATGAACACAGCCCTTGATGGATTTTGATTTAAGAATTGAGGTTTTTGATGCATGGAATTTGCATGCACCATGGTGCAAGCTCCCCATTCTCGAGGTATATTGAACCTATAAAATATATGTACATATTTTTAGTTCAAAATATTTTCAAAAAGGTATCTCATTTTACTATATCCTTTAAATAAATACGAATATAAAATAAATACGAGTTGGATAAGAATAAAAACTTAAATATTTAATAGATTAAGTAAAATAGACAAGTATAGGATGGCATACACATACAATAGATATAGCGGATACATTCATTTCATACACAATTATATGAACAATAGTGAATGCAATCATAAAGTATTATTGCACACAGTTATAAATAAATTTATGATTATATTTATTTAATAAAATAGATATACAAATATGAATATGAATGTGAATATTAGCAAATGTCAAGTGGCGTCCATATCCGCATACACATTAAAACAAATGCGGATATGAATGTCAAAATATGTATAAAATAAATATGATAGTAGATCGAATGCGAATATACTAATATTTGTTTTCATCCCTATGCTCCACCATGCGACCTACCATCATCGTCGGTGCCTCCAATGCAGGAAGCTCTAGATCATAACTTTTGATCAGTCGGTGAGCATAGAGACACCCTATCGCACAATATTATGCATTTTCCCATGACATCGTTGGCTCGTGAACAACCATCATCGGTGGACATAGAGCCACCACCAGCTTCCACCTCGATGACATTGCTCCATCACGAGGGGCGGAGCCACCGCTGCCCTGGGATGCAAGGGTGGCCACAATCTATAACCCATCATGCCATATGGGCTTGATTGCAATAAATTTCTAGTTTTATTTTTACCTTCAAAAATGTATGACTTACATGCCACTTCGTACAAAAATATACTAAATTGTACATGAAATAATAGCAATATAAAGATACACATATACATAAAATTCAAATATTTATAATTGTTTTTATACGACTTCGATCCACTTCATTTTTATTTCATTTTACTAAAAAGGGATAGAAAAATATAAAAAGATATCAAAAAGATACATCGTAAAAAAAATACCATATGGAACATGTTCGTTTTTTAATATGCACATAATCTTGATTTTATATATAAAGCATATGAACTGGATTCATTCCAATTCACTTTTAAATCTCATCATTTAAAATACTCTAAATTTTAAAAATAAGGTGAAAGTTATAGGTGCTTGATTGTGAAAAGTCAGTTCTAAGACCCATTTGTACAATAGCTTGTAATTTTTCCATTTATTTTGTATAGAGTGGATTCCAATTCCTTTTCTTTTGATTAACTTTATTACTTGTATATTACATTTTTTCCTAAAAAATATGAAACAACTAAAAATACAAAATTGAAAGGTAACAAAAATAGGTTCCTCACATAATAGAATATGTGTAGCTTTTCCTTTTGTTAGGTCTCGAACTGTTGGTTATGTCCTAGCAGCCTGTGATCGTCGATTCTTGCCATCTCTCATATATAAGAAAGTGAGAATCTGGAGGACATTGAAAAAAGTATAGTGCTTGAGCTGACAAGAAATTCCATTAATAATCGATTGTTTTGATTCTTTAAGACAACTCGATGAATTCAGTAAATCATTTTAGGAGGCCCCTAATGATCAAAGTTCAAACCTATCCTAATTTTACAGTGCAATGGTTGGTTGTTCATGGACTATCTATCTATACATGTCAATTTGACTTTTTAATTTATTTTATTTTTCACTCCACAATTTTTAATTTAAAAAATATTTTATAATATATTGTTCTTATAAAATATAATATGGTGTCATTATTAATAAAAATTAACAAAAAATTTGAAAAATGGAATATTTGTATAATATATTTAAAAAATGGTTTTTAAGCAGTATCTTGAATTTAAAACATTTTTTGGAAAAAAATCTTCTGTATTTAGATAAAACAATTTCGAGAAGTTCTGCATTTTGAGTTTTTTTATTTGAGCCCTCCTACAAGTATTTCGTGTCCATTTTCATTGTTTCAACCTCTTTTTTATGATTGGTCTACTTCCCCTGTGTTGACCCCACTAGAGTCCAACCATTTTGAATAATCACTCTCCATTGGTTCATACCCCTCCACATCATCTTAATGTCTTCCTCTTTTGGAATGTTTACCACGGGTATTATTCCACCCCCCCCCCCCCAATCTCTCGTCCTTCTTCCATGCAAGAACTTGGCCACCCCTCTACTATCTCTTCCACCTTGACCTCCACGTCGATGTCCTCGATTAGATCACCTCACGGCCACTCCTCTCCATTAGTTAGAGGCCCCAAGAACCATCTTCCACCTTGAATCTCTCTACCATATAAAAAGAACCTGACTTCCATTTTTTCAAACCATATACCATAATGTAGGTTTTCTCCAGCTCTTCATTTCCTTTGTGCCAGACAGGTTACGGGTGTGGGCCATGAGAAGATCAATCTTAATCTGGTGTGATCCCTTGGCGGTGTATCCTCTATTCTAGAAGCTTCTTCCAAGCGTTTAAGATTCTTCCCCGTCGAAATCAAGGCCATGACCGATCGTGTTCACTGGAGCATGAGTCATCTTAGGCGACTTCCTTCATACAATGTGATTTTTTGCTTCTAATGTATAGGTAATATAGGTTAGCTCTAGTTTTGTCGTTATTCTTTCTTGGTATTGTAGAACCTATCATAGTTGAAACTCTCCATTCCCTGTAATGGCCTTCACCATCCTCTTGTCCAATATCTCCTCTTCTCCTTTCCTTTGTTCATAACCAAACCCCCATCCAACCATGTACGGTGGTCGGAGGACAAACCCCTCCTCTTCTGTTAAAAAGATGCACATTCAAACACATTTTCATTCATATTTTTCTTTAACATCCAATGTCCAAGCCGAGTATAAAACTCAAGCCATTTTGTTTGTAGATCGTCGAAGCCCACGTTGCCATAACAGGAGCTCTACCATATTTCTTCGTCGTATCTCCTCGCAAACCATGTGCCCACCTTGGTCGTGTCCTTCACCATCCATGCGCCCTTCACCACACCACAGCAAAGAAGGCGGCCGCGAGCTACACCTAACGTGGACCAAGGCCCCACTCCTCTCATCTTTACCTCCAGATCGCCGACTCACCACATCCATCTGATCTCAAGAGCACTTGCATCTGCCTCTGCTACATGTCAACTACCTGATTAGTCCTACACCAGCAGATGAACCTTCCTTAGTGTACAACTCGTACTTGATTTGCATCACGTGAGTTGGGCATTTTTTTCTCGAATCTCCTTATGGTTCCCACTTTTGCGATCATGCCCATATTTTCACACTTACGCCTTCACGTGTCACGGGAGGGATTTTTGCATCCTTACCCTCAAAGTTTTTGCATACTACCAAGAGTTTTTTAGAAGTATTTTCTGAACTTGCAATATTTCTTGTTTTTATACGTAAACCCATGGACTTAAATGCATGCTAATCATTCATCTAAACTCGAATTTTAATGAAAATTATTTTGTTGGAAATAACACTTAGTGCTCAACAATGTAATAGTCATCAAATTTGGACATATGGCTCATTAATGATGAATTTTTAAAGTATAGATGCCATTTTGGTTTTTTTTTCTTAATAACACTTTGTATGCTTATGTCTCTTGTTCATTTTTTTGATGATGTAGATCTAACTTAGGCTGAATTTCCCCCCAAGTTCCAGAGAAAATACCTTTGTTGGTGGCGTGTAGAATTTCTACAAGGCTTTGAGTAATTGATTTATTTTTGGAGCATGTTACATCATATTGAAAAATGAAAAACAGTGTAAGGTAGTTTGACTTTGCTCCATAGTCAAGGATTGTTGGATTTTTGTTTCGTTATTTAAGTAGTTAAAAAATAAAAAACATGGTTTCATCTTTCTTATAGTTGTGTATTTTTATTTTATTCATTTCATCTCATGAAAATACCAAAACAATAGAGTAGATGCCTCTCATTTGATGCACAACATAACCAAACTTTCTCGAGAGATATCGTGTCGATCTCCAAAATCAAAAAAGATTAAATACCTTAGAAAATTCACTAAAAATAAAAATAAAAATAAAAAATAAAGGTTTTATGGAATCTACTTTGAACATATTTTGAGTCAAAAATATCCATTTGATTTTTATCCTCATTTTTCAGTCAAAGTCTAATCATTTGCCTTGTTTTCTTTTTCAAATTCTTATTTTTACTTGATTTTATTTTTTATGTTTATTTTACTTGAAAATATACAAAAGTATTTGTAGAAAATAAAAGCTACAAGAAACATTTTATTTGTATTTTATCTTATTTTTAGCTTCTTTATTTTATTTGAAAACCCTTCTCTTCTCTTTAAGTACATATTAGAACTATATAATCATTTTCATATTATTTGCCTTTTTATATTACTCCGTTTAGATTAATTTTAAAAATAAAAGTAAAAAATAATAAATAAATAAAACACGTAAATGAAGCTCAAGCAATTGAACATCAGACAATCTGTAGATTCACTGACCTAGTGAGTAAGTTGCCTCCTTGAGTTTGACCTTAGGGCTAGCCCAGGTTAAACACAAATAGATTTCATGCACTTTTTGTTTTGGTCAAAGATTTCCAAATATTAAATAACGAACTAATCCCATGTAACTAGCCCACACAAAAATATATGATCAGAGGATAAGCATGGAGAATTATGAGAAAATCGTGATTAAGAGAGAAGCTAATTATTGATGTGTAGAAACCTCAAGCTAAAGGGATAATGCCATATTTTTATAAGTTACTCGAAAGTATCGAGGAAGAATTTCTTGATGAGATATTGTCCTCATCAATTCATTGATATCTCCAACTAATGAACTTCGGTGATATACCTTTTCTCCCACAGATTTGGAGCAAAATATCTCAACTTGGGTGAAATTAAGATTTCTGAATATTAAGAGTTTAAGGGGGTCTATTTTAGATGCTGATTTTGTGGGATGTCCTTGATATTGAGACATACTTTATAAAGAAGAAAGTGATATAATCTCGATACTTATGATTGATGGGCCACTAAATGTTCAATTAATTTAATGTGATAATTGTTTATTTTACTTGAATGCGTCCCAAGGTCGAACTCATGGATGTAATATAAGGGTCTAGACTTGATTTTATGAACAATTTGGAGTTAGGTTTTCGAAAGAGGAATTTGTGTTTTTTTAGGATTTTGTATTTTTTATTGATGTTTGAATTAAAAGATGCAATGAATTGAAATAAATATTAGATGAATAATTTTTGAATTGTTTTTTATCAAATAAAATAATATAATGGAATGTGCGAAAAATAAGAAAAACCCATATTTTTTATTTTTTAATGATGACCAACCAATTATGAATGCAAAGAAATGCGAGAAAATAGGCAAGACTACAATGGGTTATTCAATCTAATTCCAAAAACCCCTAGGTTAATCAATTTCAAAAATATGATTTATCAATAGATCTTTAATTCCCAATACCCCTAATTTCCATAATTTCATGAGGCAATAAGATCGATTTCAAATAATAAATGCCTCACAATGAATGAATAACTTCCCCAATTAAATTAATGGTCATGAATCATAATATTTCAAATGACAAGGAATTCAAAAAGCTTCAAAACAACATATGGTTTGCAATTTTTGACAAGAAATGATCAGGATATCAATGCAAGTCCATGGGCATAAATATAATAAAAATAAATAAGGAAATGTCTAAAAAATAACCTTCCAGTGGCTCGTTTGCAATTTTTAAAGCAAACTAGAGTTTTGTTATAACTTATCTCAAGGCGGGGGTATTTCTTGAACTCTTGAGGCACGAGGGGTACTCCCCCAATTCCTTGCACACACGTGATAAGGCTCACGTGAGGGGACTTCTATGTAAATCCTGGAAGTTGCAAGGATGCCTCTGCAAATTACACCACATGTGGACTGCATGTGGGAGCGCTTTGTATACAATGGCTATATCTCCTTACTTCTTCCTTGATTGGATGGTTGAGGACGCGAGCTCTGTGTACAGTTGGGATGAGGGATGTGCCTTGATCAGAAGGCACATGCAACAAGTTCCTTGTGTCCTCTATCGGAGGTGAGTCGGATGAACGATGCTCGGGAGCGATGGAGGACTACTCCAGTGGAGTGGGGTTGCGATGCAAGTCCACCAAAGCTTGTTACTCCTCGAACCATACCGGCAAGGGAAGTAGACTCAAACCTCAATTGGTTGGTCTAGGCATTAAGCACTGAGAGGAAGGAAAGTTGGGTGGAGCTCTATTAACAGTGTGATGGAATAAGATCAAGTGGCTTCGACCTTTGCAAGGTCAAAGATGAAAGACTGTGTGAGAAGTAGACATGATCGAAGAGGAAGAAGATGAAGGTGGATCGATGGTGGTCAGGGTTTAGTCGATTTGGATGAAGATGGGTGGTGAAAAGATGCTAGGCGGGGGAAAACGAAGAAGAAAAAGAGGTACAAAAGAGGATAGCTAGTGGTTCGCCTAGAAGTACAGGAGGACGACCTCGACTCTAGGTTTTGGCCATCAAGTCTGGTCAGCAAAAGTGGATACTAGGTTTCTCTTGAGTGATGATGCAGCAGCATGATGGCACGTCACTGAGGATCGTGCCAATATAGAGGTCTTATCCTGCAAGTCTTGATCGTGCTTTCACTGCAACCAAGCTTGAGCTCTCTCTCTCTCTCTCTATGGTTTTTGGAGGATGACGATTAATATGATGGATAGATTGAATGAAGGAGGGGTATGAGCTTATATAGGAGGAGAAGAGATTGGGAGAGGCGCATTGGCTAACGAGAGGATTGGGATTAAAGGTGGTTTGGATTGTTCGCTTGTTGGAGGAGATAAAGGGGGATTGGGCTTACTCGGTTGGTAGCAGATCCGAAGATTGTGATTAGGAGTTGATTTCAAAGATAGGATAACATGGGATTTGGTTGTTGGGGCATTCATTCATGGAGTTGGTTCCAGGGGAGGAGACGGTGGATTTTAGAAGAGATAAGGAAGGGGAAGGGATAAATGAGGAGATAGAATCGTGGAGAGGTTGGAGAGTCGATGGGTTCTATTGTGTGAAGGTGGTTGGAGATGAAGGGGTCCTCTTGTTGGAGACAGAGGATGGCCAGTGGTCATTGGCATAGGAGATAAGAGGGCATGGAGGAGAATGGTTGGATGTTGGGTGGCAACTGGAGGTAGGATATGAAGAGATGACCGTTGGATCTTCCAGATCCAACGATTCTAATGCAATCGCGTAGGGGAGAGAGAAAAGGAGGATGTATGATGCATCAAGTTTTATTAAATAGTCAGAATTGGAGGCGTTAGAAGACAGAAGGGTTGATCAAGGGAGAAGGGTGTGTTCACCTGGATGTTAAGGTGGCTCCAATGAGGTGATGCCGCATGGACAACTGTTAACCAGAGGAATTGACTATGCATGGAATGCATAAAAAATGAAAATAAAATAGGAGATGGGTGCAAATGCAAAAATGCATAAAAGTGAAACTTGTAGATCTTTGAGAGATCTACAAAGTTCGTGAAGGACTTAAAATCATATGAAATCAAACATGAGAGATATGATTTTTTTATGATAATTCATAGAATATAAAATAGCATCTTCATTTTTTTGTAATTTATTTTGTTTTTCTATGCACAATAAATGCATGCAAAAACAAACATGACATAAAATAACGTAACTAACACAAGTCCAATTTTTTTGAGGATTTTTCTGAGTGAGAGATAATTAGAAAATGTGAGATATATACAGATGAATTGGTCAGTGTGCTCAAGTTGAAATTTATATTTTTCTTTGCTTTTCTGATTTTTTTTATTTTTATGTTTATGAAAGTAGTTGGGTATATTGAGGAACGATGTCGTATCGATCAAGGGATAGGAATACAAGATTGATTTCTATGTGCTGGATATGGAAGTCCCTCGATATTGGAAGGATTCTAAAATAATCCTTGGTCATCACTATCTGAGGACGAATAGGGCAATGTTCGATTATAATGATGGGAATATCCAGTTCTGTGCTGACGGAGATGAAGTAGAGTTGGAAATGAAGCGAACAAAGTGATATACACCAAATTCTAAGAGCAACACTGAGAATTCCATACCATAAGCAGAATGTAATCAAATGGACACTATAGGGCCCTGTAGACGGAACCCAGCCAATGCAGATGACTTTCTCTTACCAGAGGAGGACAATGTATTTGATACATGTTGTGAGTTTTTCAGGGATCATTTTCAAGGCACGGGCTGACGGGTTGCTAAATACGTGGTATAATTTATACTCGTTGTAATACGGGTACTTAGCGAATCACTCAGAATCGAGAAAAGATCTTTGTGAGAGGACTTGGCTTGAATTTATATCCCGGGCAAGTCCGGGGTCGAACATAGGGAGGTAAAGGAACAACTCCGGGTTAACTCGAAAAACTTAGGTCTAGGTTTCCAATGCGTATTTTTTTGTATTTTTTATGCAAAATGAATGCGAATGTAAAATACGGGTGAATTAAGTTAATAAGAAAACATATAACTTAGCTAAATTATTTTTAATGTGAAATTAATACAGTTTAGCCAAAGTATATTTTTCTTAGAAACCTAATTCAGTGATGAATGCAAAATACATTTTTTGGAATTTTAAAGGTTAAAATTCAACAAAAAAAATACACACTTTTTATTTGTTTTTACGCAATTTTTCACTCGAACATAATGAAAAAATTATGAACATTTTACTTAAATTAAAACATGACGCAATGAGAGTACAGTAAGTTTTTGAATTTTCTGAAAATATATGACTTTTTTATGATTTTTTAATGAAAACAGAGTGAGAGTGAATATTTAATTCTTAATAAAATCCACAATATCAATTTAACCAGAGAGCAAATTATCTCAAAAAGGTATTTATATGGGCAATCCAGTAGAGTTGGAATTTTACAAAAATAATATGTATAGATTTAATTAAAATAAATTACAAAAATCACTCTACAATTTATTCAAGGCAAATGACAAATCCAATTAAGATGAAATTTGGAAACTAAATTAAGCACATTTCAAGGCATAATCTTTAATTTTTTAGGAATATTTGGAGCAACCATGAGTTAAATAAGAATTTAAGAGCTCCGATTGGGTAAAATATGAACTTTTTCACTTAAATAATTTTAATTAATTAATCAAGAACTCAAAAACATATAAATAAATATCCAAATGATAGCCAATTAGTTGTCAACATCATGACATATTTCATTAAAAATAAAGGATGCAAAAAAGATGTCCAAATGAACATGAAAACATAAGGGTGTCTGTACAAATGCAGAAAACAGAATTTACAAATAAAACAGGCACATGGACCAATTTGTAATTAAAGAAACTTGACGGAAACAAAATTGCAATTTTACAAAATAAAAAATGAAAAAGAAGTAAGAGACCTTCTTCCTCTTCATGAGCGAGAGGGCTCGATGCTATGGGGGGGACTAAGGCGCGGGGACGTGCCGATGGTGGTAGGTGCTGAGGAGGGCTGGAGCAGGCGACTGTGTGGTAAGATGCAGGAGGGGTTGCGCTGCGAGCTGCGTGCGAGGACTGAAGGGGGGGCGGCCTGGAGATTGGTTGTGTGTGGGCGCAGCCAGGCAGCATGACCGCTCTGCTGCTGCGAGGGGGGGGGTGTCGCTGGCTAGAGGGAGGACGAAGGCGTGGGGGCGCGCCGGCGACGGTCCTGGTGGGTGGTTGCAATTTTTCCTTTTTATCGGTTTTTTGCTGCTATTTTATTTGATTCATTTTTTTTATTTTTTAACAGTTTTCTAAAACATGGATAAATCAAAGATGATATGAGTTGGTGGTGATGTGATAACAAAGTAAACAAATGAAGGGTGATAATGGTGTGATGTGATAACAAAAAAATAAGGAAAAAGATGTTAGATAAAATAAAATAACAAGGGATATGAGAGGGAATACTTACCTGAAGTTCGTTGGATTTGCAGAGCAGCTACGCTGGACTCCTATCGTGGTCCCGATTCGATTGGCGAAATAAAAATCGAAGAAGCTATGCGAGCATGATTAGAAACTTGCGACGTGGGGACAGTGGTCGCCACGGATCTCGCCTGAAAGAAGGTCGTCGCTTGAGGAGGATGGCCAGCCGCTGTCACCAAGAAAATACTCCAAGCACTCTTCGTCTTCTCTTAAAATGGCAGATGGGCAAAAATGAGGATGAAGAGATGAATAAAAAGAGAAGAGAATGGGAGGTTAGAAAAGTGGTGGAGTTGAATGGGAGGTTGAAAAAAATGGTGGAGGTGGAACGGGAGGTTATTGTAGAGAATGAAAATTAAATAAAAGAAAATAAAGAAAATAAAATAAAATAGGATACTAAAATACAATAAAATAAAGAGAAGAAAAAGAGCGGAGAATTTACAAATAAGACAAACAATACATACATGTTTTTTTTACTTTTCTAATTTTATTTTTTGTATTTTTAATAAAAGATATTTACAAACTAAAAATAAAAAAATAGTAGAAATAAAACAAAAAAGCAAAAATGACTTTTTTAGATTTTTAGTAATTAATAAAGTAAAATAAAAAATGATAAAACAAAAAAATGTACACGATATACAACGTACACTTAGCTCTCAAAACCCAAATTTTGCAAACGAGCTCCGATTTTAATGAAACAACTTTCATTGGATAGATAATTTTCCAACTTAAATTTTAAAAGTGAGTTTGTGAATTTGGAATACAAACAAAGCGAGAATTTGGTCGGGAAGTTAGACTTTATGACTTTTTCTCTTTGGGATCTAGGATTATTTATTTAAGGTGGAATTCATTTTGTATTTATATATGTATTTTTTATATACATTTTTATGAAAAGGTCAGTGAAAGAATTAGCCAAAAAGAGTTGAAATGAAATTATTAAAAATACATCAAGTTTTGGGCTATTTACAGGTGAAAAACTCCTTTATTTTGCGGCTTTTTATTGTTAATTAATTTTGTATAATATAATAGGAAATATTTCAGATGAGGTGCACCTTTCCTTGCTATATGGAAAGCCACGCATATGGGCCGTCTGATTTGCATCTACGGCCATCATCTGACTATAATCACACCCGCGAAACCACGCTAAACCATTCCAATATACCACTCCCGGTTTTCTATATATATTAAATTAGAGGATTTATGACTCAATCAATTTTTCGAAATTTGCTCTTCTTTGAATAACTATTATACTTCCTATATTTAGATTGTTCATCCGGCTATTATTTTATTTAATTATCCCTTAAATGACGGTAATTGGTTTTGTACTAATTTTAATTCATTTTTGTAACGTTTATTCTTTTGCATCCACATTCGATCTTCACCATGGACGATTCCTATTCTTCATCAAGCGATGATTCTGCATCGGAGTTTATGTCTAACTTTTATGAAGAAAGATTACAGGTTAATACATTATATTTTTTGTTGTTCTTCAAAAATCGATTTGATGTATATAGTGTTTTTTTAACAGGAAAATAGCACTGAAGATACAGGTCATGTCAATTCTGATATCGGTTCTCTCTCCACAGGTGTTGTTATTATTATACAAATTTTTCATTTTAATAGTATTAATATGTTTTTTATGTAATCATATCATTTGTTCTTCAATTTGTTCCCAAGTTTATGTTAAATTGTACTAGATTTACATTTATGGTCAATAACCGTGTTTTCATTTAATTTTTTGTCTTGATATATAATTGACATTATATAACAATACATGTCTATATTTTATTATCATTCTTCATATTTTACAATATATGCATTCTTTATAATATAGATAGTTACATGATCCATTGTACAATATTTGATTGTATTTTACATTATCTTACTTTTTTTTAATATTTCCTAATATAATTTACACAATTTTTCGTTCTTTGTATTTTGCCAGGACCATGTTCGGGTGACATATATTACAAATATATTTCACTAGAATTAATTTCATAATCCATTATACAATATTTATATGTATTTTAAATTTTATATATTTTTGGTAATATTTCCTAGTATATTTTACAAAATTTTACGTTTTTTGTCTTTTGTCAGGACCACTTTCGGATGCCATATATTCCAAATATAATACACAATAAATAATATAATATTCCATTGTAAAATATTAATCTGAATTGTACATTTTCTTGCTTTATATTAATATTTCTTAGTTTATATTACGCAATTTCACCTTCTTTGTATATTACCAGGAACACTATCGGGTGCCATACGTTCCAGAGATATTGCACAAGAATGTCTTCCAAATATTGAGGTAATGAGATACCACATAATCTTTTACTTTTTGTTTTTTTAAGTAAATTTATTATTGTGTTATTTTCATATTAGGATTCTGGAGCAAAAATCACATATACAGAGTGCCTAGAAACTGATGCTTCATTTTTAGGTAATATTATTAGTGTGTAAATTTAATAATTATACAAACAATATATCTTCATAGTTCATAAATTTAATATTGATAATATTTTTCAATCTTTCTCGATATATTAGGGAAAAACATCATTAGATTTTAACATGTTTTTCAAATTTATTTAAAATAATGCAGTTGATCCAAGTTCCCCAATCGCAAACTGTTCTAGTTATCAGCATATACCCACTGTTGGTATGGTTTTTGGTTCCGTTGAACACGCATATAATTTTTATGAAGCTTATGCTACAAAAGAAGGTTTCAATGTACGCAAAAGTAGCACAAGACATAGAGTTGATAGAGTAACTAGAAACAAGACACTGGTGTTTAAGAGTTTTGTATGTTGGAAAGAAGGAAAATCAAGAGCTTCCTCATCAACAAGAGATGGTTCTTAGTTGATAGTGATTGCAGCGATGAAAGTATGTTTGAAAGATCGGAGAGAGCTGTTGGTGTTGTTCGAACTGGTTGTAAGGCAATGATGTCGGTTAAATATAGGTTTGTTGATCATGACTGGATAGTGGTTTGTTTCAATGAAGAGCACAATCATAACCTTGTATCACCCAGCAAACGGCTATATCTTCGTGCCAATAGAAAGTTCTCTAAAGCTGCTAAAATGCTTATCAAGTCCATGACTGATGTTAATATTCCTGCCTCAAAACAATCGGCATTTTTGGATAATGGTTTCATTACAAACAACAAAGTTGGGGGCATTGTGCGTGATATATACAACCTTAACAGGGATGAGAGAAGACGTCGTGATGGTTTGGATGCAAAACTTGTGTTAGATCTCTTTGATAACTGCAAAAAGTTGACGCCTGAATTTTTTTACTCTTAGCAAACTGACGAGGACAATAGGCTCACACATTTATTCTGGGCTGAAAGTGTATCCATCGAAGATTACAAGGTTTTTGGTGATACAATTTCTTTTGATACGACATATAGAACCAATGAATACAAATTAATATTTGCATCTTTTTGTGGAGTTAACCACCATGGTTGCTCAATTTTTTTTGGTAATGCATTTATCAACAGAGAAACAACAGAAAGTTTTACTTGGTTATTTAATCAGTTCCTTGATGCTGTTAGAAAACACCCTATTTCTATAATCACTGATGAAGATCCAGCAATAGGTGCCGCAATCCGTATTTCATTTCCCAACACTGTTCACAAGTTTTGTACATGGCATATTATGACAAAGCTGAAACTTAAACTGGGTAGACTGAAGGAAATTGTTAAGGCTCTTAAAACATTCAGCAGGCTTGTTTGGCGGAGTGAGTCTATTGATCAATTTGAAGTTGGTTGGTCAGAAGCCATTTCTGAGTTTGGATTGCTTGAGAATAAATGGTTAGCAGAGAAGTATGAAATAAGACAGAAATGGATAGATGTATATACAAATGACACATTCTTTGCTGTGATGCGTAGCACTCAAAGGAGTGAAAGTATGAACTCATTTTTACAAAATTCTATTACTAAACAGAACACTCTTTTAGAGTTTGTTTCCAGATTCCAGACAGCCATCCAGAGGTTAAGAGAACGTGAGAATGATATGGACCATGATTCAAAGACTAGAAGGCCTAAGTTAAGAACCAAATGGACTTTGGAAGAACAAATGGTCGATGTTTATCCGAAAAGGATTTTTTACAAGTTTCAGAAAGAGTTGAAGGAGTTAATGATGTTAAATGTTCGTGTTTCGGAAATCAAAGATGGATCGACATGTTACAATGTATCATCAATCGATAAGTCTGTTAGAGATAGAATAGTTACTGAAATTCATCAGACTGATTATCTATCTTGTGAATGCAAAAAAATGAAATTTCAAGTAATACCATGCAGGCATTTACTTGTTGTTATCAAGTTCAGAGGAGATTCATTTCTTTCAAGTTCCTTTATCATGCCCAAATGGACCAGGAATATTAAGAGGTCTGGTAATTATCCAATCTACAACCAAAATCCCCAACATGAAAGGTCTGGACAGTTAAATGATATATGTTCTCAGATTGTTGCTGAAAGTAGCGTAGAATATGATGATATTTTCTTTCTCGTAAAAGCAAAGCTTCTGAAATTGCTCGAAGAAGTTCAGAGTTTAAATTCAAAAAAAAAGATTATCAAATGTATCACAGGATCAATCTCATTTGGAAAATCATGATAATAACAACCATGTACTTGTCCCGGTTACTGCAAAAACAAAAGGTAGTGGAAGGGGAGGAAGACCAAAAGGTTCAGGCAGTCGCCGAATATCTCAACAAGAATTAAAAAGGAATAGAGGCAGACAATGCAAAGCTTGCATGAAGTATAATGTTGGTCATGATTCTAGGAATTGTCCTTCAAACAAGGTTCAAGCAACTTCAGACTGGTATGCATTGTTATTCAGTTTGTTATTTTTATGTTTTATTTATTGTTGATATAACCTAAAACTATCTCTACAGCGATGATTCAGGACAGGCAGATTCAGAATAAATATATTGCAGATTACTTAAATGCGAGGTGGTATATTTATTACTGACATTTTGGTTACTTTATAAATTTTTATTCCTCTATTTAGCTTTAATATTTTGTTATTACAGAGTTCAACCAGTACAACATATTCAGATATCACATACACAGTTGTTTTTATACAATAAGTTAAATTTACTGATGTATTGTGCTTTTTCTTTGCAGGATCTTATTGATCAAGCTGGAAGAGGTCATAGTTGCAGCCATTTTAAAATATAGACCGATGATTAAAGTCACTTTCTATTTCTATTTTTCCATATAACAGTGTGTTGACTGTTATATATTTATTGTATGATCTGATGTTACTCAAACGATTGGTAGTTATTATTGTTTTCATGTGATTGGTTTTTCTGGAAACATTTGAATGTAATATATATGACTGAATTAGTCAGACATTGTATGTCCCATATTGGGTATTGTTCAGTATTATTATCAAAATATATATAACTCTGCGAATTATTTGTTGGTAATGATTAAGTTACCAGGTTAATGAAAAAAGATTATCTAAGCGACACAACGTTCATAAATTAATGTAAAATAATTTAATTTATTGTATACTACGATACATTGTTGTACGCAACAAAATATTTATTGTAATATGTAGTTAATTTATATATGAGGTGTGATTTATGTGGAATTATTTTGTTCAGAGTTTAACGCTATCTGATTATTTGATGTTATTTTCATATTTAAAGGAATATATTATTTTCTAAAAGTTGCACATTCTAATTAAGTTAATTCTACATACCAGATCCAAATATCCATAAGATTGCAAGACAAAAGATTATACAGATATCAATATATTTAAGACCATTATTAATGCATTCATTGATCTGTATATTTGATATTCCCATTTTGAACAAAAGCATTTTTTTACATGATAACACAACGTTGTTAAAATGTAAAAACGATTGTCTTCCATGTAAAAAATATTATCTAAGTGAAACAATGTTCCCAAGTTAATGTACAATAAATGAATATATTGTATAATAAGATTCATTATTGTACACAGTAATAAACTTATTGTAATATATAGTTAATTTATATGAGGTTATACAGATCCATAAGATTCGAAGTCAGAGGATTATACAGATATCAATATATTTAAGACCATTATAATGCTTTCATTGATTTGTATATTTGATATGTATAATGATTTACATATAATGGATAAATATAAAATATTAATGTTTTACATTGATGCGTTAAACAATCAATATCAGTTTTGAAGTCATGTTTCAGTTATATGCATATTACAATCAGAAGAACATCACACAATACAATTCATGCACAAAATACTTAAAAAAAGACGTTACATGGCTGAATTATGTAAGGTAAATGAATTAAACTAACCAACATTGTTCAGCATTCCATGAAATACTTATAAATACAAACCAAAGTCATCGTTCCAGGAAATACTTCCAAACACAAAATACTAAATATTGTTTCAGGAAAGTAAATTTCAACACTATAAACATATACGAAATATGTCTTGATGTTGTCATGAAAACAACATTCATCATCATCTCTCAATTAATTTCCAGCTTCATTATCAACGTGTCCGCATGTCAAAAGAGTACATCCTATTTCTGCCCTGAATCTTGGAATGTCTTCAAAGCTGAAGTCCAAAGCCCTTCCTTCACACAAGTATTCCATGGTCTTCATCACGTAGACACCACAATCCAAGCTGTGAGGAGGTTGTTGCGGGCTGTCAACCACATATATTATATCCCAGTCATTCATTGTTTAGTCCACCAAGTTCATGCCAAAGCATTCGCACATCCAGCCATGCTAAAAAAAATATTGTTAAATTCCTTTATAACCAAAAGATTGTTTTAATGTAAAAATGTTGAAAATACACATACCCATTTTTGTGCATCCTTTTTGTGAAATTTTGATCCTCTCATTGAGTTATATGCATAGAATTTCCTCGCTGTGAAGTCTGTGACCAAGAGATGCCAGTGATTTTTTGTGTGTATAGCTGTGAAAACCTTAGATAATCCAATCAGCCTTTCATCATCTAATTCATGAAGGCTGTCCAGATGGTTCAACTCTTCCTTTGTAGCTCTATCAACCGTATTTACAAAATATTGCTGCATGATGAAGATGTAAGTATTATGATATATTATGAGAATTATATGAGATTGTAGTGACTAACCATCTTGTAAATAGGTGTGAATAGGAATGGCATCGTGTCTCCGGTACAATATCTATGTCGCAGAACATCCATGAACATTTCCAAAATCTGTATTCAAAGTAAATGTATCATCTCAGTATTTTTTTTTATTATTAAAATATGAAATAAAATTATTTGATTACGCTATCTTCAATCATTTTTTCATATAAAAAATGATGTATTTCTTTTCCCTTGCAAAAGATTCCAAGAGGTGTGAAGTATGTGGCGTTAAATCTGCAGGTTTGTAAAAGAAAAGATTAAAATGTAATTACATATTTATTTAAAACATAAGATTCTATCTTAAATTCTAACTTACTTGTCCGCCGGGTCTCTTAGAAAGTCCTGAATTAATCTCCTTTGATCCTCGCTTATGTTTTCGTATCCGATAAAGTCAGTTGCCGGATCACATAGATACTGAAATTTGTAGTTACACATAAGATTTAAACAAGTAATCATTATATCTGTAATTATGTCATATTTATTCTCAAGAAGATCTATAAATCATTGCATGACAAAGAATTAAATCCCAATACACACCTCGTGGTCTGTTTCACTGGGAATAATTTCTCTTGTATCCCGGGCATCTCTTTTTGCTGCATTCCTCTCTTTAACTCTTTTTGTCAATGAGCTAGGATGCACTTCCGATCTCTCCTTCCTTTTCTTCCTCGGTGCTATCTTATTTTTCTCTGTTACAATGGACTCATGCTCCCCAATACCAAGATCAAAACATGGAATAGACTCTTTCTTGGTTAAATTGATTTCAGCTTCTTGTTCTGCATCCATCTTTTGATCAATTTCAGATATGTTTTCCACCACAAGTGTATTCTTTTGAGCATCAACTTCAGTCGCATTCTTCTCTCCTTCCATTGTCATAATCTCATTGATTTCTTTGTCAGCTTCAGCTGGTGTCTCTTTTCCCAGTTTGCCTCTCAGTTCATCATTCTCTTCTTCCAACCTTCTTAATTGAATCTCGTAAGATTCAATTTTGGCATCCTTATCATTGTGCATATCACTCAGTTCTTCGACTAGCTTCTGCAACCTGTCAATTTCTTTTGAAAATTCGTCACACATGCATTGTTTCTCAGACCCTTTTCCAGCACGAATGGTAGTCTCTTGATTCAGACTTTTTACAATTTGAAATTCTCCCCTCTTGTATCTCCCTCTCCTTGCAGGTCCATCTTCAGGAACTTTTATTCGGGCGCGGAGGTTTATCTGTGGTCTTCTAACAGAGAACCCGTATAGAATGAACCTTTCATATGGGAAACATATTCATCTGATCCTATTTTGAATATCTCATTCTTTTGTGGGTTTAAACCTCCTACAATCTGATATAGTTGAAGTTTACTAAGTTAACTATCTATACTTTAAACTTCTAATATTTACAACAATATGCAATATATAGTTTTATTTAGAGGCATATACTATTGCATACCTGTTCATTGGTGAGTGAAGCTATCCTTCTCGATAAACCTTTTATCGAGCCTGCCCATTTCCGTATTCTTGGACGTAGATCTCTGTTGACGACAAGGTCCTTGCAACAGTATTCTAACATCCAGACCTGGTATAAATTTAAAAAATCTTGATTAGTTTCAAAATATATTAATAATTATAGAAAAACATGTCTACTTACGTATAGGCATGCTACATATCCTGTAAGATATCCAACTGTTGTTCTCGACGATCCTTGCCGCCTTTGATTTATTCTATGCCGCACATCTTCCATGTTGAACAAAAGCATTTTTGCTACAGCATCTGACAAGTTGAAAAAACGGGTATCTTCCAAAGATTCTACGTAATGGAGTAAGTCTCGTGGGAAAGAGTACCCACAGTCTGGGAACAAGAACGTCGAAAACATGAACAATATCAAGCAAGTCACGTATAGAGCTACCGAGTCATCATCATCTCTATCGTAGAAATCCATCAAAATATTGACTAATTTCTTTCGATTGAAAATCATCCCAGAATCAAATATCTCTTCTGAGATATAGCTCTTCCACTGTAGGTGTCTGCCTTTGACAGTCACTGCAAATCCCGTGCTTGGAATTCCTAATATTGCTCCTATGTCTTCGTCTGTGAAGTTTAGAACCATGTTCCCAAATTTGAATTGTCGTCCTCCTTGATATTGTTCTACAATCCATTGAAGATTCCTCCTTTGGATATCAACCTTTCCAATGTTTATTAATTTAGAGAATGCTGTCTTATTAAGAAGACTTTGTTGCTTTGGTGTTGGTCTATGTGCATCTATGTATTGAAATCGGTGCTGGATATAGCCCTTACCTTTAAAGAAGTAAACATATAATTCTATTAATGTTACATACAACACACAAAACAGATGCAACAACTAGAAAATACAAAAAATTATCAAGGGATATATAATTTCTATCTTACTGCCATATTTCTCTGTCATGCATTCTTCAATATGCTCATCTTCTTTGTCAGTTGTTTTTCTCATGCCTTTACCAATCACTGTAACTCACAAATAACAAATACATCATATTAATAGAATATGTGTAATGATATTGTTTTAAAATACATTCATGTACCTTTCATCACCAATGAAGTTGTTCGGTTTGAATCAGCTTCTTCATTCACTCTGTCCTCATCGGTAGAATTTCCTGTTAAGTCTTCATTCATATTTCTTGGCCCCCTAATTTCTTCGAAATCTGATTTACTGCTGCTCATCTCTACAATTTTTTCATTAAGATTTCTTACACGTTAACACAGCATAACTAACATTTAATGTATGCATGTTTAACTATAAATTTATACATCAGACAATGATCTTATTGTTAAAATTTTTTCTTCTGCTTTCGACCATCAGTATAGTTAGGTTTTATTGTTTACATGATTTTGTTACTGTCCTAGTTTAACAAAGTAAATTGTAAACATCAATTAATAAATCGTTCAATTAAAAATCCATCATTTGCAAATAAAAGATAAACAAATGGTATAAAAATCTACATTGTTCAGTTTCATTTTATACGTAGTCAATTTTTTTTGAAACCAAATACTAAGATATCTAATCAATATAGCACGATAGAGGGATATCTGACCTTGATGTCGTCTTCTCAGTATCGTTGTCTTCCTGCCTTTGCCGTCGTCGTTCGAAGACGAGAAACACCCTAGGGTTCTTGAGTCGCTTTGCCTTTCGCGGTGGGAGGGAACTCTGTTTCGGTCTCCTTCTAACCGATGGCGGAAATCACGGTGTTAAAGTCCACCTATTTATTACTTATAGTTATTTAAGTAAATATATTTATGTAGCTGTATAAGAAATGATTAATAGTTAATTACATTAGCTAAAAATAGAAACATGTTATTCCCAAATAATCCTATACTGTCAAATTTCAAATTTTTTTCCGCCATTGTTCATTCGACAACGTCTGCAGCTTCTTCACGGTTCCAGGTTTTATTTCTTTCGTCAATCTTCATCCTTTTCCAATGCTATCTTTTTAAAAATATTAGAAGATCATTCTTATTTACATCGTTGTTAATACATAGTATACAGTGATTTATTAAAAAAAATTATTTAAATTTCGAAAGAAAAATTTTGTAGTATGTCATGCTAATTGAATCTATTCAAAAAGTTCTTGGTTTTCAAAATTGAATATATGTTAAGTGTTTTTTTTGTTTAATAGATAATGTAATCTGTATACTAAATAATGAAAATTTATAACAAAAATACAATTCTTTATCAAGTACACGATCTATTATATAGAATTATTCATCCTCTAAGTAATTGAAGATCCACATTCTTATCAGTTAATTGGATATATTATTTTTTACGTTACAAAATTTATGTAATTGCTCAATATTTTATTTTATCGGTATGTATTGTAATATACATGATATAATATACATGTTGGTTGAGCATTAATTAAAATTTTTAAGATATATATTGTATTTTAAAATTTTAAATTGTAAATCTACGTCAATTATAGTAAACAAACGCACTTATCAGTTGATGTTTCAATCTTTTTTTTCTATTTTTATTTACAGTGTTAAGTATTTTTTTAGAAATATTTATTTTTGCTACTGGTAGAAAAAGTTTCAGTTTTGGTATGCATATATTGTGTTTTACTTTGACATATTGTAAATGGGAGAGACATATTTCATATAAATGATTATTATTGCATTACAAATTTCAACAATCTCTTAAAAATAGTGATTTTTTTGTATTCCTTTGCATTTTATTGTATTGTATGTTAATATTTAGTAAATTTGTCCAATTTAATCTAAACATACCGACAATAACATTTCCCAAAAAGCATGTTATTTTCGATTTTTTTCTATATTACCAACATTTAATTCAATATATATGTTTTCTGTGTAATGTGTTATACTGTAGAGTATAGTAGATTATGACGATATATCTCATTTGTCTGCTAGACAACGTAATCCAATCCACAATTATTGAAAATATGGAAGAGTTAATTTTGTATTCCTTGTTGTTGTTTTGTATTGTAGTCCTTATTTTTGTAAATATTAGTAATTTAAAGAAACACCTACATCTTAACAATTTACGGGTCGTCCGTTTAAGGTAATTTTGACTTATAGTGTAAAGTTCTGTTAAAGGAATTTTTCCCTTTCGATATGTTTGTACAACTTAAAACATTAATGTGAACGTATTGTGTTATACTTTGTAATATAGTAATTTAAAGAGTTATATGTCATATAAATTTTAAACATTTCAATATATATCGTAAGAATTTAAAAATGTCATTACTTTCTTTTGTATTATTATGCATTGTATTGTATTGTATTGTGTGCTATTATATTGTAAATCATAGTAATGTAATATATACATACCGACAATTGCAGTTTCAAATATGTATGCTCTATTCTAGATTGACTCATTGTTCCAACATGTAATATATTTTGGTTTTTCATTATATTGTGTCATACAACAAACATATATTATATTCTAAAGATATTTGTCATTATAATGATATCAATTGTTTTTCAGAAAACAATTTTTAATGTATGTCAGCATTTATTTTGTATTCCTTTGCACCGTATTGTATTGTAGTATCTAATTTTGTAATTGGCAGTAATTTTATTTAACACAACGACATTGATAGTTTACAGGCTGTACGTTATCGCTAAGTTTAAATTTTATTTTAGGAATGTTTTTTAATACTAATTTGAAGTAATCATAGAAATTTTTGAATTTTCGAATCATTTTAAAATATTTCCTTCTTTTGTTAGGCGCTCAATCTCCTCCTAAAACTTAGCTAATTAGTTATTTCGAATACCACTCTTAGCTTTTCTTTGGTGGTTTTAATCTCATCCCTTTGATCTTCATCATACGGTCTTTATGAGTGGCTTTCCTAGCACCTAGGAAAGGTGCACCTCATTGGAAGGGCCCTCTAATATAATATATAATAATTAGTGTATTTTATTTACAAGAGTCATTTTATTAGGTTATTGATTTTATGGATAATTATTTAAGATTTTACTCAGGGATTTTGCTAAGATCGGTAGATTGAGATGATGAAGCGGATTCATCACCCCCTATACTTAAACTTTGTTAGTCCCTGAGCAAATAAAGAATAAATAAGTTAGACTAACCACCGACTGTGCAAGACTTGATCCATTCAAGAACTCTCGGATTTAGAGATCCTAAAATTCTAAGCTGAAACAAGATCTGGTCAAAAGATATCCAATTTCCCTAATCATCAGACTATCTCTATATACATATATAATAGGAAGGGATTGGGGAGCCTACACCCATGTGTAGATAACTTCCCTACACCCACCTTTTATTACCTCATTTTTTGATTTTTTTTGAAAGGGATCTTTAGGATATTTACTTAGAATATTAAATGAAATATGTGTTTCAAATTTCATGCAAAACAGATATTCCTAACAGCTCCATCGGAAGGGGCCAATTTCAGCAAATCTGAGACCGTTAAAATTTGACTATCATGATGGATTAGTTAGAAGTCTCGAAATAAGTTGAAATTTGAATGACAGCATGGTGGTATATTGTGATCGAAATTCCCCAAGGAATTAGTTCAAAAAAATTGAGGAAAAAAAGATGTGGGTGTAGGAAAGTTACCTACACATGGGTGTAGGCTCCCTTTTCCCATTTAGGAATATGACGTTATGTGTGGATTGTAGTCATAAGAGTAGAGTCGCACGTAACCCGAAGTTCCAGTCCAAGAGACTCTCCTAAGAACCTCATCCTCAGCACTAGGGAATACACCATTTCTTGCATCCAATCCACCTTCTCTTTAGTTGTCAGATTTCATAGTGTAGACAGAAGGTCAGTTGATGGAGGGCATATGATTGTGGAATTTCTTCTCTCTCTCATTGGAACAAGGATCATCTCGAGTGCTTTATTAACTCAACACATGTATTTTTTTGGTTGTTGACCTGTGTGTCCGTCAAGAGATATTGGCGTCGTCTACACTTGTTTTCATGGGAGTACCAGAGTGTGTCTTTTTTGAGTACCTATCGTACCTTCTACACCCAGACTTGTATCACTATATGATGCAGAGCCTTTTTTGGGTGCTATCCCGACTCCTTGGCCCTAATAGCGGTGGTCCAAGTGTACACTTTGAAATGGTTGGGAGCACTCGCCTTTGGTGGAAGCTCTTTGATATTTGACTTTGTATGGTGAGAGCTTTTCTTTCAACATTTCTTTCTTCTTCTTTTTTCTTTGATTTTGTCTAGCTCCACTGCTTTTACTAAGAGTTGGTGCACACTGATCAACATTTTTTTTATATTTCATCACACCCTGGCACATAGTTAAATGTCAAGAGATAGTACAAGAACCATGTTCTCATACTAGCTAAAGGTGCTGACACTCAGGTTTCATGAAGCCTTCATTGATTTATCCCATCCTCGAGTATTATAAAATCAGGTCCAAACTCAAATCCCTCATCCCAGTTCCTCAAGTGAAATTTCAACTCATCTCATCATAACTACAGTCGTGTATGTGTGGTGTTGATCATATTCTTAAGATAGAGACTAAGCATGCAATATATCACACAAATCTTTAAACTAAGGAAATGTGAATAATTAAGTCAAAGACCCTAATGACTAAGGCCGGTTAACTCAAAACCTTAAGACCTCATAAATCAAGTGCTCGTAAACTTCACTAGTCTTGTGTGAAGTGTAAATGCCAGGGACTAAACCAACTCATTACTTAGTTTTTTTGTGATTTTGATTTTTATGATTTTTTTTTGAAAAAGAAGGGAAGGAAAAATGTTTTTTGAAGGTTTTGCTTTTTCTTTAAAAGTTTTATGAAAAAGACACACCTTTTTTGATTTTCTAAAAGGAGATAAAGAAAGAAAAGAGTTTTTTTTAATTTTTTTTGAAAAAGCAAGGTAAATAAGAAAGGACATACTTTTTTTGAAAAAGATCTTTTTGTTTTGAAAAGAAAGAGGAAGTAAAAAAATGAAAAGTTTTTTTAAAAAAATTGAAAATGTTTTGATTTTTTCTTTTTTTTGAAAAAGTTTTATTTTATGAAAAAGTTTTTCATAACTCTTATTTACAATAATTTACTTATAAATCCTTATTACAAACAAGTCAAAGTACGAGCTATAGGTAAAGCATATATGTAATATATACAAACCCCATTATACATAGCATGTGTTATGTCCTCATGGCACTAGGTGACAAAAAGCCATAGCGTGTATTAAGCATAAGTGGGTGAAAAAAAGAGAAGAAGAATATAAGAGCGGGGGAGAATACACAACGGGCATCGGCCCCCCTATACTTAGGCTATGGTCAGCCTAAGTATAAGAGAGAACACAAGATCGGGGGACCGATGAGGGTGGGAAAGAATATACAAAAAGAAAATAAAAAGAAGAGATGGAGCAACTCGGGTCACTCATCCCCTATACTTGGGATCTAGTCATCCTAAGTATAGCCATAAAATAAAAATGATATGGAACTGGGGCGAGTGATGCGAATCACGGGGGAGGGAGGGAAATAAAGGAAGAAAAATCTATACAAGAAGGAGTGAGAATATACAAGGATCAAGAAGGTTTGTGACAAACCTTCTTGCGTGAGCGAGGGGGTGGGGAGTATACACATGTGTCGTTGTCAGAATCGTCCTCGAAGGAATAATAGTGAGGGGTAGGGAACGTCCAACGAGGGTCGACACACGTCTCCTTGCTCAAATATGGCTTAAGAATAGCCGATCTGAGCTCACTTATATAGATCACCTCATCCGGACCTGAAGAAGACTCCTCAGAAAATTCATTCTCTAGTATGTCGAAGGCAACTTTCTTAGCCAGTTTTCTAGAACCCTAAGCATCAAGAGGAAGAGGAGAGTGGTACGTCTTGAGGAGTTCGGGGGAACACCTTGAGGAATCAATAGTCGTATTCTTCTTACCAGATGACCGACTATAGGATGGAGCAACCGATTTATCGAGATTGGTCAATTTTGTCCCAGATGTCTCTTTTGGTGTAGGTCCTGGATGCGGTGTGTGTGAGGTATTGACCATAGGTTCATCATCAGATGAGTCACCATATGCATTTTAATACTCCTGTAGGGTCAGCACACGTCTCTAGTATGGCACGATGTTCTCAGCTGGCTTGGCATTTATCGGCTCATGCGACGGATCATCTAAATAGTCAAGGAAATCAGAATTGATCGCGTCTGACTCAAGGCCAGCTTCTGGTTGTGAGTCCTCTCTAGAAGCTGCCACGGTGGTGGTGATGCAAGCAGTGGGTGATGTGGAGTGTAGGGAGTCTCTGAACCAATGGTCATCTAGATAGTCGGTATCTTCGATGTAGTAGAGAGACGGGACTCAACTGTCTCTCGGAGGTCACGGTTGTCTGTGACTTTACAGGTTACCTTAGAATATTGTGTGTCCTCAAAGATTGGGTGAGGTCGGAGTTCTCCCCATGCATTGAAATCGATCTCCCGAGTCTCACAATCTATATTTACCTTAGCCAAGGCTAAGAACGGCTTCCCGAGAATGATCGGAGGCTGGATGAACTCTCCTCGGTGCTCAATGTCAATGATCGTGAAGTTTATCTGGAGGAGAGCATATTGGAAAGTAATGATGACTGAAATGGTTCCTCTCGGTCGTTTAATGGACCGATCAACCAACTGAACGATCTCTTTTGACTTCTTGGCAGATCAGAGTTTGAGCTTGGCAAACACGGAGGTCAGGAGAATATTAATCAGTGAGTCATCATCGATTCTTGCATGGGTGAAGGTAGTGTCTTTGATTTCATAATCGAACCTAGGTAACAGTTTCACTCTACAGCTCTTGGTTTTTCTCCCTATCACCAAAGAGGTGGCCATAAACACTATATGTTTCTCAGTCCGTGTTCTCTTATTGTCTGACCTTTTATGTATCAATTTACTTCTCACAAATCTTTTAAGGTCGGGAAAGTGTTCAATGACCATTATTAAGGAAAGCTAAAAAATCAACTCTCTATCAACCGCTTCCCTAAGTGCAGGATCCAATTTTTTTAAGTCTTTTCCATTTTCAATTTTATGGTAGTTTTGGATTTTTCAATTTTTTGGTCTTTTTGATAGGTGAAGGAGGAATAGGAGAATGTACGTACTCTAGTTTGGAGGGAAAGTGTTAGTAGAAGAGGGAGGTAGAAGGGACTCTAGCTGTACATGACGTGTGGTCAATCCGGTGTATTCCATGTTTCCAAATTCAATCCGTGAAATCCATGATCCACTTTCATACCTGGACTATTGATCGGTCCAGACATGTCATCCTCCAATAAGTTCTCATGACACATCATGAGAGAAATCTGCTCAGTTGGAGGATACTGCTGAGAACTCGGGATCTTATACTTAACACATCTTGACTCGGACGTGTAATGATGGGTTGAGTATGACCTATATGTATTGAAGATGCTGGTCGGAGCCTTATAAGGTGGAGTCAGTAGGCAGGGTGTCTGTAAATTGGTCGCATGAATCCAATCCCCTGTATGTGTTGGCTCTCCGAATGGGTGATATAAAGGCTGGTCAATGTGGGCTTGATCACTCAGTGCAATCGAGTCAGGAAGATCATGCAGTGCAGGCCTCTCCTTTCGGTTTGTTTGGTCGACCATGTTGTACCGTAAGGTCAAGTTGGGATGTGTATAGGTCAATTATTGTCCGGTCCCAACTCGATGTGAGAATGAGGTCTGTGGGGGCAACTGATTCTGCCAGTCATTCATCTCAGCAGTGGCTTGCTCTTCGATTTGTTCCTTGATTCCAGCAAGCAGACGAGAATATGATGAATCAATCCAGGGTTGATGTGGGTTAGGGTGTAAGAATGTGGGGAAGGTGAGAAGTACGAAAAAGTGGGGAAGTCAGTCATAGTTCTGACTTCGCAGTCGGGGTGAGGGTATGGGGATGAATAAGAGGGTGGAGATGATCGGAATATGGTTGAAGAAGAGTGACATGGATATGATGACCAATATTCTGACATCTTGGAAGGGAGATGGGAGAACGAAGCAGATCGAGGAAGAAAGCGTGTAAATGCACCAAAGAACACACAAGCAAACAAACACAAGAGCAAACCCTGAGTTTACTTACTCAACATTGTGACGGTCGGAAGAGTCCGACCGTTTATCTTTTCAATTTTAATTAGGTGATAAATCAATATATACGTGCAATTACACAAGTCTTATAAGAAGGTTTTGGGCACTATCCTAGGGATGCGCCATCACCTCTCAACGATCACAATAGCACAAGCATAAAATGAAGGATTTGCTCTCCCAAAAACAATTGTTAATTTTTTGATAAACTCTGATTAGCAGTCCCGATTTTAGGTTCGATTATCACTTGATTAATCCACCAAACATGACATGCCTAGCGATCAGTCTTGATTTCCTTTTAACCTAAATTTCAAACCAAGGGGAAGGGAGTCGAGAAAAAGCGATGCAAATAGTGAAATCGATGATGCATGCCCAGTTCAGAAGACATACAGTGATCCTCGTGTTCTATATACAGGATGCAACACAGAATTGAAATGTTATACTACATGAGATGCAAACGAGAAAACCGTTCCTAGACATGCAATTCTATTAACGAGTGATGAACAAGATAATTTGAACTAATAGTTCTGCGGTCTAAGTGTGTCTCGTTAAATGTGGTGTGTGGTCCAAAAGATTGTGAGCATAAGCAATAAAAATATTATAGTAAAAATGATCTAAGAGCCGTGAGTGCAAGTCCTATTCTACGTCAAGCAACCACACAACCACGAATGGGTCAAATGTCTAGTCCTGATACACGCGCGAGCTCTCAAACAAGAGCCACCGTAAAGAGCGAATTACCTAAATTATTTCAAAAATTTATAAAACAAAAATGAAAATTCTCTCAAAAATAAATTAATTTTCTTGCTCTTCAGCAGTCGACGCGTGTCACATCCGTCGACCTCCGATGCACTCCAAGTCCATGGGACCCTCGCAATGAAAATAAAATTTATATTAGAGAGATAAACAACAAACTATATACATAAATGAGCAAATGAATAATTGAAAGGGAGAAAAATGTATTAATTACAAGGTGGCTCGGGGTCAGACTACCTGAGTGAGAGAAAACCTAAATCAAATTTTCTAAATTAAAGCCTAAGCCGTTTACCTCCCCGACAATGACGCCATCTGACGGGTCGCTAAATACGTGGTATAATTTGTACTCGTTGTAATACATGTACCTAGTGAATCAGTCAGACCTGAGAAAAGATCTATGTGGAGAGGGCTCAGCTTGAATTTATATCCCAGCCAAGTTCGGGGTTGAACACAGGGAGACAAAGGAACAACTTCGGGTTAACTCGGAAAACTTAGCTCTAGGTTTCCAATGCATATTTTTTTGTATTTTTTATGCAAAATGAATGCAAATGCAAAATACGGGTGAATTAAGTTAACAAGAAAACACACAACTTAGCTAAATTATTTTTAATATGAACCTAATACAATTTAGCCAAATTATATTTTTCTTAGAAACCTAATTCAATGATGAATGCAAAACACATTTTTTGGAATTTTAAAGGTTAAAATGCAACAAAGAAAAATACAAACTTTTTATGGGTTTTTAAGCAAATTTTCGCTCAAACATAATGCAAAAACTATGAAAATTTTACTTAAATTAAAACATGATGCAATGAAGCTACATTAATTTTTTTAATTTTCTGAGAATATATGATTTTTTATGATTTTTTTAATGAAAACAGAGTGAGAGTGAGTATTTAATTCTTGATAAATACACAACGTCAATTTAGCTAGAGAGCGAATTATCTCAAAAAGGTATTTATATGAGCAATCTAGTAGAGTTGGAATTTTGCAAAAATAATATGTGTAGATTTTATTAAAAATCAATTACCAAAATCTACAATTTATTCAAGGCACATGACAACTCCAATTAAGAAGAAATTTGGAAACTAATTTAAGCACATTTCAAAGCATAATATTTAATTTTTTAGGAATATTTGGAGCAACCATGAGTTAAATAAGAATTTAAGAGCTCTGATTGGATAAAATATGAACTTTTTCACTTAAACAATTTTAATTAATTATCCAGAACTCACAAAAAATAAATAAATATCCAAATGATAGACAAATAGTTGCTCAACATCATGACATATTTCATTAAAATAAAGGATGAAAGAAAGATGTCCAAATGAATATGAAAACATATGAGTGTCCATGCAAATATAGAAAATAAATTTTACAAATAAAACATGCACATGGACTAATTTATAATTAAATAAACTTAACGGAAACAAAATTGCAATTTTTACAAAAATAAAAAAATGAAAAAGAAGGAAGAGGCCTTCTTCCTCTTTGTGCGCAGGACGGCTCGATGTTGGGGGGGAGGACGAAGGCGCGGGGCCACGCCGACGATGGTTGCTGCGGAGGAGGGTTGGTGCAGGTGACCTGTAGGCGACTGCATGGCGAGATGCAGGAGGGGCCGCGCTGCGAACTGCACGTGAGGACAGAAGGGGGCGGCCTAAAGCCTAGATGTGCGTGGGTGCGGCCAGGCGGTACGACCACTCGACTGTTACGGGTGGGGGGCAACGGCGTTCACCGCTGGCTGGAGGGAGGACGAAGGCGCGGTGGTGCACCGGCGGCAGTCCTGATGGGCAGTTGTAGGCGGCTGCAAATTTTTTGCTTTTTTTTCTTTTTTACTGCTATTTTGTTTGGTTTAATCTTTTTTTTAAGAAAAAATTCTAAACAGGGAATAAATCAAAGATGAGATGAGTTGGTGGTGATGTGATAACAAAGTAAACAAATGAAGTGTGATAATTGTGTGTTATGATAACAAAAAAATAAGGAATAAAATGTTAGATAAAATAAAATAACAAGGGATATGGGAGGGAATACTTACATGAAATTCGTCAGATTTACGGAGAAGTTATGCTGGACTCGTGTCGTGGTCTCGACCTGATTGGTAAAATAAAAATTGGAGAAACTATGCGAGCTTGATGAGAAACCCGTGACGCAGGGACGGTGGTCGCCGCGGATATCACATGAAAGAAGGTCGTCGCTTGAGGAGGATGCTCAGCTGCTGTCACCGACAATACACTCCAAGATCTCTCCTTTTTCTCTTAAAATGGCGGATGTGCAAAAATGAGGATGAAGAGATGAATAAAAAGAGAAGAGAAAGGGTGGTTAGAAAAGTGGTGGAGTTGAATGGGAGGTTGAAAAAAATGATGGAGGAGTTGTAGTGGAATGGGAGATTATTGTAGAGAATAAAAATTAAATAAAATAAAATAAAGAAAAATAGACTACTAAAATAAAACAAAATAAAGAGAAGAAAAAGAGTGGAGAATTTGCAAAATAAGACAAACAATATGTACATGTTTTTTACTTTTCTAATTTTAATTTTTTTATTTTTAATAAAAGATATTTACAAACTAAAATAAAATAAAATATTAGAAATAAAACCAAAAAAATGATTTTTTTGGATTTTTAGTAATTAAGAAAAGTAAAATAAAAAATGAGAAAACAAAAAAATATGTACATGATATACAATGTACACCTATGTCTCAAAACCCATATTTTGCAAATGAGCTCTGATTTTAATGAAACCACTTTCATTGGATAGGTAATTTTCTAACTTAAACTTTAAAGTGAGTTTGATGAATTTGGTGTTCAAACGGAGTGGGAATTTGATCGGGAAGTTAGTCTTTATGACTTTTTCTCTGTGGGATCTAGAAGTATTTATTTGAGGTGGAATTTATTTTGTATTTTTGTATTTTTATATACATTTTTATGAACAAGTCAGAAAAAGAATTAGCTAAAAGGAGTTGAAATGAAATTATTAAAAATACATCAAGTTTTGAGCTATTTACAGGTGAAAAACCCATTTATTTTGCGGCTTTTTATTATTAATTTATTTTGTACAATATAATATAATAATTAATGTATTTTAATTACAAGAGTCATTTTATTAATTTATTGATTTTATGGACATTTATTTGAGATTTTACTCGGTGATTTTGCTAAGATCAGTAGATTGAGATAATGAATCGTGGATTCATCACGGACATAGATACATATCCCTACACCATCAATGACTCAGAGGCGATCTAGGCCTTACCGTCCTATTCTCCATGGGACAATTGGAGGATGAGGATGACGAGTCTGACGTTGTGGTCATTGATTTTCTTAAGATATTTTGCGGCCCGACTCCTGATTAGCATACATAGTTGGTGGTAGTGACAACAGAGACGGATTCGACCATCTTCAGCATGGAGCCAAAGGCAGTTGAGCTAGACATTCCTAATGATCATACCTTACCCGAGCTCCAGCCCTTAACTTCAACCCTCAAACATGCCTTCTTTGCGGGTCCTAAGGTAAAATGTCCCATCATCATCAATACGTGATTGATCGAGGAGCATGAGTCTCCCTTGCTAGATCTTGGAAAAGAACCATAAGGTGATAGGTTGGAGCATTTCCGATCTCAATGGGATAAATCCTACTTTGTGTTCACAACATATCTACTCGAAGGAAGATGCTAAACCCTCTCGTTAGTTCCAGCTTCGGCTGAATCCAAACTTACACGAGGTCGTGAAGAAGGAGATAGAGAAATAGTGTGATGCGGGTTCTATTTATCCCATCTCTGATTCCAAGTTGGTGGCTCTACTTCACATTGTCTTGAAGAAGTCGGGCATTCAGATTATCACCAATAAGGATGGAGAGGATATTGCGAAGCAGATACTCATGTCATGGTGCATCTATGTGTATTACTAGCTCCTAAATGTTGCGACGAAGAAGGATCACCCTCCCCTTCCTTTCATTGATCAGATACTAAAGAGACCAACATGAAAAGAGGTTCTTCTACTTCTTGTGTGGGTACTCATGCTACAATCAAGTAGATATATATTCCGAGGACCAGTAAAAAACCACCTTCACATGCCCTTTCAGAACGTACGCGTTTAGGCACATGCCTTCAGGCTATGCAATGCTCCAGGAACATTCCAAATGTGCATGATTGTGGTCTTTGTTGAGATGGCAGGGGACTATAAGGAAGTATTTATGAATGACTTCTCGATATATGAGGATTCTTTTGATCTATATCTAAAGCATCTAGGCCGAGTCCTACAAAGGTGTTGCGAGGTGAATATGGTACTCTCGTTGGAAAAAAAAGTCAATTCATGGTGTAGGAGGGCATTGTGTTGTGGCACGTCATCTCCAAGAGGAAAATAGAGATTAACCCTACCAAGGTGGACGTGATCGGATAACTCCAACCACCAACCAACATAAAACAGTTTCAATCATTCATAAAGCACATTGGATTTCATCGAAGATTTATTAAGGACTTCTAAAAAACTGCCCGACTGTTGACTAAGCTCATAGGAAAAGACATAGAGTTTGTTATGAATCGCAAGTGTCTCGAGGCCTTTGAGCTTTTAAAGGAGAGAATTATGGATGCCCTAATCCTACATCCTCAGATTGGTCATTTCCCTTCAAGATCATGACAGGGTTTCCAACTTTGTTACAGGGGTCGTATTGGGACAAAGAAGGGGAGGCATACCATTCGCTATCCACTATGCAAGAAAGGCTCTAGAAACTGCTCAACGTAACTACACGGTTACCGATAAGGAAATACTTATTGTGGTATTTTCCTTGGACAAGTTCAGATTACTCCTCATTGGATCAAAAGTGAAAGTCCTCACAGATTACTCGGCACTCAGGTACCTCATGGAGAAGAATACATGAAGGTGCATCTACTCATATGGATTCTTTTGCTTTATATTTGGACTTGGATATCAAAGATAGATCTAGAGTGAAGAATGTAGTAGCTGGTCACCTCTCTCTTCTCGATCGGGCTGAATCTTCCAACCCTACACCAATTCAAGACTCCTTCCCCGACAAGTCATTTTTTTTGTAAACTCTCTCCCATTATATGCCAATATGGTTAACTACTTGGTTTCTATACAAGTTCCTCGTGATTGGACCAAGAGCCGCATTGACCGACTGAAGTTGGAATCTATGAACTAGCATTAGGAGAACCCACTCCTTTTTTTCAAAGGACTGGATTGTGTCTAGAGGAGATATATTCCTCGGGAGGAATACAAGAGTGTCCTCATTCACTTCCATACTCTAGAGGCAGAGGGATACCACTCCGGTAAGAGGATCGCATGGAAGGTATTACAATGTGTCTTCTAATGGCTTACTCTGTTTCATGATGCATATTCCTTCGTGAAGTCGTGCCCAGTCTGCTAAAGGATTTGAGGAACCATTGGTTCTTTTTATAGATCGATCAGTGAACTGAACATATGACCTGGATCTCTTAGAGGACCTAGATTGAGTCTCTCAATTAGTATAAAGGGTAAGAGATTAATTGAGGATCAGTTATCTAATACATTGTGTGTAAATGCAGTATCAACGATTTGATTTGTCACATAGTGAGCACCCATATCATGTTTCTTCCTCGAGATCTCACTACGAATGACAAAATTTGTTGCTATGGATATCACATGTTTTTTTGTTATGGTGTTTTTCTTCATGCTTGTGCTCATAGGTGTACATTTTGCTTTGAAGTACGTCTTCATAGCAGGTGTGACATCCACAAACTCATCAAATGGCATCTTGACCTTAACATAATCCTTGCAAACTCGTACCATCGCATAATCATCTTTTTTAATTTTCAGATTTTTCTTCCTTCCCCCCTTCAAGGGCACGGGGAAAGGGGATTATTGGAGGAGATGGAAGAGACATATCAGAATCAAAATTATGAAATCTTGTACTTCTATTCAAATCAGAAAAATATTCATGCATAGGACTCTGAACTGAACTGGCGCAGTGCTCGTAAGTAAATAATGCAAATTGCGGGGAATCCAATGGTAATACTTATGTTGGTCGAGTTGTGAACACCTCATCTCTGGCACTCTCATCCTGACCAATGGGTGCTCCTCCTACTATTGTGATGCTGACGATTCTCCTCTTTTTCCAAGCCTTCTCAAACAGATGTGCGTGTTCCTCCTCCTCTCGTTCTTTTGCCTTGTTCGGCATTTACACAGTCCTTCAGTTCTTGAGAGAGATGGGATGAGTAGCGTCATACCAAGATCGATCTCATGTCCAGAAAATGAGTGATCGGGAATACATACCTGATCCTTATGTTTTAGCTATGGTGGTTGGTTCAGGTTATTAGGATTGACCTGAATCTAGGCAGGAAGCGAGGCCTTAGGTGTCGAGTGCTCATCATGCCATCGTGACACTTGATTGACTTCAACCGTCATGTATGCATATCATTGGTTATCCTCTGGAGTTGATCGAAAATATACTGAAGATCCGAGGTGTTCGCATTGGATGGCCCAACCTCTTGTATCTAAGGAGGCTTCTAGTACTGGTACTGATAGCCACGTGATGGTCTCTACTGGAAATTTTGATGCGGCTAGCAGTACAACTGTTGAATAGATGTTGGGCCATGATGGCCCATTTGGAATTGTTGCATATGCTTATAGGTGGGGGTTGAACAAAAACGTCGTCGTGCAGAAGCAGAGTTGTTGGGATCAGTAGTGTACCATACTCCTTTGATATCCCACACTTGTGGAGATTCCTCATAGACTACCTCAGCTAGTGGTTCGATCTGCTGATAAGACTAGACATTGAACTAATATTGACCAATATAGTTCCCATGCATTGGATGCTTCTGAATGTGGTGGACTCGACACATGGGAACATGAGGTGCAGATGGGGCTTGTAACCTCAAAAATGTTACACTCTCAGTTAATTCTTTCACCTACCTTGGCAAATCTTACGAGATTTTCTAATTCGGTGACCTTATGGAGTTCACCGACCTTCTAGTTGATATGTTTCATTATGGTCAGCTTATCAAATATATTCCTCATATTCAGGATCAGATCCTATGCTACCTTACTCATGGTCTTATTGTCCACCTCAGCCGGTGCTCGAGCAAGGGGGTCTGATGATAGGTTGTGACCGTGGTCGGTGAGCAACTAATTTATGCCATCTATTCGAAGATTCTTCAAACAGAGTCAGCATTTTTGTTCAAGTAACTACCTCCATAGGCAATGCTCATTAACCCTTGCATCTTCAGGGTAAGACCACAAACTCTGTATTAAAACATGCCTAGGTATGTCATGACAGGGACATTTCTGCAATAGATCTTTAAATCTCACCCATGCATTGTGGAAAAGCTCATGGGAGTACTGAGCGAAGCTCATGATTTGGGCTCTCATCTAATTAGTTCGATTTAGAGGATAGACTTTTTTTAAGGACAAGTCTTTGAACTGATTCCATGTGGATACTATTGTCCCCAAATTCTTCAACCAAGATGTTGCCTTATCTGTAAAGGAAAAAGGGGATCACACGCATCCTAATGTATTCTTGGTTGATTCGAGGACTACTCCAATTATCACATATTATCTCGAACTATTGCTAAAATGCGAGGGGCTCTTTCTATCTCATTTCCCTTGAATTTAGGAAGTAATGACAGGAAGTAGGGCTTCGGGTCATGTGCTTCTTGAGGAAGTGCCGACCTAATCTAGCTTTGGTTCTAATTCAATGCAGGTTGTAAGCTTCTATTATCGGTTCATCTTCTCCTCTTGTGGCTCTCAAACAATTTACCTCATCTCTAAGTATCTGATTCAACTGCTCTGTCTGTGTCATTCTAGCCAATATTATTTGAATGGGATCATTTTGGTTCTCATCTTCTGGCGTTGGTCTTTTGGACAACATATCTGCTTATTATTCCTTACTGTCATCAAAAAGTGGATTAAGCTCTTGGTGAAGAAAAATATCTAAAGGTACCGAGGAAAGGGACACTTTCAATGATAGAGGAGTACAGGAGATTGATCTAGGTCTGATCGTACCCTAACACAAGAAGATGAAATCTACTTCCTAGAAGAGGATCATATAGCATATGGGAGGTGCCTACAAAGAGAGTTATCGCAGATCCAGAAAGATGTGAAAGTGGAGTCCCAATTTAAATCACTCCAAATTTCCATATTTCGATTTCAAGAGATAGAAGTGGGAGCACGATAATCAAGTCAAGATATGAGAGAATTCTGTAAAGGCACGTAATACACGGTCTTTTGCATGCACACAATTCATTACACAATGCAAACCCCGGGTTCACCAACTTTACACAATGAAGGCCCCAGAGATTCAACCAATTATCTTTTTGTTTTAAGTTAGGTGATAATGTAATCTTTGAATTCGTTACACACAAGTGGGTCTCCCAGATGCCTATATGTGATTTTACTATTCTTCAATCAAAGGAGTGATCTGCATGGGTTGTCGCGTTATATCACATCCCTAAAGGAAATAGTATACTCACACACCCAAAACGTCTCTATAAGGCCAGAGGCGAGTGCTTGCAGCTCCCAAACCTGCATGAGTTGGATTTGGAGACTTAGGGTATACGTCCATGGTTTTGGGCTCTAACCTCAAGGTTGCGTCTTCACCCATTCAAAGTTTGGAGAAGTGCCTACATACAAGGATGGGTTACTCTCTCACATATAATGATTTTCAATTTTATTTGATTTTTTGATCAATAATGTTTAGTAGTCTTAATTTTCAAATTAGGTATCACTTGTTTTGAGTATAAAATCAAGCATTCCTACGAGACAACCCAAATTCATTTTTGTCCTAAGTGAGAAAACATAGAGAGAGGAGTCAAAAAAGCTGACACAAATCGATGCAATGGTGATGCATGCTCAGGTAGAAATACTTATAGTAATCCTCATCATCTCCATGCAGTATGTTGGAAAGAAATAAGTTTTACACTATATGATGCACTTGAAAACCACTCCCTAGACAAATAGTTCTATTAGCGAGTGAAGAATAATTTAATTTCACCAAGTAAAATGTCTGGTGTAGCTTTTAGTGAATGTGTTATCCTAAGACTATGAGCGCAACCACAGTGTAGTCCTATGTCTATGTCAATCACCACAAATCAATCATGGGCCCCTGACCACTTGGGTCGAAACATGCCAAATGTCCAATGTTCGGGTACACACACAAGTCTTCAAAAAAAGATCATTGGAAATTAGCAGTCATTACAATTTATTTAAAAAAAGTGTCTGAAAATAAAATAGTTATCTAATCTAAATACTAAGTATCCAATCTGAACACTCTCCCTCCAAAAGAAAAACTTTTCTTCATGCCTCCTCAGCGAGCTCGATCCATAGAATCGCTCACCTCTAGTCTCCTCAAGTTGCATCGACCCCCGAAAAAATCGCCTCAAGTCCACCATGTCTCTTGCACAAAAAGATATTTATATTAGAGAGAAATACATATACATATATAAGGAAGTTAAATAAATAAAATGTTGAGAAATAAACAAAAAATGTTCACAAGAAAAATCGAGGGTCAAACTACCCAAGGGATGGAAAAGCTATGCACTAAGTCATATAAAAATCAATCCTAACTGTATACCTCCCCGTCAATGGTGTTATTTGACAGATCGATAAATAGCCTTGGTAGTTTTGTCATTTTTAGTTGTAGCATGGAAATCAATGATCAATCAAAATTATAAGAAAATAATGTTCAATTACTTTAATGTGGTATTTGTTTATTTTACTTGGACAAGTCCCAAGATCAGAGTTAGGAGGTAATATGAGGGTGTAGAATTAATTTTTCGAATAACCCGGTGTTAGGTTTTCAAAATAGGAATCTTTTACATGTTTTTTGGGATTTTGCAATTTTTTATTGAGTTTTGAATTAAAGATATAGTGAGTCGAAACAAATATGAGATGAGTGATTTTATTATTTTTTTACAAGAAAATAATATTATGCAATGTGTGAAAATAAAATAATGCAATGATTTTTTTAAAATTTCAATGATGGCCAAATCAATTATGAATGCAAAGAAATACGAGAAAATAGGCAACTTGCCCACAAACAGAACTTAGATAGTGGACAAACAAAATCTTTCTTCTTAGACCAATCCTGATTGCAAGTCAGCTTTTGACCTCGACTAACATGGGCTAATTAATGTGTTTTAGGTGAACTTGGGAGTATGATTCTGTAACTGAAAGATCCTTGCAAAAATTTCAAAGTTGATTTAAAAGTAGATCTTGAAAGATTGAGTTCCACAACCCTCTTCACAACAACCCCTTCCCATATATCAAATTTCTTTCTTGATGAGTCTATCAAGGAAAAGAAAACCATGTCTACCTCCATTTCCTTCCTAACTTAGGACAAGAGCTACCTTACTCAATGTAGAGTTATCGTACACATTTTCTGTCAGTTTCAGATCAAAATGACTCAATGTCCTTCGATCCCTTCTGAATAGAAATGGAGGAATTCCTCTAAACACCTGAGGATGATCGATTGATCAACTTAAAAGTTCCACCTTTGTTTAACCAATCTCTGTGATAATTTATTCATTGTGGTAGCTAATAAATAGAAAATCATATTGTTAACACTAACACTTCCTCAAAATTCACAATCACTCTGTTTGGACCTCCTATTGATGCATCTTTTAATAATGGATCCTAGTGCTCAATTATGATTTATGAATTTCAAAGTCATCGATATTGCCATTCAAGATAATTTGGAAGGTAACAACTGTTGAATCACACTTAGTGTTTGAGGATTGTACTCCCATGAACAATCAACCCCATGTTGTGAACCTCAAACCTCTTCTGCTCTCCAGTCATCTTTACACTTGAAAGAACTCCAAGAAAATATCTGATTTCTCCTTTGATATACCTATCACACTTGATTTTGGAATTCATTTTTCGGTTTGGCTTGATTTTGGAATTCATTTTCTCGGTTTGGCTCACTCATGACATGTCACTCACACATGGGATTGACCATTCATCTCTTTCATCATCAAGCCATGTTAGACACTCTTTCACCTTCATCTATCCTCTCTCTATAATTTATGTCACAAGCAATGTACTCTTATTATACCCCTATCATCCTTTGCCACTAGAATCATCACAAATTTTCTAACACATATACTATGTAATCAAAGAACACTGCTTACTTCTAACCCTGGAGCCTAGTCGGAGGAGTTAAATCCAACAAACATCATGGGAAGTCTCCCATGTTTATCTCTTAGATATTTTCATTCATCTCCATTTCCCCCTCTTTTCTCAGTTGTACTCCAAACTAAGCTTGGACAATCCCCGTAAAATAAAAAACATTACAAACTTAGAAAAATATAAAAAGAAGCATTTCCTACCGTTAAGGATGCAATCATATAGGGTATGTATGTATCTGGTTGTCATCGTTTTTATTTTAAGCATATATAGATATGCATTTTTATTTTACCGAATATAGATATGGATAAAGATATAAGTTTTTTCATGAATACGAATATGGATACATATATTTCCATCAGTTTATTTTGAGGATATGGATACATATATGATTACAAATTTTTCTAGCGAATACGAATCCAAATATTTGTATTACCGAATCTATGTGTGTGTATTTGTAGACATGTATCAATATGTATATAAACATTTATATAAATTTAGTATAGGATTATACGTAATATAATGCATTTTGGTCATTTTCAGATGCATGAAGAAAAATATACAAGGTAACTTACAAAAATAGTCTCGACTATACCTTAGTTACCAATCGGAGACCTTATTTCGGAGATGTAATGAAGAGGGGTTCGATTTTTTAATCTCAAATATAGGCTTTCATATGTTTTCTGTGACCCTTCTAGGTCGACTTGAAATAGTAAAGTTGAAAATCTCTACTTATTTTCTTCATGTTTTACTAAATTCCAAAAATATCTGCATATACCTAAAATCTCATATTTAAATGTTTCCTTTTTATGCATTACATTATTTTCAAAAAATACATAAAGTTTTAAAGTTTAAAAAAAATAAAAATTTCTCCATATTTTCTACATGTTTAAAAAATCCAAAAACATTGGCATATACTAAATCCCATTAATTTTACAAAAAATCAAAAGATATTCTTTTCAGAAACATCTGTAAATATTTTTTTCAAAAATTCAAGAGTATATATATGTTGTCCCAGCTATCTTCCTCTTTACTTTTTGGAATTTGAAGTCTAGTTTTTACAAGTTTTGGACTTGGATTATGATGTCATTAATATAGTTAATTTCATAGACTTTATTAGGCATTGAGTATTCCGGTTCTTCATATTCGCTTTGGACCTATTTCTTTGATTTTTTTCTAGTTTTTGACATCGACCAATTTTATGTGTCTTATTAGATTGACTTAAACAACGTTAAACACTCATTTATTCTTGATTGAGTTTTAACATTTGCACTTTACCACATATCTCAACTAAATTTGTTTATGTGAGACTCTATTTCAATCTCTAGCAACAGAGGGAGTAGTTATAATTGTTGTGCCACATGATGCCTCAAATGAGCCTAAGGTTAAGGAATTCGACAAACTAAGTTTGGAGACCACTTGTTATCTATAAGTTTGAGTCTATCAGCAAATTTACCTTGTATAGTGTACTCAAAAGACATATTATATGTCTACTCTCTTGACTCTTTATGGTACAAAATTCTAATGAAAATAAGGTAAAACAAAAGGGATACCTATATCAATATCAAAGATGCCAACACAGAATAGAAATATGTTAAAGAAATCTGCCAAGATAGCCCAACTCTACTAAATAAATTTAAAAAGGAGCTCAAGATTATTCTATGCAAAAAAATGAGAGCAATGGACCAAAGCAACCTATAGAAAACTCCAAAAAATCCATATTCTCTACTAGTTTGCTCCCAATATCTATTAACATAAACAGACTTAGACGAAGTGATAATGAGCTTAGGCTTAGGGAGAATGAAGACTTTATACTTATGAAATCTCTAGATACCTTGGTATCGGTTGTACTCTTATCTTCTCTCACAAATATGGAAGAGTTATAACATTCACACACAGTCCAAAATCTACTCATTATTAAATAGAATACATGATGACTAAGATGATTTGACTACAGATGGAGCCATCTAAAGTTTGTAGGACTTGAAGATTGTTGAACTAAATATTGAATCTAAAGGGAGTTTTTACACATCATTGATATATATGCCAACTCAATCTATAATTATGTTTAAGCTTGGCCAAGGGTTCCACGACATTGTGAGTACATCTGCTACAAACATTCATTTGTACATTCTTTATTTTCAATTTCCTTTCCTCTATCTGATTATTGTCTTGCTCAGATTTAGTAAGATTTAAGCATAGGTGTGTGATGAATCATGGATTTATTATGCAAATAAGCCTAATTTGAGCAAAATCCCAAGTTAGAGCCTTACACTTCACTTCATTTTATGTTTGCATCGTGTTTATTTCATTATGCATGGTATCTAAAATCTCTTAAAAATTCCATAAAAGATAATCGTGTAAAAAACCATTAGTAATAAAAAGTTTGCTTGATATATTTACTCACTTTCAATATAGAGTAAATTACAAAGAAGTCCTTGAACTATACAATCGGTTTCAATATCACACCTAAACATTAAAAGGCAACAATGTGGTACCCAAACTTTAAGATTTTTCTAATTGTGATCCTTGAATATTAAAGCAATCTTAAATTTCAAGGGTCCAAGACCACAATGAGACAAATCTTAATGTTCAAGTACAACGTTTTTACCTGTCAAAGTTCAGGTATGACATTAAAATTGCGTGTATAGTTCATGGACTTGATTGTAATTGACTCTTCTATATATTTAGTTTAAAACGAATAACTAGCATTAATTTATTTTGATGGTTGCAGATCAATGGACCAAAAGGCCACTTAGGATCCTTTGCAAGAGCCAAAGACGCCCACCACCGTATTTAAAAAAAAAAGAAATTAAAAAAAACAAACAAGAGATGTCATCGGCAATGACATCAACAACCTCCCTACTTCAACCTTCTGGGGGCGTTCGAATCGAGAACAAGCAGGAATAAGGATGGGAAATAAGCTGGAATATACACTATTCTTGTTCGGCTGGAAGGATAAAAATAAGGAGAATAAGGTGTAATAAGGGTAAGTAAGTGTTATTCTCTGTTTGGTTGGCACATGAGGGATAAGGAATAAGGTAATAAGTTGGTGGATAAGGAGGACTAAGGGAATGGTTAAGTGAAATAAGGGAGCAGATAAGGTGGAACTGCCACTTCGTCCGTTGTCACAGGCTGCAAGAGTGGTCGTTGTCCATAACCCATTGATGAATCTCGTATTTATCATGCTATCAATGCTTAATTCCCCTACCTTAATTAATCCAATAAAAATCACTGATAATTCATTCATTTTATCTTGTGTTATATTGTATATAAACTATGTATATATTCTAACTATATTTATTGTAATTAATTACGAACATATTCCTTATTTTTATTTCTCATTAAAAACCCCTAAAAATTAGGATTAATATTGTATATAATTGTTCTAACCTTTAAAAGAGATAAAAAATACAAAAAATCAAACCTCAAAGTAGTGTTTTGACATCTTTTGACTTTTTGTTCAACATCAAACTTGTAGATCTCATCGAGATCTACAACTTTTATGTTTCAACTTTTTCTTACTTTTATCTCTAACTAATTCTTTTACATTTTTCTTTATTTTAACATTTCTGATTTTTCTGGTGCGACCACGTGGCGCTCTCTGGAGCCGCCACGTAGCCGCCCCCTCCTTCCGCCACCCGTCACTCTCCTAGCCACTCATCGCTCGCTCCATCTCCACCGTATGATATAATCTCAGATCAGATCCCTACCACCCCATATGCCTTAATCCTAGCCACCCGATCCACTACCTATCCTACGGCTGCCCGCGCTCCATGTCGCCCCTTCTCCCATCACCCTTGGATCGAACACATCTCTCCATCGTGGCTGCTCTTTAGCGCCTATCCCTCAGCCGTAGGATCAGATTTTATGATTTGATCCTAGCCCTTCACCTGAGTCCCCTTCAAGGACCGTTGGATCTCAAGATCGAATGGTCAAGGTATCATCTCCTACCTCAAGCGCCCGGTCTCCAGGCGTTATGCCTCATCGATGCTCCTCCCCCTTCCTATTCTGGAGGACACTCCGACCATATTCTCTCTCTCGTAACACCACCCCCATGTCGATCATTCCTCCACCATCCCCGCGTACATCATCACTACACCCCCCTTCACTCCACCAGTCGTTACCACCGTCGCCATTACACCCCTTGACCACCTGTAACGCCTCCACCTCCTCCTATAAAATCACCTCCCACGACCCCCGAGACCTCCATCCACCAATCAAGGGGGCTCCGCCCTAGCCTCCTCCACCCTTCGGTGACAACGGAGGGTGGCTTGTGGAGGCGATAATGGCCGCTGCCTCTGGTGTGATCGATGGCCTTCCCGGCCATGTCACGGCCGCCTTGGCATCGCTGAGCATCGTGCCCCAGGCTGAGCATGTCGTGCGACGACCGGAGGCTCTCAAGGAGCCTCACCCTAAGTCTCCCCGACCACCTTCTTCCTCCTCGCTTCGGCCAGGTACTTCTCTCTTTATTTTTCTTCAATTTTCTCAGATTTATCCCCACACCTACGCTCACTTCCACCGACTCCTAACTAAGCCATGAGATCCGCAACTCCACCATCATCTTTGTCAACGCCTCCACTCACCTCTCCCCTTCTCCAGAATCCCTCCCCACTCCGATTCACCCCCTTTGTCGTCACTAGCGGAGGAAGCTTCAGGCCTCCACCTCCCATCGATTCCACGGCCTCCACTCACCTCACAACTCACTCACTTCATCACGCGCACGCTTCGACTATTATATAACCCATGCATTTCTTCAATATACGGAGTCCACGCCCCCATTCCGATCTCGTGCTTCAACTCCAACGACCTTCCTCTGCCTTGCTGCTCCAGACGACGATGAAGCTCCATCTTGTCTACAGGATCTTCGCCAGCCCTCCAGCAAGCTCCCTCGACCTTCAAATGAGTCCTCGGAGCACAGAGGAGTTACATGGAGGTCGCCGGAGCGTAGCCTCCTCCGGCGTCCTACGATGCAAAAAGAATAGCAGTTACCATCCGATCATCTGGATCAGACAATCCAGATGATGACACGTGGCTTATTCGAGCCTTACGCCTAGCCTTCAGGCTTGGATTCATCGAGCCTTACATCGAGCGACGCTTCACGCCATGTGTGCCCGAGCCTGCGACGCCTCCCGAGCCTAGCTCCTCATGTGCCCAGGATCTGAGGTCTTGGGCAAATTGCAGAGATGACTCTGGACGTTTTGGAATTTGTATTTTGGTCCCCATGCACGTGCCTCACGCACGCGCCTGAGTATTTACAGGGAGGACCCAACCGGCTTCTGGAAATTACAAAAAAGTCCCTGCACACCTGGATAAATTGTAAAAAGAACCCTGTCGATTTTTCCAAATTACAAATAGGTCCCTCTAGAGACCTATTAGTGATTATTTATCCATTTATTTCTTGTATTTTTATTGCATTTATGCCCTTGCACTGTTTACTTCATATCTTGAGCATATTTAATCAAAATTGCATGATTTTAGTGTCATTTTGTTCCTTATTTCATCATCTATATATTGTCATAGTTAATTTTTTTGTCTGACACCAAATGAAATATGATGAATTTTTATTGCTAAATAGTGTTGTTTCTCTATATGTCTCTGCCATTAACAGATGATTGTTTGCATTTTTTAGTGCTCAAGTTGACTATGAATTTAAAGCTATAATCTGATGCTCAATTATGTGATATTCTAAGTCATATTTGTAATACTCATCGATTTCATATCATTCATCTTGCATCCTCTTAAAATTGCATTGAAAAGTCAAACAAAAATGCATGCATCATATAATTTCATTGTTATGCATTCTAGTATGCACATCTGCATAAAGACCTAAAATCGAGAAGATAATCACATATCAAACAAAATTTGATGAATAGATTAAAGAGGCTCGTGTCCCTGTGTTCGACCTTGGTAGACTTGCCAAGTATAAATTTTCCAAAACATTCAAAGATTGTGGTCTTTGACGAACCGGATTTTGCCTCCTATACTACAATTATCGACTATTAAAGAGACGAATTAGACGTTCATCAAATGACGTTGTTGCCGGGGACACGTCTCACCTTTATTTATTTGTCGAATTTTAATATATTTTTTTGTGTAGAATATTTTTAAAATTTGCAGGTCTTCTCCACATACATTATTTTTGCATCATTTCTGCTGATTATTTTCCTCGTTAATTTTCTAACATTCTTCTTTTGTGGCAAGGCTCATGAAGATCGAGGACGATTGATCTCCATGGAGGCATGGAGTTGGGAGCTCTCGCTGAGAAGGCTGCAGAAGAAAAGAGGAAGAGTTCAAGGAAGACCAGTCAACTCCACATGCATTTTCATATTATAAAAAAATGAATCATGTGCATTTTCTTAGTAGCCCTCGTTTGAGGGCTCATTTGTGTAAAAAGAAAAGAAGAAAATAAAAAGAAAAGAAAAAAAAGTAGATCACAGGATGATCTATCCCCCACCCCCACATGCACATATACAGCAACATCCCCCCGTGCCCCACCACCACCACCTTCTCTGTATATTTCACACAATCACCCCCTCCCCCCTCCTCCTACATCTGAATATGTAAGAATGCACACATGCACACAAACCCTCTCATCTTCTTTATAACCTCTGTAAAAACTCACCCCCTCTCACTCCACTCATCTATATAAAAACATACCCTAACCCTAACAGCCTCGGACCCCCATCTCTATTTCCAGTCGTCTACTTAGGCTATTTTCATCCTAAGTATATGGGGAAACTGACCATCATTCCTCCCTCGTTCAGTCTTCTTATACTTAGGTAATTTTGACCTAAGTATAGGGGGACCCTCCTCCTCAGTTCCGCTATATCACCCTATATTTAACCTGAGCCATGGCTTCATATCACTTGTGCTATAAGGACATAGCAAAAGTTACGTATAGGAGGGTATATGTATATTACTGTATATATACTTTAACCATAGCTCATGTTTTTAAAAATTTTGAAAATTCTTTTTTCTCAAAGATTTAAGTAAATATATGAACTGAGCTTTGTAAAAAAATCATGTAAAAACTTTTTCTTAAAGTTGAGGGATTAATTTTTTGTAAAAAATATTTCTTTTTTATAAAATTAACCTTTTTCAAAAAAAACTCTATAAAAATCTGAAAAAATAAAAACTTTTTCCTTGGTAAAGACTATGACTACTAGGCTTAAAATGAGTAGCTACTCTCAGTGAGGGAACTTAGGTCTCCCTTAGCAGATTGGGTGGTTTAGATGACATTGTATATGGCTCCGTCTTCAAGTAACACGAGTCCATCTAACGGTTCGTACTTACGCCCAACTGGCTGAGAGTGGACACAACTATTCATATGAGCCTGGGCCAGTCATTTTCTTTCAAAGAAATTAAAGAAAGTTGTTTGAAAAAATAAAATCCATAAAATTTTGTAAAAGATAAAAATCATAAAAATTCACTAACCGAGGAGTTGATGTATTCCTGACACATTCACATTCACTCAAGGCTTAAGGATTTTGAGGACACTTGCTTTCTGTGATCTTGAGAGTCTGATTTAAACATCCTTAGTCATTAAGGTTTTTAAGCTTAATTACCCACACTTCCCTAGTTTGAAAGGTTTGAGTGCTCTATTGCACTTTCATCTCTACCTTCTAAAAGAATGTGATCAGTACATCACTTTCACAACTGCATGATTGATGAGATCAGTTGAGTTATCACTTGAGGAACCAGGACTAGTGATTTGAGTCTAGACCCGATCTAATGATGCTCGAGGATGGGATAAAGTTAACGAAGGCTTTAGGAAACCTGAGTGTCAGCAAATCCCTATCAAGTATGTGAACAAGTTCATACGCTATCTCTTGATATTTACCTAAGTGACAGGGTGCGATGAAACATAAATAATTGTTAATCAGTGTGCGCCAACTTTTGGTAAAAGCAGTGGAGCTAGTAAAAAAGAAAAGAAAAGAAAGAAACGTTCAAAGTAAAGCTCTATCCTCTAAAAGTCAAATGACCAATGAGCTTCCACCAATGGCGAGCGCTCCCAACCATTTTCGAAGTGTCCACTTGGACCAAGCACTAATTAGAACCAAGAAGTTAGGCTAGTACCATAAAATGGCTCTGCATCATATAGTGATACAAGTTTGGGTGTCAAAGGTATCTTAGATACTCAAAAGAGACATACCCCAGTGTACTCCCAGAAAAACAAGTGCAGATGACTCCGAATTCTCTTGATGAACACATTGATCAACAAAATAAAAATACAAGTGTTGAGTAATAAGGCACTCGAGAGGTCCCTTATTCCAATGTGAGGGAGAGAAAAATAGACACAATCCTGTGCCCTCCATCATCTGGCCATACATCTACATTTTCAAGCCTAACGAACTAATGAGACTGTTGGGTGAAGAAAGAATAGATTTATTCCACAGTGTTGAGGATTAGGTCTAGAGGAGAGTCTCCTGGACTGGAACTTTGGGTGATGCCTCGACTCGACTCAGGAATGCAGTAAACTAAATGTCATATCCTTATATTTTATGTACAAAAAGAGAGTCTAATAATTAGATAGGTCGTATTCCTTTTGACTAAAGAATGATTAATCCCATAATTTTAGGATCACTTAAATTAAGGGTCTTCGAAAGAAATGAGCCTTGAAATATTCACATGCACTGTCAGGAATTAATTCGACTCCCCCATTCTTTAGATGCTCGAGGATGAGCATAGTTTAAGTATAGGGGTATGATGAGTCCCATATTCATCATGCTAAAATCAATGCTTAGTCCCCTATGTTAATTAATCCAATAAAAATCATTGATAATTCATTCATTTTATCTTGTGCTATATGGTACATAAACTATGTATATATTCTAACTATATTTATTGTAATTAATTACGAACATATTCCTTGTTTTTATTTCTCATTAAAAACCCCTAAAAATAGGATTAATATTGTATATAATTGTCCTAACCTTTAAAAGAAATAAAAAATACAAAAAATATCAAAACCTCAAAGCAGTGTTTTAACCCTTTAAAAATACATCCAAAAATATACTTTTGTACAAATGACCTCTTTTGACTTTTTATCCATCATGAACCTGTAGATCTCATCGAGATCTACAACTTTTATGTTTTGACTTTTTCCTAATTTTGCCTTTAACTAATTCTTTTAGATTTTTCTTTATTTTAACATTTTCTGATTTTTCTGGTGCGACCACGTGACGCTCTCTGGAGCCGCCACGCGGTCTCCCCCTCCTTCCGCCGCCCGTCACTCTCCTGGCCATTGGATCTCCCTGGCTACCTTCTATTTCATCCGTTCCTTTCCCACTAAATTCCAACCGTCAGGTCTCCCCTGCGATTTGATCACCGTTGCTCCTTTACACCTTCTTCTCAGCCACCCGATCTCCCTAACATCCTATGACCTCCCACGCTCCACGTCACCCTCTACATCTCCACTGTAGGATGGGACTCCAAGTCCCATTTGAACCGCATGTATCCGACGCTCCTCCTGACCGCTGGATCTCCATTCCCCTGCCTTCATCACAACCGCTTATTACTCGCTCCATCTCCACCATCTGATCTGATCTCAGATCAGATCCCTACCTCCCCCATCCGCCTTAATCCTATCCACCCGATCCACTTCCTATCCTACGGTCGCCCATGCTCCACGCCGCCCCTTCTCTCATCACCCTTGGATCAAACCCATCTCTCTATCACGGCCGATCTTTAGCGCCTATCCCTCAGCTGTAGGATCAGATCTTATGATATGACTAGCCCTTCGCCCGAGCCCCCCTTCAAGGATCGTTGGATCTCAAGATCCAACGGTCAAGGTATCATCTCCTACCTCAGGCGCCCGGTCTCCAGGCGTTACGCCTCGCCTATGCTCCTCCCCCTTTCTATTCTGAAGGACACTCCAGCCATCTTCTCCCTCTCGTAGCGCCCCCATCATGTCAATCGTTCCTCCGCCATCCCCGCGCACATCATCATTACACCCCCCTTCACTTCACCAGGCATTACCACCGTCGCCATTACGCCCCTCGACCACATGTAACGCCTCCACCTCCTCCTATAAAATCACCTCCCACGACCCCCGAGACCTCCATCCACTAATCAAGGGGTCTCCGCCCGAGCGTCCTCTACCCTTCGGTGACAATGGAGGGCGGCTTGTCGAGGCGATAATGGCCGCTACCTCCGGTGTGATCCATGGCCTTCCCAGCCATGTCGCGGCCGCCTTGGCACCGCTGAGCACTGTGCCCCTAGCTGATCACGTCATGAGATGACCAGAGGCTCTCAAGGAGCCTCAACCGAAGCCTCCCCAACTGCCTTCTTCCTCCTCACTTCGGCCGGGTACTTCTCTCTTTATTTTTCTTTAATTTTCTCAGATTTATCCCCACACCTCCGCTCACTTCCACTGATCCCTGACTAAGCTCTGAGATCTGCAACTCCACCATCATATTTGCTAATGCCTCCGCTCACTTCTTCCCTTCTTCAGAATCCCTCCCCACTTCGATTCACCTCTTCCGTCGTCACTAGCGGAGGAAGCTTCATGCCTCCGCCTCCCGTCGCCTCCATGACCTCCACTTACCTCACAACTCACTCACTTCATCACACGCACGCTTTGGCTATTTATGTAACCCATGTAGGTCTTTAATGGACGGAGTCCACGCCCCCATTCAGATCTCGTGCTTTAACTTCGTCGACCTTCCTCTGCCTTGCTGCTCCAAATGACGATGAAGCTCCGCCTTGTCACTGGGATCTCCGTCAGCCCTCCAGCAAGCTCGCTCGACCTTCAGACGAGCCCTCGGAGCACAGAGGAGTTACATGGAGGTCGCCGGAGCGCAGCCTCATCTGGCGACCTACGGTGAAAGAAGAATAGCAGTTACCTCTGTTCATCTAGATCGTACGTTCCAGATGATGACATGTGGCTTATCCGAGTCTTACGCCTAGCCTCCAGGCTCGGATCCACCAAGCCTTACACCGAGCGACCGCTTCACGCCACATGTGCCGGAGCCTGCGACGCCTCCCAAGCCTAGCTCCTCATGTGCCCATCACGTGAGGTCCTGGATAAATTGCAAAGAATACATAGAATGTTTTGGAATTTGCATTTTTGTCCCCAAGCGCATGCCTCATGTGCGCGCCTGGGTATTTTATAGGGAGGACCCACCCAACTTCTAGAAATTGCAAACGGTCCCCACGTGTTTGGATAAATTGCAAAAGGGACCTTGTCGATTTTTTTCCAAATGACAAATAGGTCCCTCTAGGGACCTATTTGTGATTATTTATCCATCTATTTCTTGTATTTTTATTGCATTTATGCGCTTGCACTGTTTAATTCATATCTTGAGCATATTTAATCCAAATCGCATGATTTCAGAGTCATTTTGTTCCTTATTTCATCATCTATATATTGGCATAGTTAATTTTCTCATCTGATACCAAATGAAATATGATGAATTTTTATTACTAAATAGTGTATTTGCTCTAAATGTCTCTGCCATTAATAGATGAGTATTCACATTTTTTACTGCTCAATTTGACTATGAAATTAAAGCTATAATCTGATGCTCAATTATGTGATATCCTAGGGTATATTTGTGATACTCATCGATTGCGTATCATTCATCTTACATCCTCTTAAAATTGCATCGAAAAGTCAAACAGAAATGCATGCATCATATAATTGTATTGTTCTGCATTTTAGTATGCACATCTGCATGAAGACCTAAAATCGAGAAGATAATTACATATCAAACAAAATTTGATGAATAGATTAAAGAGGCTCGTGCCCTTGTGTTCGACCTTGGTAGACTTGCCAAATATAAATTTCCCACAACATTCAAAGATTGAGGTCTTTGACGAATCAAATTTTGCCTCCTATACTACAATTATCGACTATTAAAGAGGCGGATTTGACACTCATCTCCCATCAGTCTCCATGGAGTTTTCTGATTAGGGGAAGGAGAGCATGTAAAAGAGGCATTTGATCTTCAAGCTGCTTTGCATGTCAACTCATGTACAACGAAGGAGGTGTGCATCTCTTTAGGGTTCGTTTGGTTACTGGTGTATTCCAGTGTACACTAGCATACCCCTCGTTCCAACCCTCCCAACATGGGTTGGGATTACTTGAATTGACCCTACAATTTCTTTGGTATACTGTTTTTTAACTATATTCAAATAGCTAGGGGATACCCCAACCCAACCCAGTTACCAAACGGACCGGACCCTTAAGGAGCAAACACATCCTTAGCTGAAGGCAGTGGTGGATATAGAGACCCTGATTAGTCTATACTCTTTCTAACTTAAAAGTGAGTATCATCATAGTAAAGCTGCAATCCATATTGAACTGCTCGATTCCTCTCTCAATGCTTATGGTGAACCCCTTTGTTATAAGTAGTAGACTATCTTTCTTATCATTAGATGGATGTCTTCGCTCATGTTGGAGGATTTTGAAGAATGTCTCATGATATAAATATTCTCGTTTTTGCTATTCTAAGGAGAGTCAAGGTGAATTTGGCAAATTTCTTCTTTTATGATCATGAAATCTTGCTACTTGCCTTATTTGCCTTTTTCTATCATTTTTTTATATCTAAGCATCATAAATGATGTAGATCCCAATTTTGGTAAGATTATCTCTAAAGAGTGTTATTTTGATAACTCTTCCTTTCGCAAAGGAAAGCTTTCTAAAGTTGGAAAATAGCCTATACATTTGGACTTAAGTGGAGTCACCTCCTACCCAACTTAAACCTACTGAATACCCTCATACAATCTGCAAGTACCTTAGTCATACTTTAAACAACCATGGTATTCAAGGCTAGTCAAACTAAGACATTTAATTTGGAATGTCATTTATTCTATATTGGCAACAATATATGTATTCAAGATTTGAAGATAATGAAATCTCAAGAAAAATATTTGAAGAACGAGTTACAAAATGTCTTTATTCTTTTCAAGAGACTCAACAATGATTCACTAACTATTTCAATCTTGGGGTGATCGTGGTGGATCTTCAAAGCGTCCATACCCAGAATACCTTCGATTCTTTGATTTTGACCCCACCAACCCTCAATGACTGAAGTCTAGTACTAATCAATGTACAAGCTTTGTTTAAGAAAGACCCTCATATTTTTCTTTACTTTTTTAGTCTTTATTTATTTATCTTTGTATCGGACCATCTGCTTGCTTGGTATACTAATATATTTGTTTGCTTTCCTCTATTTATTTGTTGTTTGCTTGGTATACTAATATATTTGTTTGCTTTCCTCTATTTATTCGTTGTTTGTTCTCTGTATATTCATTGCTTGTCATATCTGTGTTATTCTTTTTGCTTATGACCAAAAGGGAGTTTGAAAGTTGATTACATGTTTACATGACTAGGTGATGAACCAGCCTAAGTGGGTATAATAATCGGTACTCGTTGTAGCACGATACTCAACCAATTAATCAGAACCGAAAAAAATCTCTGTGAGAAGTGTCCCGGCTTAAATTTATATCCCGAGCAAGTCCGGCGTCAAATACATGGAGGCGAAGGAACAACTTTAGGTCAAATCAGAACACTTAGGTCTAGGTTTCCAATGCAGATTTTTTTATATTTTTTATATGCAAAAATAAAAGCGAATCAAAATGCGTATGAATGAAGTTAATAAGAAAACACACAACTTAGCCAAATCAATTTTGATGTGAAATTTATCTGATTTAACCAAATTATATTTTTCCTACAAACCTAATTTATGATGAATGCAAAACATATTTTTTGGAATTTTAAGGGTTAAAATACAATAATGAAAAATGCACACTTTTTATGGATTTTCACATAATTTTTCACACAAGCTGAATGCAAAAATTATGAAAATTTTATTGAAAAATACATGATGAAACGAGACTGCAATAATGTTTTTTGGATTTTTTTGACAACATGTGCTTTTTATGAATTTATTTAATGAAAATAGAGTGACTATAAGTATTTAATTCCTAATAAATTCACGTTACCAATTTATCTAGAGAGCGAATTATCTCAAAAAGGTATTTTATATGAGAAATCAAGGAGACTTGAATTGCACAAAAATAATATATGTGGATTTAATTAAAAATTATTTACTAAAATCACTCCATAATTTATTTAAGGTACAAGACAACTCCAATTTATATGAAAATTTGTTAGTAATTAAAGCACATTTCAAGGCATCATATATGATTTTTGAGGAATTTAAAGCATCTGTGAATTAAATATGAATTTTAAGATCTCACAATGGGCAAAATAAGCAATTTTTACTAAAACATTTTTAATTAATTATCGAAAGTTCAAAAATCTAATAAATAGCCAAATGGTAGAGAATTAGTTGCTCAACAATATGGCACTTTTCACTAAAAATAAATGATGGTAAAAAGATGTCCAAATTAACACATGAACATAGGGGTATCCATGCAATTTTTGAAAACAAAACTTACAAGCAATCTATGTACAAGGGTGTTTTTTGCAAATAAAGAAACATGTAAAGTATGCAATATTTACAATCTAAAATTAAAAAATGAAAAAGAAGAAACCTTCTTCTTCCTCGATGGTCGGTGGAGGCTTGTGGTCGTGTGGTGGGTGACGGCCTTGGCGGTTGGCGGAGGCGCACGATGAGGAGGGAGGTGGTGCGCATGAGCGCAAGGAAGTGACCGCCGCTGGAGGCGGTGGCTGGAGGTGGGGCAGCAAGCAGTTAAGCAACCAAGGTTGGAATCTGTGGCATGGTGCTGGGTGGAGGGACGACGCAGTTGGAGGAGCTATGACGTGCGTGGGCACGGGGAGGTTGGAAGTGCGCTGTGACGACGTGAGTTGTGGTGGCCGGCGGTGGAGGAGGAGGGGGCGACCACCTACTGTTGCAATTTTTTCTTTTTTTCTTTTTTTGAATTTTTTTGTTGTGATTTTATTTTTTAGTTTTCATAAACATGGAATAAATAAAAGATGAAAAGATGATGGTGTGGTGATGGCGATATACTAAACGAATGAAGGTGTGTGACGTGATGTGATAACAAAAATGCATAAATAAAAACGATGATAAAAAATAAAAAGGAGGATTACCTACGATGGAAGCGGGCGCCTGTGGTGTGCTCACGAGAAGTGCAGTCTTCGCTCAAATCGTCGGCGAATGATGAGCTCGAACAGCGTGTGGAGGCAGCTGCGATGTTGATCGGAATACCAACGGATCTCACCAAGGAGAAGGACATCGCTCTACTTCTTCGTTTGCTGTCATCGAGACGAGTGATCGGAGATCTCGATTTTCTCTCGCATAAAGGTGGATCAAAGGCAAAAATGAGGAGAAATAAAAAGAGAAGAAAAATGGAGGTTAGAAAAATGGTGGAATGGTGGAGTTGAATGGGAGGTTACATGAAATGATGGAGTTGAATGGGAGGTTAGATTAAGACTTGGTGGTTAAAGGAAGAAAATAGAAGTTAGAGTAGAGAATGAAAATAAATAAAATAAAATAAAGTAGGCTACTAAAAAGAAAAGATAAAATAAAAGAAAATAAGAAAATTGTAAACAAATTAACGAAGAAAAAACAAGGAACAAAACATACCATATGTACACTATTTTTGTTCTGTTCTAATTTTATTTTTTTATTTTTTTAATAAAAGATATTTACAAAAATAAAAATAAAATAAAATAATAGAAATAAAATAAAACAAAAAAATATTTTTTTGGATTTTTTAAGAAATGAGAAAAGTAAATAAAAATGAGAAAAAATATGTACATTACATACAAAGTCACTTTGTCATATTTTCAATGAGAAAATATTTTTTGAGATTTTCTAATTATGTCATTTATTAAAATATATAATAAAAACTAATAGAAAAATAAACAAATATAGATTAGATTTGTACAAGAAAAATCAAAGTCACATTTATTGCATTATGTACAATATACAACTAGGTCCCAAAACTCAAATTTTGTAGACGAGCTCTAATTTTAATGAAACCACTTTCATTGGATAGATATTTTTCTAACTTAAATTTTAAAAGTGAGTTTCATGAATTTGGAGTTCATACGAAGCAGGAATTTGGCCGGGAAGTTGGACTTTAACGCTTTTTCTCTTTGAGATCTAGGAGTATTTATTTGAGGTAAAATTTATTTTATATTTTTATATTTTTATATTCATTTTTATAAACAAGTCAGAGAAAGAATTAGCTGAAAAGGAGTTGAAATGAAATTATTACAAATATATGAAGTTTGGGCTATTTATAGGTGAAAAACTCCTTTATTTTACAGCTTATTATTATTATTTTTTTGTACAATATAATATATAATAATTACTGTATTTTATTTACAAGAGTCATTTTATTAATTTATTAATTTTATGGATATTCCTTTGAGATTTTACTCAGGTATTTTGCTAAGATCAATATATTGAGATGATGAATCATGGATTCATCACTAGGAAGCAACTTAGTTATCTTATTTTCTTTTTCTAGTTTATGATACGAATAATTATTTTCTCATTCTAATCCTTACGGGTACTAGAGGCAGTGTATGTATTTAAGGGGAGGATGTTTTTATTTTCTCTAACCCTTCTAGACGTGCATGAATTACATGTTAAAGGGAGGATATAATTTTTTATGATTTGTACGCTTAACACATTTCTCTAGCATTTTTTGTATCGTATTTTCTTGTTATAAAAGGGGACTTGATTGAACAATTATCGTCAAGTGTTTTAATTATTCTTAAATTATTTTAATCAATGAATAAATGAGATTAAAACCAAGTCATATCGAATATTAATTAGGTAATTGTTTTATAATATTGACAATGTGATATATAATACAACACACCATTATTTGAACTACATCAAAGAAGAAAAATAGATGTCTGAGGATCAAAATGAGAGTAGATGATGTGTTCAGAACTATTAATATTGTTATCAAAGACAAAACATAATCAAGTGTGTCGTGTTTCTTTATCAAGTCAATTTATAGTAAACTATAGTCGTAGTTGTGTATTGTAAAATGTCTTTAAAAACACCTTCGACACACAATTTTTTACTTATTGCTATACATGTGCATAACCATATAAACAAGTACACACTTGTATGGATAAAGCGTCGCATACTTTCAGTATTGTTTCAACGGTATGAGACCCAATATATTGGTACAAAACAATTATATGCACCAGTAAATCTTGTTGCACTGATGCTTATCTTGACAAGTTCAAATTAAGGTTTCACATATATTGTAACACCCTTACATGTCCATGCATCCATGCATACCGATTCATTTTTTTATTGTTAGTCTCTTGAAATTATTCATTTTAATATGTCAATTCTTGTAACAATTATTGCACTAATACATCTTTACGTACACCAATACACTCTAGTTGTTGGACATGTTTTAGTATTTTTTTTCCATAATGCACTAGTACACTCTTTTTGCACTCTTACACCGGGGAGTTGGAGTGTTTATTCTACTATTTTAAGTAAAATATTTTTAATTCTTGCTATTCTTAGGGTTCCCTTATGCTTATAAAAAAATCCTACACTCTACCCTTTCAACATACACCAATAACACAATTCTCTACTCACACCTTCTCTAATCTTGTGAGAAAATTTTGTGTACTCAAAAGTATGTTTAGACAAAGCAAAGCGCTCTCGGTTCTTTTCATTCTTCACTACTCAACTTTTGCTCTTAGAAAGCCTTCTGCTCCAAAAATTATTCTTAGTTTCTATTTACATTTTTACACATTTTAAAGTCTTTATTATAACCATTCTATTTTATCTTAATTATTAGCTAAAATATTTTTTTTCACAAAAGGAAAATAAACCCTTGGCGAGGTTGCCTACTTTGTGGCGTTCTTTGTGAAAGTCTTTCTTCTTGTGTAGAAGATAAACTCGACTGAGGTTGTGTACTTTGTGGCATTTTGTGTGAATTCATTTCTTTTTTTTGTAGATGATAAATATCGCTAAGATGTGTGCTTATATAAAGGTTTGGAATACCTATAAGTAGATCGATTTAGTGGAGTGTTTATAATCTTTGGATAGGCCACACCCAAGCTTAGGACATAATCTCAATGCAGGTGAACATGTCTCTATATACAGTGTGGTCTGCTTGTTGTGATTTGTTTGTTGAACTAATTTATTTTAGGATTTTTACCATACTAACCCTAAATTCTTTTTAAATTACCTTCTCGACCTTGCAAACATCATTATTATCAGCTCGATCCCATAAATTTGCTAACCATTACACCACAAATCACGTGATTAACTCCCATCCATTTAACCGTTAAACATAACCAGATTCTGGTTAAAAAGATGTATATTGCCATATTTCTTTGCCAAAGTTACAAAAGATGCCTTCCTTCACTACCCTCCTCGCATCCCCTTCCCCTCCACCTCTGTCGACCGTCCCCAGCATCATCTCCCTCCCCGTGTCGCCCTCCCCCAATCATGCCCACGACCTTCACCCCCTTCCCCTCATGATCAGAACTCTAGCCCCGTCCCCCAGCACACAAGACCCCCCTAACTATGAAGAAGAAGCTCGATTCCCAGTGGTTCTCTCCCTACTCATGGTTCTCTACCTACAAGCAGTTGCCATGAAAGATGGACTTTACCCATCATGCTTTTCTGATCTACGCATGCTCTTGGTTCTCTCCATACCCATGAACTCTTCCATGAATTCTAATCAAAGGTACCAATAATCCATGGGCAAAGAGTTGGACACCGTTGTTCCCGAGAGGTGAGGCAGAGAGCTGGAGGTTATCAAGGTGGCTGCAAAAGATCTAATTCGATATGGACATCATGTAGTTTATCAAATAGACCACCACAACCGGTTCTACGAGCCACACGAGAAGGCATAGCTCGATCCATGCAACGAGCCATATCAGATGGAAGGTGGGGAGGATCGCATCGTTTAGCATGTCCTTGAGCTTGCAGCCCATGTGGCTGAGGGCGGTGGCAACGAGGAGGGGGGAGGAGGGATCGTGGAGCTTATCATGGGAGTTCATAGATGATCTGTTCATGGGAATTGATGATAGCCTGAGAGACTCTGTTTTGGACGATGTGTTACATGACAGGTTCACAAATAGGGCCATAGGAAGGGAGCTCATGTGGCTGTCGTTTGCCCCTCAAATAGAGGTATTCGATGCCCAACCCGAGCGGAGTTACTCCATTCTCAAGCGATGGCAATAGAAAAGGGATGATTTGTTAAGCAATCTAAAATATTTGATTAATTAGTTCAAGAATCATCCCAAAAATTCGAAAAAAAAGTCATTTTCATGATCAGAAGGGATGATTTATCTATGAAAATGCAAGAGTTTTGTGATTTGGTAGATAAAAGAAGATGGGATGAAGAGGGAGAAAATAAAAAGAAGGAAGAAGAAGAATGGAGCAAGAAGGAGAGGAGGAAGAAGGAGATGGGGAGGTGGAAGATCTGCCATCTGATTCTCCTCTGGTTAGAATAGCTTAGTATTAACCCAAGGTATTAACTCAAGTAAAAGTAAAATGTAATATTAATCCAAGGTATTGACTCAAGTAAAAAAATTTAACGGCATGGTTAGTGGGGGCAAGACAAAGCAAGTTTACATGGTCGAGGGGATAGTAACGATGTTTACATGATAGATGAGGTAATTTACAAAGATTCTAGGATTTGCGAGGTAAAAATCCCATTTATTTTTAAATGAATCATTTTCTGTATAAATACTATTCACCTCCTCTAATATTTCTTCATATGGTATCGAAGTATTTTAGATTAGGTGACACGTGAGTAACAATCTTACACCTACAATAATGAGTCAACCGATGTCAATAACCCTACTGAAAGATCGTTGATCAAACTAACCACCTTACTTCATTGGCACTGGCTATATGCATTGGACAGGAGATCTCTGGGAAATCAAAAAAAGAATTTTAAATTCTCAAATTTGTCAAAGATGCAGGAGAATACTCAACCGTTAATGAAAAATTACTCACAAAAAACTATCAGTCTATGAGAGTTCTATATTATCCTCCATCTACCGTTGAATTTGACATGGTATCTCAATTAGTAACAACTAACAAGATATGAGGATGTTTTGAGTTCATTCATGAAGGGAACACCAAATTAAGAAATTTAAGATCGGGTTTTGGAAAAAAAATTGAAGTTTTAAAAATGAAGACATGAGAAGTCATAATGGAAATGACTACACAATTCACCAAAATCGTGAACTTACTCAAAGGTCTTGACACTGATTATTTTATGGAAGATAAAATTGAGAAGTTCATGCAAGCTCTTACAAAGAATGTCATCTTAAAATTACAATAATAAATGAAGACAAAGACCTTAGCGAGCTAACTCTTGAGGTTTATTGGAATATGATGTCACACAAAGTCATACCTGGAGAAAAAATAATATCAAAGATGAATTCAAGAAAGGTAAGGCTTTAGCATTTAAAGAAAATCCTTCCAACAGTGAAACATGAACCGAAGAAGAAGAAGATATAACTTCATCTCTCGATAATACTGAAAATACGTGAAAGAAAGAAGAAAGATCAAGAAGAGTCTATCCAATAAGACATTATCAAATGATCTGTTATAACCAGGGTCACATGTCAAGGCAAAGTTTGCTTTATAAAGAAGAAAAGAAAGAAACCAAGAAGATCAATAAAAGGAAATTTTCCAAGAAGAAAGCTCTTGCAGCAAATTAGGATGATTTTGACTTAAGTTTAGGTGAAGAAGAAGAAGACGATTCAATCCACGAAACAACTCGGCTTTACTTGATGTCAAATGAGATCGAGGTAAATGAATCTTTCTCTAATCTCCTAGAAGCATAAAATGAAACATTTTCTTAATGCATGAAAATGAAAAGGACGTATAAAGTTTCTTTTAAGAAAAAGAATCTGTAGCTGATGATAAAGCTATCTTAGAAAAACTTCAACTAGGATAAGAACTATTTATTCTATAACGAATCATGATTGGAAGATAGAAAAATAATCTATATGAATAGTTATCGTTATCAACATGAAGAGAATCAATGGAACCATAGATTTATATGAGAAGATTGCTCATCACTGCTATGAGATTGAAAAAAATAGATATGAATAAGAAGAAACCTGCATACTGAATAGAAAATATTCCATAGGATCCGACGTGGTTAAATATGTATACCCATGTTGTGATATGCTCTATTGCTCTATATCTAATCGAGAATAATAAAATAAGCTGCTAGGGCATGTTTTTTTAATCTAATAATGTTTAAAATTCCAAACTTAGTTCTAGAACGTTGATTGAAAAAAATTACCCGAACAACTTGTTAAATTCACGTCTAATTGGAACTGACATCCATCCAAAATACTTAAGTCCAAAATGTTAAGTATTAATTCTTGCATCTTACAACATACTTCTATAGTTTATAAGTACTATAAGTATATTTGTGATAATAAAATTTCTTCTATTTATATTTGTAACATTCTCATTATGATATGACACATCTCTTACTCAGAAATACCAGTGACCAGAGCTAACTTTACCTATAGGCGACTCTTCTCAATATCAACGAGAAGCCGTTTTGATGTTTTTTTGTAATGTCTTGGGCCTAGTCCAAGCCATTGCCAAGGAAAACTGATCATGAACACTAGTTGAATTCAAGATCAAATGAACCTATTGACCAATACCCAAAATGGTTAAACTCAAATTACCAAGTAATAATACCGACAACTATATCCCTCTCTCAAACTTTGAAAAGATATGAGACTATGTTTGAGGTGTTATAATCTCCCCAAATATATTCACAATATTTTCGTTGTGATATAACTTACCAATTATTTCTGGTTTAGTAGCAATTGTATGTTCCCGATAATCTTTTCGTATCCGGTATTCTTTTCCACTTGTAGAGGACTTACTCTAATGCCATTTGTAACATATTAGACTTAGATTCAGAACGTCATGGATGAAACTTGCCCATACAACTTCTTGAGTTCGAATTCAATTAACTCATTGACAACCATCAAATTACCTAAGTATAAGTTGTTTTCGAGCAACCCCCATTATCATTACCATCCAAAACACCTAAGTTTGAGTTTGTGAGTATTTGTTTCAGGAATATATTCGAGTTGTTACAACTAAGGATGAGCATGGGCCGGACCCTTAAGAATCCAAGTCCAAGCTCATTTAAAAAATCAAACCTTCGGTTGGGCCCAAACCCGCAAATTTTTTTTGTTTGACCCAAACCCATGCCCATCCCCATTCCTATGGATCGGGCTTGGGTCGGACCAACACATATGACAAGAATACAATAAGCAAATTTGGGAAAGGAAACATGACAACTACGTCCTATTCATTTTATTATATATTGCAATGCCTATTTGTGTATTCTATCTTCTTAAAAAAATATGTGTGGTTAGCTTGGTAGAGCCCAATAAGAGCATCTATCTTATTTTAAATATCTCCTTGACCAGATTAATCGAATATATTATACAGTGTCCATTTATGCTGAAAATGTAGCAGATATTGGATCAACAGAAGGTTGATGAAGTTCAAGAGATGTCAAACGGTAGGGAAAGCATATAATATATTCAAATGGGTTGGATACCCATCACACGAACGGAGTCCAAGAAAGTATCCCCACATGCCCATCAATAGGCACAAAGCCCATACATGTGAACCAAAATATAGAAAAATGGTAAGTTGGTGAATAAATTAGGGAATCGGGAAATGGGTAAGTTGGGGTGAGAGTTAGGGCTATTGGCTAATCTTATGTCTCGACTAATATTAACTTGTTAAGTGGTATAAGGGATCGGGCTGGGCTGGCGAGCCGATCCAGCGAGCCTAAATTTGGGCTTTCATTGGAGCTAGGTCGACGGGCCTATCGGGTCTGGCACACAATACAAATGGGTCTATAAACGAGGCCCAAGCCTGGTATAGGGCCGGGCCGACCTAATGCTCATACCTAATTATAACCTCCACTTTTTATATTCACAGTGTCCTCCCGATGATATATCACATCACTTATTCCCACTAGTGGTAGTGTTTACATGTAACTTTTATTTATATATACTTTTTGTAATGGTGGATTCAATCCCTTCCATGATTAAATAGAACTTATTATGATACCATTTTAATGTCCCAAGTCCCAACTTAGGTCTCCAAACCATGACGAGGAAAATGGGCAAGACCACTTGTTAGGTTCAGAATCAAATGGACCCGTCGGTAACCACCAAATGCTTTGGCTCAAGTTATCAAGTATTACTCCTCCACTCTTATATTCAACTCTAACGCTTTGATGAGTTTCGGATGCAGAACTGTTTTTGTCGTGTTACAATTACAGAGTTAAATTCGAAGGGTATTGAAGAAAACTTCTCCTGACAATCAATTGCAATTTGAAATTACTGTATTTAATTGCAAACATAATTAGAAATGATGGAAGATAATCGCATCATTTGATCTTACTTAAGTAAAAATTAGAGATCTTATCTCTTGGCTAATTGTTTGTTATTATAATATGAATAAATGACACAAAAGTTCCTGAATTATACACTTAATTTCAACTTAGTCCCTCAACTTTTAAAAGTAACACAAGTGGTACCTGAACTATTGCTTGGGTAAAAATGTGATCTTTTCTAACGGGACAAGGTGACGACCGTGAGATCTTTTGTTGTTTGGACAAATTTATCCCCAAATTTGTGTGCCCCTCAAATTCCCCAACATCATCGTCGTCACCATCACCTACTTCTACGACTCCCAGCGACATGCTACCAAGGACGTCGGCGTGATTGCTGACCTCAACATCATGCACATAATCAACGATCCCACTACTACTACCATCGGATACACCCTTGACGAGAAGGTGACAAGTACCGACGAGAAGAACGTTCTCATCTTCGACATCAAGGGTGGCACGTTCAATGTCTCCATCCTCATGATTGAGGAGGGGATCTTCGAGGTGAAGGCCACCGTCAGAGACACCCATCTTGACGGTGAGGACTTCGACAACTGGCTCGTCAACCACTTCATTCCGGAGTTCAAGAGGAAGCAAAAGAGGGACATCTCGGGGAACCTACGAACTCTTCGGAGGTTGACGACAACAAGCGAGAGGACGAAGAGGATGTTGTCGTCGATGACTCAGACAACCATCGAGATCGACTCCTTGTTCGAGGGAATCGACTTCTACTCGACGATCACGAGGGCGAGATTCGAGGAGCTCAACATGGATCTCTTCTGCAAGTGCATGGAGCCTGTGGAGAAGTGTTTGATTGATGCCAAGCTCAAAATGAACAACATCCACGCCGTCATCTTCATGGGTGGATCCACATGTATACCCAAAGTCCATCAACCCCGAAAAAGCGGTGGCTTATGGCACCGCTGTGCAGGCTGCTATCCTAAGCGGAGAGGGCAACGAGAAGGTGTAGGACCTGCTTCTGCTGGACGTGACCCCGCTGTCTCTCAGCCTCGAGACTGCGACGGTGTGATGATCGTGCTGATTCTGAGGAATACTACCATCCCCACCAAGAAGGAGCAGGTGTTCTCCACCTACTCCAAACCAACCCAGCATGCTGTCAACACGCGCTTCGACATCGATGCTAACAGGATACTGAACATCTCTTCAGAGGACAAGACGACGGGGCAGAGGAACAATATAGCGATAACGAATGATAAGGGGAGGCTGAGCAAGGAGGAGATAGAGAAGATGGTAAGGGAAGCATAGCAGTACAAGCTGGAGGACGGGGAGCACATGAAGAAGGTGGATGCGAAGAACACGTTGGAGAATTACACGTACAACATGAGGAACACAGTGAAGGACGAGAAGATAGTCGGGAAGCTGGCAGCGGAGGACAAGAGGAAGATCGAGGAGGCGGTGGAGGGGGTGATACACTGGTTGGACGGGAACCAACTGGAACGGTAGGGGGGGGGGTAATTTTGTCCAAACACAAAAAGACTTCACGGTCGTCACCTTGTCTCGTTAGAAAAAGACCGCATTATTACCAAAACATTAGTTTATGTACCACGTTGTTACTTTTGAAAGTTGAGGGACTAAGTTGAAATTGGGTGTATAGTTTAGGTACTTTTGTGTAATTTACTCTTATAGTATTGAATGCATTGTTAAGGAAAGAAGTCAACGCTAACTCAGAAGATACTCATGGTATAAGGTAGATGTATTTTTTTTTGTAAAAAATCAATATCAAAATTATAAATCAACCAATCAAAATCCAACGTGGCATTGCGTCTTCATCGTCCTGGAATTAGTTTTAATATTAAAAAGAATCTATTCATTTATTTATGTGGAGACGATGCATCCATATATATACTTCTACTCCATGATGAATGGTCAAACAAAGGGTTCGTTTTATTACTCAAATTTTGTACTGTTTTATTTATATAGGACCTATATTAAATAAAGTCGTGGTGGTTGTTAAGGCAGCTGTGAGGATACATATCCCCGGCCAATCACATCAAAACTGCACGTAAAATGGCAAATTATATTGGATTTTTACCGAAAATTGATAGTTATGTAGAGGATTAATATTTAATCTATGCGATTGGATTTTCGGGAGAATTCACAAAAGAATTAAAATGAGATTATCCTCCCTAAACTGCGAGGGGAACGGATCCTCCCGTACTTTATTCTACAACAGAGTCTGTTGTGTTTTTGTTTCAAAATAGATTCCAAAAATCTAATAGTATAGATTGTCCTCCCGCACTCTATTCTACAACAGAGACTGTTGTGTTTTTTTTTTCAAAATCGATTTCAAAAATCTAATAGTATAGATTGAATATATGATTAATGATATGTATATCTATCAAATTTCACTTAAATTACGATGCTTGTCACTATTTTATCTTAATGTCGAAGGACCGATCCTTTTTAAATGGGTTTTAAGTTCCTTAAATATTAACATTTCTTAAGATAAATTAGCTACAAATATTGGATTTGAGCGAAATTTGATAGGTACGTGGAACTAGATTCAATCTATATTAATGGATTTTGAGAATCAATTTTGCAAAAAAAAACCACAACGGACTCTGTTGTACCCAATCAGCGGATACGCTCCCAACTGCGAGACCACACACACCTCAATCATGTATTGTATATGTGACAAATTACATAATATATCTCAAAATTTGAGGAAAATATAAAATATGATCTTGATAAAAGATTAAACTCCATCGTTTACAAAAATAAAACAACGATGCGTTACGATACTGAAATCATGCCATAAAACGTTACATTTTTCTAGACAGAACCTTTTTGGATATTTTTTTGCCAAACTTGGGACCTTTTCCGTAATTTACCCTGATATATGTGATAACTTTGCTGTGGTTGGCTGGAAGAATTCAACCAAGGAGGCTTCCACGTATGAACTCAAATAAAATACACAGAAAAGAGCTGTGCCGTTTCCGTCCTAATGCATAATCTAAGTATATGATCTTAGCCATTTTTCTAATACAAGGAGGCTTCCACATCTAAGTATAATCTACCTGGAATCCTCTTTTTCTAATCCAAAGAATATTTCGGCTTAGAAAATCGATATAAGTGTATCTAGTATGCAGCTGTATCTACATGGAATTCTATTTTTTTAACGCAATAGATTATTGTGGTACACACAAATCCGTTAACGAGAAAAACTGACCTTGATAACTTGTCTGGTTTGAATCTGATCAGACTTATTGGCAACAACTCAAAATGCCGATGCAGGGCTATGTTTGGGTTGAGATGTTACCATAAAGAATATTGAAACTAGTCATTATTGTGGATCAAAATTTGTTAGTGATTTTAATTTGATGATAACTCAATGAATGTAGAATCTGCTACAAGAAGGGATCACAATCCGCGTATAGACAAGGACGCGATCAGTCTTTTACATGACACTTGAATATATTACCCACGGAGCATCAGAATATACGATCAGAATCCACATATGTGATGCCTCTCCTCTATTCATTAAAGTATATGAGTCCTACATGATAGCTCAATGTGTTACACACGAAACATTTATTATATACTTAGAGAAATTGAACACATTATTATTGCACACAAATATTCCAGTCATGCATTTTAAGAATCCATACCTCAGTTTTTGTGTTCTTGAAATACCCAGTCGACCGACCTTATAAGGCATGTCAACCATGAAATGAGATATCACTCCTAAGGGTATGGTTGCATTTATAAGATGAAAACATAGAAATAACAGTTCTAATTCTATCCGAGTGTATGGATTCGTTGGTATCAAAGATCCTTATGTACGAGAGTAGTATATAAACTTGATCCCTAGGGTTAACGCTCTCAGGATCCTTTATATCCGTTTCTCTCGATATAATGAAAATCGATCGCCGCTGTCCAAGGGCATATCTCAGTTACGAGTGAACCTTGTAAATCCATGTGCATTCGTTCTTGCGTGATTAATCATTTATGCATGATTCGTTTCTACGATTCGCAACAAAACATCAAAAGTGATTTTAGTTTTCGGCTTGCATTCTTAATTGACTTTCCATTGCAAGTGAAGACATTTTTAGATTGCGTTGAGTTGAGGAAGAATCTTGAGTGCCAAATCTTATTTGGTTGAACAGAATCTGAGATGTATGATATCAATGTATATTGAATAAGAATGTAGAAGCTCTCTGGGAAGAGGCTCACTAGGTAGCCTTCCAGAGGTATAGTGAGTTCACAAGACATAGAACAACTCTGAAATCTTAGTGGTTCTCATGCCTCATAGCTCTTAATCTACTGATTAATCGAATTATCGAGGTACCAAACGTCCGGTCTTGAAGGATCTTGTGGTGTCTGACAAGTTGGATCCATCAATCGTTGTATCGACCTTCTCTTGGCACTCGACATGTAAACAATCACCTAAGTCAACAATCAACCCACGATATATAAAGTAGAATATGAAATAAAATCTAAGTATGCGGGGTGAAATTTACTATACTCTACAAAATGTGTCTATAGTCAGCAAGTGTAGGTGTCGAACCACTGAGAGCAGACTGAGGATAAGTATAATTATTATTAATAAATAATAACAAATAATAATTATATTTTGTATTTTGTATTTTTCTAACTTTTCATGAGTTTTAATTATATTTAATTTTTAATGAATTTTAATTATTTTATATTTTATATTTTTTAAATTAAAATTTTATTTTTAATTTTACAAAATTTTATTTATTTTTATTTTTAAGATATAATATATATATTTATATATACTAGTAATAATAATATAGATTTTATAAATAATATATAGAGTATATAATAAATATATATACGGAACAATCCCTTTTTGAAAGTTTTAAATATAATATATATTTATAAGTAATAATAATATGTAGTATATAAGTACTATAAAGTACATATAATATATGCATGTAATATAATTTTAAATATATATAACTATACTCAAAATTCAGAAAATAAAATGTTTTGTTTTTTAATAAGTTCCTCTATTTTTGACATTTTTATATATCTCTGCTAATTTTTATGTATTTTAAATTCTGAAAATGTACAAAACAGTGAGAAAATAAATAAGCTGAATGTTTTGAGATTCTAAAAATATACAATAAGCCCAAAATTTCCCAAAATTATGTTTAATATATACTATTATGATAATGAAAAATAAGAAATACAAAATAATAATTTTGGATTTTTAAAGAATTTTTACTAATTTTTATTATCATTTTAGGTGTTTTGTAATTTTTAAGAATTTCTTTTTATATGTTTTTATGATTTTTGGTCTGTAGGTAGCATATATAGCAATATACTTATACTATATTTTTTGGAATTTTTAAAAGTAGTTGTATATTTTTTGGATTTTAATATATAAACAAGGAATATAATGTTTCTTTTTGATTTTTTATACATAGGAAAATAACTTAAAATGCCGTGCAAAAATGATAAGTGATAAATATAGCTAGCAGACACCTTAAATAATTTTCCTTTGATTTTTAGAAATGAATATACAAGAAATAGAAATTAAGGACTGGCAGGGACATATTTGCAATTTAAATAAAGTTTAAATACAATAAATGACATGAGAAATAAAGTCCAGTGGCATACAAGCAATTTCACCAATTAGATCCGAATTTAGCATGCTCCTTGCATGGGTATATATGCAACTAAACAAAAAGACAAGGTCTCGCTTGTAATATTTCCAAAAATATTATACTAATTATATAAATTTTGACGCTAAACTTAAATACTTAACCCCACGAGGACTTAGGTGCAAAATGTCCAGGCCCTCACGTGCGTAGGCACGCGAGGTGACCTAGGAAATCGATATAAGTGTATCTAGTATGTAGATGTATCTACACGGAATTTTAGTTTTTTAAAGCAAGATTATTACGGAACACACATAACCATTAACGGGATTTGTTAACGACAAAAACTGATCCTGGTAACTTGTCATGTTCGAGCCTGATCAGACCTAATGGAAACAACTCAAAATGACGATGCGGGACTATGCTTGGGTTAGGATGTTACAATAAAGAATATAGAAGTTATTCATTACCGTGGATCAAATTTGTTGTAGTGATTTTAATTTGTTAATAACTCAAGGAATGTAGCATCTGCTACGAGAAGGGATCACAATCCGCATATAGACATCAAAACAGGGGCACTGTAAAGCCTCAAACTTGGCCGTCTCTCGGATCCTATATCACAAGATCCGGCTCGTCTAAAGGAAACCAACGGAATTTGTTTTGTGTAAATCAGACTTCATTTCGATTTGTTATGATTTTCGGAAGAAAGAGAAGTAAGGAGGTCTAAAACGTCATTAACTCTTAATGACCGTCATTAAGACTAATTAAATACGATTAAAGAAACTAATGATAGATTGAGGATGTTAATGATCATTAGCGAACACTAATCAATGGTTAGCAAAAATTAAGCGTAAGTCACCAAGATTAATCGCGATTAGTAAAAGTTAATCACGATTAGTGCTAATTAAGCGTCATTAGCGAATCTAGAGTCTTCTGGATAGTTCTAACTTAAGCCCTAAGTTTCGGATAAGTTTTGGCCAAAACTATGGACCAAAACCATGGGCCACTAACCACGCTTAAGATCTAAACCGTGGTTTTCTAACCATGGTTAGCGATTTTCGGAAGCCTATAATAGACCCCCACCCATTCATTCTCTATGATTTCCACTACCACCATCACCCCAAGGGCTAGGGTCGAGAGGTCAGAAGGAGGAGTGGGAGACAAGGAAGGAGCGCTAGCGAAGCACTACCAAGAGAACGAGGAGGAGGAAGGTACAATCCTCTCTTAGTTTGCTTCGTGAGCTAGGTTTTTGACTCATGTTCAATTTCCTTGTTGTTTTCCTTTCGGCGATTTTATAGAGGAAACTCTTTCTGCTTTCTTTTGAAATATGTCCCGATATAAGAGGAAACTCTACCGAAATTTTTATAGAAATATATCCTAATATAAGAGGAAACTCTGCCGAAATTTTCCTAGAAATATCACTCCGTATAAGGGGTAGCCTTGCTGAAATTTCAAGAGAAAATATGTTCTTCGTGTTCTTCGTGTTCTTCGTGTTCTTAGTTAGTTCTTCGCATTCCTGGCATGTTCTTAGTATTTTTGATATGAAAATGAAATTCGATCATTTCAGGAGTTATAAATCATCCTTTTGAAAAAGAATCACGATAAAGCACTGCATACGAGAGAGAGAGAGCTCGATTAGGTAACAAAATCCTTCCTTTTGTTGTTGGATTTTCATATGTGATCATTGATAATTCTGTATTTATGCTTCTTGCTATGAAGAACCCTAATTTGGCCATTTTTGAGAAAATATGAAAAGTTGCTTTGTGATTTCAATTAAAATAAGGTTTAAGCATCGAATGGATGCAGTGGCTTGGAAAGTTGGGGTTTGGAAGTTAAAATGAGCATAAATATAAGTTTATAAATATATGAATTAATATATGTGTAAGTCTATAGTCAGTATTTATGGTTATGCAAATCTAAGACTTAACGGAGGAATTACATCATGAGAATTGATGTGTTTTGAGTTGGATCATGTCTTACGTTAAGAATGATTGGGAGTAGAACTAAAGGTCGGGCATGCGACCTGTAGGTTAGTCGGAAGGAACCCGTATTGGCATTTCCCTACCTAAATGGTACACGGTTGCCTTGTTAAGATAAGTGCGTACGAAATAAATGCTTTAGAACACATGGTACCGGGAGCCAATATATTCGGGTTGAACGACGAAAGATGTGGTCGTGCCATATGGAGGCACGAGTGGTTCAATAGCGACTGGGTCACGATAACATGTATTTAAAGCCACTAGGTTATGTGATTAAAAGTTAGCTTGAGGTTTTAAGCAACTGGACACTCGAGGACAGTGTGCTCCTTTATTTGTTAGGCTGAGGGTTTGAGACCCTGATTAATAAAAGAAAAGGAAATTGCCAGGGTAGTATTGGAGGATTGGTTGAGGCGATGTGCAGTGGCATAAGCTAACCAGATCAACACAATCTCCAATCCTAAAGTGTCCACAACTTCGGAGTCCATATAGTGGTGAGGTAATTCCCTGGACTAATCCCTGACGTGGAATAGCAATGAATATGACTTAAACTAATGAGAATGAACAAATCTTTTTGTGTTAACAGGTTTTGAAAAATTACACATTTGTTTGCTTTTCTTTTCTTTGTTACCTAGTATTCGCTAATTATTATCCTATGATCTATGGAAAACCTAATAGGTGTGGGTGAGACAGCACAAAGACTTTAATAATCCATCCAACTAACATAGTCATCCAGTCAGCCACAGTTTGTAAGATAGTTAGTAATCTTTTTGTGCGTTTCCTTCCAGATGATGTACATGTAAATGGTTATAATAGACAATGTATCATGTGAACTTTATTTTGTGAATGGAAAGTGTTGAAATACTTCCTTCCAAGTAATTTTAATTGTAGTCTATTTCCGAATGTTAGTTGTGATTGCTGAATAAATTACTGCTGATTAATCAGATCCGGATATAGAAGGATCAAACTGCCTGGAACTGAGGTCGTGACAGTTTGGTATCAAAGCCGGGCTACTCCAGTAATTTATTCAGTAATTGATAACTATGAGCGGTATGCAGAAACTAAGGTTGTCATAAGATCATTTGATCTTAATAAGTGAATGCAGTACCATTTACAAGTCATTGTCCCTTGTGTACTTTATGCTGAAACGTATAGGACCTAACCTTTGGCCTTGATTCATCCCAAGATCATGACAGAGCAAGATGTAAATAGGCAATTAGTGGCTATGATGACAATGCTGCAAGAAACGGGGGAAAAGAAGGAAGCATTAGAGGAGAGGCTCAATGTACATCCTTCTTAGGAAGATCTAGTTACGTAACTCCATGGAGCAGACCCCTACTCCTATCGGAGAAACCATGTAGGAGGTCCTCCTTAGGAAGAATTTTTTTTCTGCTTAATTCCTACCATAAATATAATATTTCGATAGAAGTACAAAATCATTATTTGATTAAAGGACTAGGAGGTAAAGTATTTGTAATCCAAGAGATCTTAGATGACTACGTGATATAGATTGCAGGACACCATTTACCAGCTTCTCTACTACTTATTGAAATGTGATAAATTTTGATCCCATCCTGGGATGGACTGTCTAGAAAGGCATCATGCATGCCTTTACTATTTTCAGAGGACAATAACTTTTTACCTTCCTAACTCGATAGAGTTCCAGTTCATTGGAAAGACATCCAATGATAATATTGAATATATCTCTACTTTAAAGGCACAACAATTGTTAGAGCAAGGGTGCCAAAGCTATTTAGCTTATGTAACCACTACATCAGGGTCAGACAGAATGATAGAATATGTATATGTAGTGTGTGATTTTCCTGATGTATTTCTAGAGGAATTAGCGTGATTACCACTTGAGAGAGAGATTGAATTTGAAATCTCTCTCACACCTTATACTCATCCTATCTCTATCCCTCCATATAGGATGGCACCAACTGAGTTGCGAGAGTTAAAAGTACAGTTACAAGAGCTGTTAGATAAAGGATTCATTCATCCTAGTACTTCACTATAGGGTGCACCTGTCTTATTTGTGAGGAAAAAGGATGGGTCAATGCGGTTGTGCATTGATTATGGACAGATAAACATGAAGACAATAAGGAACAAGTATCCTTTGCCAAGAATAGATGATCTCTTTGACCAGTTGCAGGGTTCAACTGTGTATTCCAAGAATGACTTAAGATCTGGATACCATCAGTTGAAGATTAAAGATGCAGATATCCCCAAGGCAGCCTTTTGAACTAGATATGGACATTATGAATTTTTAGTTATGCCTTTTGGACTAACAAATGCTCCAGCGACCTTCATGGATCTCATGAATAGAGTATTCAGAAAGTTCCTAGATCACTTTGTAGCAGTCTTTATTGATGACGTGCTTATTTACTCCAAGGATAAATACTAGTATGAACACCATCTCCGACAGGCATTTAAAACACTAAGAAAGAACAAACTATATGCTAATTATAGCAAATATGACTTCTGGCTAGCTGAAGTATCTTTCTTAGGCCATGTTATTTCTGGAGAAGGTATATCAGTTGATCCTACAAAGGTTAGTGTGGTGATGAGTTGGGAACGCCCGAGGACTGACAGAGAAATACAATCTTTTCTGGGTTTAACTGGGTATTATAGAAGATTTGCGAAGGACTTTTCACAAATATCATTGCCAATGACTAGGCTGACTTAGAAGGAGGCCCCACTCATATGGTCTGATGTATGCGAAACTAGTTTCCAAACACTGAAAGAATGCCTAACATCTGCACTTATGCTTACTCTATCCTCTGGGAGTGAAGGGTTTACAGTGTACACTGACGCATCTAAAGAAGGACTTGGGACAGTTCTTATGCTACATGGTAAGGTAGATGCGTATGCATCGCGACAGCTCAGGACACATGAGAAGAACTACCCGACACATGACCTTGAATTAGATGTCGTAGTTTTCGCTTTAAATATACGGAGACACTACCTCTATGGTATTACTTTTGAAATCTTCACCGATCATAAAAGCGTGAAATATATGTTTGATCAGAAGGAGCTCAATATGAGACATATACGCTAGCTAGAGATGTTGAAGGACTATGATTGCACCATCTCCTACTACTCCGGTAAAGGGAACGTCGTATCAGATGCCCTTAGTAGAAGAACTTATTCACATGGGTTGGTGAGTGCTATCCACTTCTCGGGTGTACTATCAACATTAAGTGAATGGAAACCATTTGATAGTAGTGCCGATACTATAACTATTCATCACCGGTACAAACCAAAGATCTGGGATAGAATAAAGAAAGGACTAGAGGATGATCCAGTCCTTAAAGACTTGAGACAACAACTTAAAAAGAATGAGATAGAGAGATTTCAGATACAAGATGGGTTACTATGTAACCATCATGGAGTTTGTGTACCAAGCACACCTGAACTGAGGAAAGACATCTTACGTGAAGTGCATTGCTCTAGATTATCTATTCATCCAGGAATTACGAAGATGTATAAGGATCTTCGTTCAAACTTTTGGTGGTCAGGATTGAAGAAGGATGCTGCTGAGTTTGTGAATTCATGTTTTACATGCCAGAAGGTAAAGGCTTCACATCAAAAGCCAACCGGATTGTTGCAAACCCTACCTATACCTGTGTGGAAATGGAAAAGTATTTCCATGGACTTCGTTACTGGCTTACCTCAGACGACCGATGGTAAAGATAGTATATTGATGAATCTCCATTTCATCATCTTTATTCTATCATTTTGGCCTCAAAAACCCTAGTAAATACATGTAAATATCCCTAATTCCTGCATTTTAGCAATCATGCATGTATGTGTAAATATTGTATAAAATACTGTTTTTAATACCAAATTATAGAATAAAGAAACAAAAAGAAAAAGAATAAAATATTGTAAATGTTTTATGACCCGAAACCCCGAGACCTAGGCATCTAGATGAATAGGTCGACAAGGCATAAAGTAGGGGGAGATAAGGGCCAAAAACCAATAAAAATACCCTTTTATTTATTCATTTATTCTTCACTTTTGGGACCTATTTTTAGTTCTACTTTTTATACTTCAAATAAAGAAACTTTTTACATGAAAGTTGCATATAATTAAATATAGAAAAATACAAAATTGATTTCACACAAAAATAATATACAGATAAAAAGTTATGATCTGAATAAGATTCCAAAATCCCAACTTCCGAGACCTGTATCTCTCAAATAAAAATTCGAAATGTATCAAATCACCTTTAATTGTATATAATTTTCAATGAGCTATTTAATGAAGGTGGTTTCATATTTTTCTGAGTTACGATTTGAAAGTTAGGTTTTGGACCCCTATTATATACTTACACCGATTAAAATATTCATTTTATTTATTATTCATTATTTTCGTAATTTTATGTTTTTATAATTTTGTAAATATTATTTATAATATATGTGTATATTAAAACATTAATAAAACACTAAATAACACACAAAAATAAAATGCGTATATACAATACATAGATGAAATACCTATAACTATACCTATGTGAATAATACATCTATTTAATTGTATATAATACATCATAAAAATAAAATAAAAATATATTTAAGTATATAAAATTAGGTTATAAATTTATAAAATAATAAATAAATTAATAAAATTGAAAATATAGAATAAAAATAAAATATTAAAATATATAGAAGAATATACCTATATAGCCCTTAAAAGGGAACTTGTATTTTTAAACCTCTAAAATCTAAATAAAATAATAAAATACTTTATAAATTAATGAATATTTTTTATTTTATAACTAAAAATTAATAAAATCGATTTTTTTGATTGATTTTTGAATTAATTTCTCCAGGCTTTTTCTGTTTGGTCCACGTGGACCAACCAGGAGTCTGCACTGTGTTAAAACTACGTTTTTGGTTGTTTTTGCCGATTTTTAGAGGACGCATCTTGCATTGTTTAGTGATGTGGTCTTCTTGACTTTTTCTCCCCCTATATCCTTATTACACGCCCAGGGTATAGCTTGGGAAATGGATCATGGATTCGCCCTATTTTCTTCGATCTTTGGAGCATGTTCATCACGTTGTCTGACCCCCCCTGATGTACGTCAGAACATTGGTTTTTGTCTATTTTCTCGGATTTTTCAAGGCCTATCCTTTCACCCAATCGCTAAGCTTCCTTCACGACTTTTTCTCCTTGAAGTACCCTCATACACGCCCATAGGTTGCTTGGAGGATTGGATCAACGATTCTCTTGATCTCCATCGTTCTTTGTTGACGCCCACCTCACATGTACAAAACACCCCATCTTCTTCCCATTCATTTTTTGAACCCTCTTGGACACATTTTGGCCACCATTCTTGGAGCTCAAGATAGAGTGAAGTGACAGTGAGCTATCCAGCTCATCGGAGGCGCGGCTAGGCGAGTCGAAGGGCGGCTCCACCCCCACCTCCGGCCATCGGTCGTCGAGGTTCCACCTTCCCGGTTTCTAGGCCAGTCGAGGTCATTCTTTTTTGCTCGTTTCCTTGCTCTTTATTCACCTGCAGATCATAGCTTTATTATAGCATTTTGTTTCTTACTTTTTAGCCAATTAATCACCCAGTTCACTCCTCGTCGGAGCAAGCTCCGGTGAGCTTCCAACCAATCATCTTCAACTCTCATTCATCCTCCTCGACGCGGCTCACATCTCACCACTGCCATCCTCCACTATTCTGCATATTCTCCCACGCAACCCCCTCCATCTTTGACCACATACGGTGGTCGGAGCGCCTCCTTCTTCCCTCACCAAATCGATGGAAACCCCATTCATATCCCATTTTTTGTGTACCTAACATCTTGGCCGAGTTTTGTACTTGAGCACTTCTTCTAATTGTAGGTACATCGGAGCACCATCACGCCATCATGCGTCATCGGCCCTCGGATCGGCCTTCTTGTTGTTGTCCAAAGGAAGAAGAAGGAAGGGGGCAGATAGCAACCAACATTGGATCCGCCCCTCTCCTTATAATCTCGGCTATCCATCCAAGGGGTAGAAATCTTGTACATGCATCCCTTTACTTCTGGTATTTTACGTGTATGTCCTCAACCCTCCAAGAGCCTCTGAATGCCATGTATATAAGTGGCAAGTTTTGCGGCCATACCCCTGCGCTTTTGGGATATTTTAGAAACTTTTTGAGCTCTATTTTGCATACAGTTTCGTACTTACTATTGCAGTTATACCCCTGCACTTAAATCGTCATAAATCATTCATCTGAACTCTGTTTCATGCGAGATTTTTTTGTTAGAAAGCTGCTTTAAAGATCTACATCATATACAAATTTCAAAATTTATGATGTATGAACTATATATGGCAAATTTATGAATTCAGAGTACTGATTTGGTGTATTTTGTTAATAACTCTTTCAATACTTGATATCACTTGCTCATTTTGGATATGTTGTAGAAATTAGTAGGGCCAAATTTGTGTTCAGATTTTATCAAAAGATAGTGTGGTTTGTGTCCTGTAGAATTTCTACAATATTTTGAGTGATTTATTTATTTATGGAGAACCTTTTATCTATTTGAAAATCTAAAAATATATACGTATGTCCCTGAATTTGTTCTACAATCAAGGGTTTTTGTTGTATTTTTATCATATTGTTTGAGTAGTCAAAAAAATCAAAAACATCATTTTTACCTTCCTGCTGTCTTTTATTTTTAGTATATTCATTACATCTCAGAAAAATACCAAAACAATACTATAGCTTTCTCTCATCTATATCTATATCATATCCGAAAAGTATTTAATAATATTAGGTCTAGTGTCCAAAAACCCAAAAAAACTTCAAAATTTGAAAAAAATCACTAAAAATTGAGATAGTGTCAAAAAACCCAAAAACAAAATCCTGTTTTCTTTGATATAATATTCTCTATCTAGACAGAATATATGTATAATTTTAGAACTTCATTTTAAACTATTAGTAGTATTTTTTTGAGTGTCCTATTTGCCTTATTTTTCCTTGCTTAGAATTGTCCATTTTATTTTATTACTTGCTCTTTTCTTAAAAAAAATTCTACAAACATTTGCAAAATTAATTAAAACATCAAAAATATTTTAGAATCTTTACTTTGAATTTATTTGACTTGTTTTTTATAAAAATCCAAAAATATTTTCTCTATTTCTTTCATTTATATCTCTCTCTTAGTAGATCTATATAACTATATATCTCTGTCATTATTATTTATATTATTATTACTATAATTTGATTTATAAAACTACAAAAAAACATTTGAATATTTAAAAATCAAATAAAAAATAATAAAATAAAACCCACAAAAAATAGCACTTGTACAGATAAATACACCGCATTCGCATTTGAGCTTGATTGCCCTCATCTACCTGTTTGCTTCCTGTGTTCGACACTCTACATTACTTGCCATATACATATATTTTGTAGAGTTATAATAAATTTTAACTCCACACTTTGATTGCTTAACATTATTTATGGGTTAATTGTTGATTAAATTCGGATTTTTGAGCAGTCAACGCATCGACTGTGTTCCCGCCTTGTGTGGAATACACGACCGCCTGAAAATTGGGTTCATCATATATGGGTTATAATAGATTGCTTGACCAAAGTAGCATACTTTAGTTCAATAAGGTTATCTTCCACTCCATATCAACTTGTTGAGTTATATATTACACATGTGATCCGTCTCCATGGTATCCCAAAGGAAGTAGTTTCTGATTGAGATTCATGATTCACCTCACACTATTGGGAGAACTACATGAAAGCCTTTGGCACACAACTATGATTGAGCACAACATATTATCCACAAACAGATGGTCAATCAGAACGTACGATTCAGACTTTAGATGATATGCTACGAGCATGTGCCTTAGAATAGAAAGGATCATGGGTGAAACATTTGCCTCTTGCAGAATTCACCTATAGTAATAGTTACCATACAAGTATTGGCATGGCACCATTTGAAGCACTATATGGACGAAGGTGTACTACTCCTTTATATTGACAAGAGGTCGGGATAAAGAACATTTACAATTCAGATAGACTTCAGGAGACATGGAAATCTGTAGAGCTTGCTCGAAAAAGACTAATAACTGCTCAGAGCCGCCATAAAATCTATAGTGATACCAAGAAAAGAGACCTTGAGTTTGAGGTAGGTGACTTTGTATTCTTAAAAGTATCACCTATGAAGGGAGTTCACAGGTTTGGATTGCATGGGAAGTTGGCACCCAGGTTCGTAGGTCCCTTTGAAATTATTCAATAGATTGGGAAAGTCGTATATAGACTTGCACTTCATCCACACTTTTCGGCAATACATGATGTTTATCATGTATCAAATATGAGAAAATATATTAAGGATCAAGAGCATAAGATAAACTATGATGATATGCATGTTGAGTCAGACTTGACATACCTAGAAATACCTCTCCAAATACTGGACATGGATATCAAGAAGTTGAGGAATAAAGAGGTACCTCTGGTTAAGTGTTGTGACGCAACCAAGAGTTTAAATAAGCCACATGGGAACCTAAGGTAGAAATGAGAAAAAAATACCCCTACTTGTTTGAATGATAACACTATGTATTGTGTCTATCTTTATTATAAATGAAATGACGTTCATTCTCTTTGAGGTTGTTATGATTTCAATCCTCTTTAAGGTTGTTATGTCTGCATTTCTAGTATCGAGGATGATACTTCCATTAAGGTTATCATAATTGTAAAGCCTCAAACTTGACCGTCTCTCGGATCCTATATCACAAGATCCGACTCATCAAGAGGAAACCAACGGAATTTGTTTCGTGTAAATCGGACTTCATTTCAATTTGTTATGATTTTCGGAAGAAAGAGAAGTAAGGAGGTTTAAGATGTCATTAACTCTTAATGACTGTCATTAAGACTAATTCAATATGATTAAAGAATCTAATGATGGATTGAGGATCGTTAATGATCATTAGCGAACAATAATCAACGATTAGCAAAAGTTAAACACAAGTTGCAAAGGTTAAATCATGATTAGTAAAAGTTAATCACGATTAGCGCTAATTAAACATCATTAGCAACTCTCAAGTCTTCTATATATTTCTAACTTAAGCCCTAATTTTCGGATAAGTATTGACCAAAACCATGGGCCGCTAACCACAATTAAGATCTAAATCATGATTTTCTAACCATGGTTAGCGATTTTCTAAAGCCTATAAATACCCTCCCCACCCATCCATTCTCTACGATTTCCACTACCACCATCACCCCAAGGTCTAGGGTTGAGAGGTCAGGAGGAGGAGTGGGAGGCGAGGAAGGAGTGCTAGCGAAGCGCTGCCGGGAGAATGAGGAGGAGGAATGTACGATCCTATCTTAGTTTGCTTCGTGAGCTAGGTTTTCGATTCATGTTCAATTTCCTTGTTTTTCCTTTTGGTGATTTTATAGAGGAAACTCTTTCTGCTTTCTTTTCAAATATGTCCCGATATAAGGGGAAACTCTGCCGAATTTTTTCTAGAAATATGTCCCAATATAAGGGGAAACTCTGCCAAAATTTTCCTATAAATATCACTCCGTATAAGGGGAAGCTCTGATGAAATTTCAAGAGAAAGTTTGTTCATCGCGTTCTTCGTGTTCTTCGTGTGTTCTTCACGTTCTTCATTCATTCTTCGTGTTCCTGGCACGTTCTTAGCATTTTTATACAAAAATGAAATTTGATCGTTTCAGGAGCTATAAATCATCCTTTTGAAAAAGAATCACGATAAAGCACTGCATACGAGAGAGAGAGAGAGCTCGATTAGGTAACAAAATCCTTCCTTTTGTTGTTGGGTTTTCATATGTGATCGTCGATAATTCTGTATATATGCTTCTTACGACAAATAACCCTAATTTGGCTATTTTTGAGAAAATATGAAAAGTTACTTTGTGATTTCAATTAAAATAAGGTCTAAGCATTGAATGGATGCAATGACTTAGAAAGTTAGGATTTAGAAGTTAAAATGAGCATAAATATAAGTATATAAATATATGAATTAATATATGTGTAAGTCTATAGTCAATATTTATGGTTATACAAATCTAAGGCTTAATGGAGGAATTACATCATGGGAATTGATGTGTTTTGAGTTAGATCATGTCTTACGTTAAAAATGTCTGGGAGTAGAACTACAGGTCGGGCATGCGGCATGTAGGTTTGTCAGAAGGAATCCGTATTGGCATTGCCCTACCTAGGTGATACACGGTTGCCCTGTTATGATAAGTGCACACGAAATGAATGATTTGCAATGCATAGTGCCAGGAGCCAATATATTCAGGTTGAACGCGGAAGATGTGGTTGTGACATGTGGAGGCATAGGTGGTTCAATAGTGGCTGGATCATGATACCATGTATTTAAAGCCACTAAGTTATGTGATTAAATATTAGCCTGAGGTTTTAAGCAACCGAATCCTCGAGAACGGTGTGCTCCTTTGTTTGCTAGGCTGAGGGTTTGAGACCTTGATTAATAAAAGGAAAGGAAATTTTCAGGGTTATTGGAGGATTAGTTGAGGCGACGTGCAGCAGCATAAGCTTACCAGATCAACGCAATCTCTAATCCTGAAGTGTCCATAACTTCGGAGTCCATATAGTGGTGAGGTAATTCCCTGGACTAATCCCTGACGTGGAATAGAAAGGAATAGGACTTAAACTAATGAGAAGGAACAAATCTTTTTATGTTAACAAGTTTTGAAAAATTCCACATTTGTTTGCTTTTATTTTCTTTGTTACTTAGCATTCGCTAATTATTATACTATGATTTATGGAAAACCCAACAGGTGTCGGTGAGACAACACAAGGACTCTAATAATCCAGCCAACTAACATAGTCATCCAGCCAACCACAGTAGCTTTACTCTGTAAGGTAGTTAGTAATCTTTTTGTGTGTTTCATTCCAGCTGATGTACATGTAAATGGTGATAGTGGACAATGTATCATGTGAACTTTATTTTGTGAATGGAAAAGTGTTGAAATACTTCCTTTTGAGTAATTTTAATTGCAGTCTGTTTCTGAATGTTAGTTGTGATTGCTGAATAAATTATTGCTGAGTAACCAGATCTGAAAATGGGAGGATCTGACTGCTTGGAATTGGGGTCGTGACAGACACGATCAGAATTTCACATGGCACTTGAATGTGTTATCCACGGAGCATCAAAATATATGAATTTATTGTATGATCATAATCTAAATATTCGATGCCTCCCCTCTATTCATTAAAGTATCTGAGTCCTACATGACAACTGAGTGTGTTACACACGAAACATTTATTATATACTTAGAGAAATTGAGCAGATTATTATTGCACAGAAATATTCCAGTCATGCATTTTAAGGATCCATATCTTAGTTTTTGTGTTCTTGAAATATCCAGTTGTCTGACCTTAAGGCATGTGTCAACCATGAAATTGGATTTCATTGCTAATGGCATGGTTGTATTTACATGATGAAAATACACATATAATAGTTCAAATTCTATCCGGGTATATGGATTCGTTGGTATTAGAGATCCTTATGTACGAGAGTAGTATATAAATTTTCCCAGAGTTAGCGCTCTCAGTATCCTTTGTGTTTTCTTCTCTCGATATAGTGAAAATCGATCGCCCCCGCCCAAGGATGTAGCTCAGTTACTAGTGAAACTTGTAAATCCATACAGGTTCTTGCTTTCATGATTGATCATTTGTGCATGTTTCGCTTTCGTGATTCACAACAAAACATCAAAAGTAATTTTGGTTTTCGACTTGCATTCTTAATAACTTTCCATTGAAAGTGAAAACATTTTAGATCGCGTTGAGTTGAGGAGGAACATTAAGTACCAAATCTTATTTGGTTGAATAGAATTTGAGATGTGTGATTTCAGTGTATACTGAATAAGAATGTAGAAGCTCATCGGGATAATGCTCACTAGGTAGCCTTCCAAAGGTATAGTGAGTTCACAAGATGTAGAACAACTCTGAAATCTTAGTTGTTCTCATGCCTCACAGCTCTTTACCTGTTTATTAATCTAATTGTCGAGGTACCTAACGTCCGGTCTTGAAGGAGCTTGTGGTGTCCGACAAGTCAATTTCGATAATCGTTGTGTCGACCCTTTCTCGATACTATACACGTGAACAATCAACAAAGTCAACAATCAACCCACAATATATGAAATAAAATCTAAGTGTTCGGGATGAAATCTACTATACCATATAAAATGTGTTTATAGTCAACAAGTATAGGGGTCGAACCACTCAGAGGAGACTCTGGATAGGTATAATTATTATTAATTAATAATCACTAATAATTATATTTTTATGTATTTTCTACTTTTTTCTAATTTTGTGGGGTTTCAATTATATTTATTTTTTTATGTATTTTAAACTATTATATATATTTTTTATAATTGTAAATAGTAAACTTTTATTTTCTTTTTAATTTTACAAAATTTTTATTTCTTTTTTATTTTAAGATATAATATTTATTTATATATACTAGTAATAATAATATAGATATTATAACTAATATATAGAGTATATAATGAATATATATAAGGAAAAATCCCCTTTTTGATAGTTTTAAATATAATATATATTTATAAGTAGTAGTAATAATATGTAGTATATAAGTATTATTAAGTATATATAGTATATGTAGGTTTTTATAATTTTAAATATATATACGTAAATATATTTAAAATTCAGAAAATATAATGTTTTTTGTTTTTAATATTTTTAATCTATTTTTGGTATTTTTACACATTTTTGCTATTTGTTTATGTATTTTAAGTCAGAAAATGGATAAAATAGTGAGAAAATAAATAAGTCGAATGTTCTAGGGTTCTAAAAATATATAATAAGTCTAAAATTTCCTAAAACTATTTTAATATATTATATATGATAAAGAAAATAAGCAATAGAAAATACTATTTTTGGGATTGTATGGAATTTTAAATGATTTTTATAGCCTTTTTAGAGTTTTGTTATTTTTAAGGTTTTTGTTTTATATTTTTTGTGTTTTTTGGTCTGTAGGTAGCATATATAGTAATACTTATACTGGTTTTTTTATTTTTAAAGATAGTTTTATAATTTTTGGATTTAAATTGCAAACAAGGAATATAATGTATGTTTTTGATTTTTTATAAACAGGAAAATAACTTAAAAATGCCATGTGAAAATGATAAATGATAAATGAGAAATATAACTAGTAGACACCTTAAATAATTTTCCAATATTTGTCAGAAATAAAATGATATTATAAATATACAAGAAATAAAAATCAAGGATGGGTAGGGACCTATTTGTAATTTAAATAGAGTTTAAATGTAATATATGGCATGTTAAATAAAGTCCAGGGGCATGCAAGCAATTTCACCAATTAAATTCGAATTAAGTATGCTCCTAGCTGGGGTATATATGTAATTAAATAAAAAAGACAATGTCCTGCTTGCAATATTACCAAAATATTGCACTAATTATATAAATTTTGGCACTAAGCTTAAATACTTTAACCCGCAAGGGTTTAAGTGCAAAATGGCCAGGCCCAGACGCACGTGAACACATGAGATGACTGAAAAACCCTGAATTTAACCTTTTTATAATGTTGAATTAACGATTTCATTGCAGTCGAATAAATTCGGATGTTGATCAAAAATCGTAAATTTAATTAATGTCAAATTAAAGCGAGCGGTCAATTTTTTTATTTGGGTAAGTCCAAGATCGAATTCAGGGAGGCAACTGTCTCCTTAGGTAGGATTAAAGTCGATCTCGGATTTAGGTTTTTATATAGGAATTTTTCTGGGTATTTTTTTATGCAAATAAATGACACAAATGCCATTTTGGCAAAGTTCAGGGGCTAGAATGTAAATTATAATCAAATGAACTCCAAAAATTCTCAAACTTTTCCACAATGTTAAATGCAATGAAATTAAGCTAGTGTATATTTTGTAATTTTCAGATGTCAAATGAATTTTCTATGAATAAAATAATGCAAATAATGAAATTTTCATTATTTGATTATAATAAATATTAAATCTATTTATTTCCAGGAAAGAAAATTATCTAAGATAGGTCACTAGGTAATCTATCTCAGAAAAATCTTAAACCCTAAAAATGTTGGATTAATTCCTATTAAAAATTAATAAATGAAATGCACACAATGATTTTCTAAAGAAAACTATGCATGCAAATGCAAATCTTTTTGGGCATAATGTTACTAACAATTAATTCTACGATCACTGAATTTTTGGCAATTTTTGAACTGTGGTTGATTATCTATGATTTTTTAAGCGCACGATGGGAAAAATATGTCAATTTTCGCAAGAACAACTATTATTATTTAACCACATAATATAAAAATATTCTAAGCATGCCACAATGTAGAGAATTATTTGAAGAATATCATGCAATTTTATATACTTAAAATGACGATGGAATGAGGTTTAAAATAACATGCAAACACAGGGTTCATAATGCAAAAATTATAATAAAAAGTAAAATAAATATGCAGACTAGACCTAGGTGTGATTACCTATAGACTTGGGGGGTATGAATGTAATTTTTCTCAAGTGAGCACGTGTTGTGCAACTTCACCTCATAGGCGGGGAGCGGTTGGTGATTGAAGAAGAATCCGGGGGTCTTGATGTAAATTTCTCAACAACATGCTCCCTATTAAGTGATGGCTCTCCCTCTTTATTCGTGGAGTCCAGGAGTGTGACCCTTTTCCTTGCAGGCGGTGCGAGCGCGCAAGGCCACACTGGTGGACGACTAGAGGCGAAAAACTGTGGCCTCGCAGCTGCGCAGAGTAGCAAGGGCACGCACTGACGTAGATGTGGCGGCAGTCTCCACCTCTGTCGACACACGATAGGAATTGGAGCAGCGAGATGATGAGGGTTGTGCTGCAACCGCACTGCGGGTGGCAGTGACTGAAGTCGATGGTGCGTGGAGTGAGGGCTCCAAGGGCGACCTGCTCGTGGGGGAGACGACGGGTACAATTGCTGTTGAAGGTGACATGTGGAGAACAACGACGGTGGGGGCGAGCTGCTGTATGGAGGCGGAGGCGGCTTGTGGTGGGAAGGCGTAGCAGACGTCGGTGGAGCAAGGTGTGTTCTGGTGGAGTTGATGCCCTGCAATTGAAAACAAAGCGGCGGGGGAGGGGGGGGGGGTCAACGGAGATGGTGGCCAGGGAGATGAAACAGGGGAACATCCCCTGTGAATAGGGGAAGTCGGGATATTTGTTATGTTATCTTAAATTTTTGATTAAATGGTTTACGATAGTTCCTCAGAAAATTCAATAAAAAATCACCATTGTCTTCACAACGTGTGATTTATCTGTGAAACTGTTAATGCTCTTGAGATTTGGTGAACGATTAGAGGTGAAATTAAGAGAGAAGGAATGAAGAGGGAGAATACGGGGGAAAAAGATGAAGGAAGATAACAGAGAAGGAAGAAGGATGAAGAGTAAGAGTAAGGATGAGAATAAGAAGAACTACCTGGGGAGTGTCGTTGGAGATGCGAGAGAGTTCAATGGAGCTCGTCTCTGATTATCGCCTCCAGAGGTGCATCAATCTATTAACCTCAAAGCTCGGCAACAGGGATTAAAGCTCTCGCTGCCACAATGGACTAACCCACTGGATCTCACCTTATTTTAGAACTACAAACGTCGTCGCTCGATCGACAAATCTTCAAGCTGTCACTTGGAAGGGCCGAGGGCTGGTGGTGTAGGCGACTCTCGAGTTGGCAGATGCCCTCTCCTGAAGGAGTTGATGGAGTTATATAGAGAGGAGGGGAAGGGGATAATAGTGGTTGGCGTGGTGGCCACGAGGAAGAGGGAGGTGGTTGCGAATCTGCTGGAGACGACCGGTGGAGGATATAAAGGGGTGGAGGTTGAACCTTTGGTAGAGAAGACGAAGGTCCTCCTATTAACTTGGAAGAAGGAGGAGAGTGCCTCACGTGCATGGCACGTGAGACGAAATTTATATTTTTTTACTTTTTTTAATAAGAATGAAATAAAAAGGCTAAAAACGAGTGACACGTGGAGGCTCCAGGAGCTGCCACGTGTCAACTCCAGAAAATTCCGAAAATTAATATGAAACAAAAATCTAGAAGAAATAGCAAATGACCTCGGATCGAAAAGTGCTCAACACAAAAATCGCTCGTCTCGATGAGACTACAACTTTCATGACACCAAGAGCAAAAGAGGTCATCTGTACAAAACGATATTTTTTAGGTACTCTATGTACATAAAATACTTTGATTTTTGGATTTTGTAATTTAGTGATTTTTTAAGTAAGAGAAAAAGCGAGAAAAATAACTAAAATCAAAGATAAATATTTACACAATAATCTATTTTTTGGATTTTTAGTAACTGAGAAAATAGGGAAATAAAATAAAGAAGAAAAAGTGAGAAATTTGTACAGACTTATAAAGGACACTCAGACTCAGTCAGTTTCTTTGATTTTAGTCTTATTTCAATTTTGGATTTTTGTGGATTTTATTAAAACTTTCATCAAAGAATATAGAGGAAAAAGAAATAAGCTAAAAAGAGTTAATTATGTACATAAAATATCAAGTCAAAAACGAGTAAAACTCAAAATGTGCAAAGAGGCCCAGAACCCAACTTTCACATACGAGCTTCGATTTTTATGAAATTGGTCTTGTTTTGAAGGTCTTTGAATTTATATTACTTTAAAAGTGAGCAGATCTAAATCGGACACTGTATGAGAAAAATATGAGCGTTTTAGTCTGTCTGGTTTGAAATTGGAGTTTTGTCTCACGGGCCAAATATTTAAGTTAATAATTTTTTTATTTTTCCTTTAATCTTGTTAGTACTATGTACATAATAGAAGTAGTTTGAAGTCAATTGGAGTTAGCATGATTTAGTTAAAAATGCATGAAGTTGGGTGCAAATGTAAAGATGATTATGAGTGCAATTGTGAGTACCAAAATGCAAATATTAATTTTAAATGCATGAATGATAAAAATACAGAATAGATGATGAAATGCAGCTAATTGCTCAAGAACAAAGATTTATTTTCATCTTTTAGTATGATTAATCGTGGATTCATCAACCCCATATGCTTAAACCTTGCTCGTCCCCGAGCAACTAAAACGGAATGCAACAGTGAAATGATTTTGAATTCCATACCAAAGTCATGAACAAAAGGTAAAAATGGAGCCAGACCCGTCATTTGGATTAACAGTGTGGAGGAACTTCTGTGAGACTTAGGATTTTAAAATCAACAGCCCTCCAGTTCTACATATCATTTAAACAGATTCGGCTCAGAAGTCATCTTAGATCAATCCTTCTCCCAAAGCATATTCCATGAACATTAAATAATTGTCTCATGTGTGTGAAAGATTTTAGCTCTCCCAATCAAGAATGTCGGACTACCATGCAAACTCCGCTCCCAGTAACTCATCCTCGGGGAGTAAGGTATTTCCTTTTAAGGTATGTTGCACTATGTTCACAATCAAAAGGGGGGGGGGGAATTAGAAGAAAGAGAAAAGAACTGGAGGGTGACCAGTGTAGTCACCTCTCCTTGTGAAGCCGGCCAGTTTAGCCAAGTCTCCACTAGGATCTGCAGATTTTATTGAAACTTGGACCTTTTTGGTCAGATATTTATTTGGTAATTTGGCTTCTTTTTGGTATGGATTTTTGGTGACTCTGCATGGATCCTTTATTCCCCTACGGATATGGAATCTTTTTTCCGTACATGTTTTGGGGTCTTAGAAAAAAATGTGCCCAATCGTCCATCCCTATTCCGAAGCTTATTTCAACTCATACTCCAGTCTTTATATGTCCATGCTACCAGAAAAGAGACCTGCACAACCTTCCAACATCCCGTCTGAGTTGAGCTAAGTGCATAGTGCGAGAGAAGATGTTTATTCCCAACTCAAAAGCTATACCCAGAATTAGGAGACCATGTTAGACACTAAGAGTCGAAGGCTGCACATTGTCATGCGGAACTCAAAGAATTAAGTCAAAAGACCTGAAGCTTCTAAAGTCCTCTTTCTCGGTGAAGTTCCTTTGGAAATTAGGTAGATTAAGGCCAAGTCAAGATCACTCTCCACTTCTATTCACATATCGATTCAGAACCCAATAACTTTTCACTTTACATATGCTAGATATGCAAAATGAAATGCAGATGCATATGAGGTGTAAGATGAAATACATGATGACTTTTTTTTGAAATGAATGCAAAAATGATGAGAAAGAAGGATTTTTTTGTTTTTTTACTTTTATTTTTTTGTGTTTTTTTTGTTTTGTTGTTTTTTTACTTTTATCCAACCCGTAATAATATATATGAAAATACATAAAAATACGATCTATAGGTAAAGTATATATGTAATATATACAAGCCCCCTATACTTAGCATGCGCTATGTCCTCAGAGCACAAGAAGCGACAAGAAGACGTAGCTCATGCTAAGCGTAGAGAGAAAAAATTAATAAAAAGGAGGATAGAAGATGACCGCCCCTATACTTAGGCTAAGGATAGCCTAAGTATAGGAGAAGAAAGAAGAAATGAAGCGGTTGAGATTAAAAGGAGAAATGGACGAATATAAACAGGACGGGCATCGACCCCCCCTATACTTAGACTTTGGTCAGCCTAAGTATAGGGTAAGAGTGAGTGTGAGAACTGATGAGATCTGGAGAATATACAGATCGAATGAGGAGTAGAATGATGAATAAATATAGATGGCATCGGCTCTCCCCTATACTTAGGCCTTGGCCTAAGTCTAGGAAGAAAATATACAAGGGAACCCATGGGGTCGGGGGAAAGGTTGCGGTACAGATATGAGATTGATGTGAATTCATGCGTTCCTTAAGATAAGACCATGGGATTTTGGGATGCACATGAATGAGATCTCTTCAACTTGGGATAACTGCTCAACTGATCCTACAAAGTGCTTTAGCAATTGCCCATTCACAATGAACAGTTGTGTTCCATCTGTAAGCTCTGAAATCCATATACTGCCGTTCTCATTCACTTCTCTGACAATGAAGGGTTTCGTCCATTTGGATTTCAACTTGCCCTAAAAAATTTTCAACCTGGCATTGAATAACCACACTTTCTGTCATGTGACAAAATTCTTTCTTCTAATGTGCTGATCGTGCCAATGCTTGATTCGATCCTTGTAAATCATATTGTTATCATATGCCTTGTTTCTTTCCAGAAGATCGTTTAGATCCATCTTTCTGCTCTGTTGTCCTTCATGAGTGTTCCACTTCAGTTTCTTTAATGCCCATTCAGATTTGTGTATCAGCTCAGCGGACAGATGACATGGCTTCCCATAAACCATCCTGAATGGGGAGGTTCCAAGCGAGGTCTTGTAAGCTGTCCGGTATGCCCATAGAACTTGGTCCAATAGCTGGAACCGATTCTTCCTGTCAGGACGGACGAGCTTCTGTAAAATGCCTTTCACTTCCCTATTCGACACCTCAGCCATGCCATTTGATTGTGGGTGGTATGGACTAGCGACACGATGTTCAATGCCATAGCCCTTTGTTAACTTTTTCATTTCCTTGTTAACTAAGAGGCTACCCTCATCAGTGATAATGACTTTGGGAACCCCGAACCATGAAATGATATGATTTTTCACAAACTTGCAGACAATTTTGCTATCCGCGACTCGGCTGGGGATAGCTTCTACCCCCCTAGAGAGATAATCAACCACCAAGAGAATGTGCTCATAGCCATTGCTGTTAGGGAATGGGGCCATGAAATCTATGCCCCATGCATCAAAAACATCAACCATAATGATAGGTAGCATGGGCATTTCATCATTGGGACCGACAGTCCCTTCCATTCCCTGACATACTGGGCATGACCTTACAAATGCATATGCATCTCTGAATAGGTTAGGCCAATACAAGCCACATTGGAGCACTTTCCAGGTGTTCCTCTTCCCGGAGTGATGTCCTCTTACCTCCAAGGAATGGCAGTAGGTGAGGACACTCATTTATTCCTCCTGAGGAATACACCTCCGCCAGACACAATCTGATCCTTCAAAAAAAAGGAACGGATCCTCCCAATGGCATTCCCTAGATTCTGATTTAAGTCTGTCAATGCTACTCTTGGGCCAATCATGGGGAACTGTCCTGGATACTAAGTAATTCACCATATTGGCGTACCATGGAAGGGAGTCGACAGAATATATCGACTCGTCAGGGAAGGAGTCCTTGATGGGGTTAGTCTCAAAGGAGCTAGGAGACTCTATGCGGGAGAGGTGATCAGCCACTACATTCTTCACTCCTAGTTTATCCTTGATCTGCAAATCGAACTCTTGAAGTAATAGGATGCACCTAAGAAGATGCACCTTCGCGTCCTTCTTTTCCATGAGGTACTTAATTGCTGTGTGATCAGTGAACACTATGACCCTAGACCCTAAAATATGTGACCTAAATTTGTCTAAGGCAAACACTACATCAAGCATTTCCTTCTCTGTGACGGTATAATTCCGTTGAGCCTGATCGAGTACTTTGCTTGTGTATTGGACAACATAAGGAATCCCTTCTCTCCTTTGTCGTAACACGGCTTCAACGGGAAAGTCCAAAGCGTCTATCATGATCTCAAAAGAAAGAGACCAATCTGGGGCCTGTAGGATAGGAGCATCCATGATTTTTCTCCTTAAGAGCTCAAAGGCCTTGAGACACCTGTGATCTATAACGAACTCCATGTCTTTTCCTAAGAGCTCTGTGAGTGGTCGGACAATATTTGAAAAGTCTTTTATGAATCTGCGATAAAAAATGACATGCCCAAGGAATTTCCGTACTTGTTTAATGTTGGTTGGTAGTTGAAGTTTCTTGATCACATCCACCTTGGCAGGATCAACCTCCATTCACCTCTTGGAGATGACATGCCCAACACAATGCCCTCTCGAACCATAAAATGGCTCTTTTCCCAAGAGAGCACCAGATTTACCTCTCTACACTTTTTGAGGACTCGATCCAAATGAGATAGACAAGTATCAAACGAGTCGTCGTGGACCGAGAAGTCATCCATGAAGTCCCCAGTGCATTACATAACCCAAAGGGCATGCGTCTGAATGCATATGTACCAAATGGACATGTAAAGGTGGTATTTTCCTAGTCCTCTGGAGCGATAGCTACTTGATTATAACTCGAGTACCCATATAAAAAGTAGAAGAGTTCTTTCCCCGCAAGTCTCTCCAGGATCTGGTCTATAAAGGGTAAGGGGAAATGGTCCTTCTTCATCGCGACATTCAAGCGTCTCTAATCCACACAGACACGCCACGATGTGGGTACTCGCATGGTGATTTCTTCTCCATCTGAGTTGGTGACTGTCTGCAGTCCCACCTTTTTAGGGACTACTGATGAACATCGAATTTACCTCTTTAAAAGTGATGAATTGTCGTAGTATAGGGGGCAAATTCAGTTCAGCAAAAACCACAATCGTTTGAATGTTGTGGATTATTTATACTTGGCAAGTCTACCAAGGTCAATCACAAGGACACAACGACTTAATCAATCTATCGAATTTTGAACATGAAGTACAAGTGTGAACTATTCTCAAGTTCAAGTCTTCAAGATGCATTATGCTAATTACAATGCAATGCCATGATATATGCAATTTTTAGTTGGTTTTTATGCAATTATAAAGTGATGCATGTAAATAATGCAAGGGAATTTATATGCAGACTAAAGATTACAAAAATACCCTAAAAATTATGAGCAACATAACATAAATGGAAATCAGTGTCCCTTTAATCATAATATTAAAAACAACCATCAAATCAGAGCAAGGACAGGGGATAAGGTCACCATCTATCAAAAAAAATACTTCATTTAAAATAGTGGCAGATAAGAAAATTAAACATGCTATGATGTAGTGGATGAAACAAGGATCAAAACGACACTAAAATCATGCAATTTGGACCTCAAGTTATGCTAAAAACAATGTAGAGGCATAATTGTAATAAAAATGCAAGAAAAATAATTGATAAATATTACATTTAGGTCCTTGGAGGGACCTAAATGCAAATAAGAAAAACCATTTGGGCCCCTATATAAATTTTCCATGCACGGGGCCCTTTTTGCAATTTCCAGAAAATTGGAGGGCCTCCTTATAAAATACCTAGGCATGCACGTGAGGCACATGCTTGGGGACGATTATGCAAATATAAAATATACCAAGGTCTTTCATGCAATTTTCCCAGCATCTCACGTGCACCGCACGTGAGGCGCCTAGGCTCGGGTGGGCGCCTCTGGTTCGGGCCACGTGGTGTCATCGGGAGGCTCGGGTCGAGGATCGATGGGACCTGAGCCTGTAGCTTCGGTTGGAGGTTCGGGCTGCCACACGTCTTCATCTCGGTCATCCGATCTGGATGATCGGACGACACCTGTAGTTTCTTTCTCCTTCGCAGGTCACCGGAGAAGGCGGGGCTCCGGCGACCTGCCTTCGGCTCCGCCCCACCTTGCGAGGCCTTCTGATGGTCGTGAAAGCTAGCTGGAGGTCCTGGAGTTTAGGAGAAGCTCTGTGGCTGATCGGAGGTGACGCTCGGTGAAGCTTCGCCGGAGGAGAGGAGCCCGAAGGTGCTCCGATGCGAACTCTGGTGAATCAAGATTCCTGCAAGGGTTAAATATAGTCGAAGCTCGTGCGAGTGTATTGTGAGTGGGCTGGGGTCCGTGAGGCGTAGGGAGGTGGTAGCCCAGAGCTCTTCCTCCGGTGGAGCAGAGGAGGAGGTGGTGGAGGGTGGTTAAGGTCGTGGAGAAGGGAAGAGGGTGATCAGTGAGTAGCGTGAGGATGAGTGATGAGGGGCGAAGGTCGGGAGGTGGTCAGATGAACATGATGGAGAGTGATGGAGTCGGTAAATTAAATAGAAAATAAAAGAAAAAGAAGGAGAGAGAGAACCTCGTCGGAGTGGGGGGTCCGGTGGGTGTAGCTGCTTGGGATGAGGCTCAGATGAGCCTCGGGGTCGTCGCCCAGCTGGTCAACAGGGCCAGCGAGCTCGACGGTGGCTGAGCCAATCGCAGCACGGCCATGGTGGTCGTGGGTCAACACCGGACGATGAGACGTCATCGCCTCGACGTTCCGCCCCTCCGTTGTCACCGGAGGGGTGGAGGAGGATGGGCTTATGCCTAGGAATGGTGGACACGGTCTCAGGCGGCGGGGCGAAGGCTCTTATAGGCGGAGGAGGTACAGCGGTTATGTAGTGGTGAGGCGTTTTACAATGGAGGTTTAATGGCAAGGGGGTAATGGCAGTGAGTGATGGAGATCGCGCAAGGATGGCGGGGGGTAGGACTGCGAGGGGGAGGCATTATGAGAGGGAGAGTAGGTCAGAGTCGTCTTCCAAAATAGGAAGGGGATGGCATAAAAACGAGGTGTAACGACGAGCTGGAGGAGGACGATGGCCAATGGTCGTTGGATCTAATGATCCAACGGTTAGGATGATAGTGTAGGTAGTCGACTGCGATCAGATCCAAGGATCTGATCGAATGGCTGAGGTTGAGGTGGTGACAAGCGGTTATGATGGAGGGATAAGGAGGATACAATGGCATAGGATGAAGGGATGATGTGGAGCAACAATAGGCGTAGGATGAGAAGGGGATCAGAGGGCTGAGATTGGAGCGGGGGTGGGCGGCTAAGATCAGATCTCATCAGAGATCTGATGGATGGAAGTGGGTGACAGATGGACGACAGAGATTGAGGCGGATAGGAGTGGATCCGACGGTCCAGGATGGTGCCGGGTGGCGGAAGGGGAGGCGGGCCACGTGGGCGGCCCAGAGGGCGCCACGTGGCCCAATGAGAAAATTCTGAGAATAAAAACAAAGATAAATATAGTTAGAGGTAAAATTAGGAAAAAGTCAAAACATGAAAGTTTCTCGTCTCGACGAGATCTACAACTTTCATGTTAGACAAAAAGCTAAAAGAGGTCATTTGTACAAAAAGAATTTTTTGGGGTATTTTTAAAGGAGATAAAAACACCGATTTTTATCTTTGAGTTGTTTTTGTATTTTTTAGTCTTTTTAAAGGTCAGTGAATTAAGGACAATTACTCAGCCTAATTTTTAGGGGTTTTTGATGATAAAATAAATACAATAAAAATACAAATAATTAAGGGTTAATTATACACAATATGATACAAGATAAAAATAAAGAATTAAAGGTGATTTTTATTGGATTGATTAAGACAGGAGGTTTAATAGATGGGTTTTAGCATGATGAATATGAGATTCATCAACTACGTGAAGTGGTGCCACCCACTTGGAATCCGAGATGGGATATATAATCCCTGTGTCACACCATTTTCGATATCCTTCTTGACCACATCTCGTAAGTTTGGATTCAACCTACGCTAGAACTCACGAGAGGGTTTAGCACCTTCTTCAAGGTAAATATGGTGTGAGCATAAAGCTGGGTTAATCTCGTGAAGATCGGACACGCTTCAGCCTATGGCATTGCAGTTCTTTTCAAGGATCTCTAGAAAGTAGATTCTTGTTCTCCAGTCAGGCTCGAACTGATAATGACTGAAAATTTCTGAGGTGGGCCCACAAGGAAGGCATATTTGAGTGTTGTGGGTAATGCTCAAGTAAGGCGTGGTCATCAAGAATATCTGGCTCGATCTTTTCTAGCTCTGTACTGATAGTGGCTGCATCTGTCTCTGAAGTACTGGCTACCAACTGAGTCAGCTCCGGAGTCGGATCGTCAAAAGTGTCCAAGCAATCGGCAAAGCCCACGTCCGACTCATCATCCTTGTCCTCTGACTGACCTAAAGGGAATATGTCTGACAAGCCTAAATCGGCTTCTAAGTCATCGAGGACATATGGGGATGCATCTGCCGGCGGAGCCTGCTTGTGGTGGGAAGGCGTAGCAGACATCGATGGCGAAGGGCGTGTTCTGGTGGCGGTGATGCACTGCAATTGAAAACAAAGGGGGGGGGGGGGGTCGACGGAGATGATGGCCAGGGGAGATGAAACAGGGGAACTTCCCCTGTGAACAGGGGAAGTTGGGATATTTGTTTTGTTATTTTAAATTTTCGATTAAATGATTTACGATAGTTCCTCGGACAATTCAATAAAAATCATCGGTGTCTTCGCAACGTGTGATTTATCCGTGAAACTATTAATACTCCTTAGATTTGGTGAACGAGTGGAGGTGAAATTAAGAGAGAAGGAATGAAGAGGGAGAATACGGGGGAAAAAGATGAAGGAATATAATAGAGAAGGAAGAAGGATGAAGAGTAAGAGTAAGGATGAGAAGAAGAAGAACTACCCGGGGAGTGTCGCTGGAGATGCGAGAGAGTTCAATGGAACTCATCTTTGATTATCGCCTCCAGAGGTGCAATGATCTATTCACCTCGAAGCTCAGAAACAGGGATTAAAGCTCTCGCTGCCACAGTGGACTAACCTACTGGATCTCACCTTCTTTTAGAACTACGACCGTCGTCGCTCGATCGACAAACTTTCAAGCTGTCACCTGGAAGGGTCGAGGGCTGGTGGTGTAGGCGACTCTCGAGTTGACGGATGCCCTCTCCTGAAGGTATTGATGGAGTTATATAGAGAGGAGGGGAAGGGGATAGCAGTGGTTGGCATGGCGACCGCGAGGAAGAGGGAGGTGGTTGCGAGTCTGCTGGGGACGATCAGTGGAGGTGATAAAGGGGTAGAGGTTGAACCGTTGGCGGAGAAGACGGAGGTCCTCCTGTTGACTTGGAAGAAGGAGGAGAGGGCCTCACTGCGTGGCACGCGAGATGAAATTTATATATTTTTTTATTTTTTAATAAGAATGAAATAAAAAGGCTAAAAACGAGTGACACATGGAGGCTCCAGGAGCTGCCACGTGTCAACTCCAGAAAAATCTGAGAATTAAAATGAAACAAAATCTAGAAGAAATAGCAAACATCCTCATATCAAAAAGTGCTCAACATAAAAATTGCTCGCATCGATGAGATCTACAACTTTCATATAGAGACCAAGAGCAAAATAGGTCATCTGTACAAAATGATTTTTTTGAGGTACTCTATGTACATAAAATACTTTGATTTTTTAGGTTTTGTAATTTTTAGTGATTTTTTAATTAAGAGAAAATTGAGAAAAATAACAATAAAATCAAAGATAAATATTTACACAATAATTTATTTTTTTTGTTTTTTAGTAACTAAGAAAATAGTGAAATAAAATAAAGAAGAAAAAGTGAGAAATTTGTATAGACTTGTAAAGTACACTCGGACTCGGTCAATTTCTTTGATTTCAGTCTTATTTAAAATTTAGATTTTTATGGATTTTATTAAAACTTTCATCGAAGAATATAGAGGAAAAAGATATAAGTGAAAAGAGTTAATTATGTACATAAAATATCTAGTCAAAAACGGATACAACTCAAAATGCGCAAAAGAGGCACAAAATTCAACTTTCACATACGAGCTTCGATTTTTATGAAATTGGTCTTGTTTTGAAGGTATTTGAATATGTATTACTTTAAATGTGAGAAGACCTAAATCGGACATTGTATAAGGAAGATATGAGCGTTTTAATCTGTCTGGTCTAAAATTGGAGTTTTGTCTCATGTGCCAATTATTTAAGTTAGTAATTTTTATTTTTCCTTTAATCTTGTTAGTACTATGTACATAATGGAAGTGGTTTGAAGTTTATTGGAGTTAGCATGAATTAGTTAAAGTACATGAAGTTGGGTGCAAATGTGAAGATGATTATGAATGCAATTATGAGTGCTAAAATGCAAATATTAATTTTAAATGCATGAATGGTAAAAATGTAGAATAGATGATGAAATACATCTAATTACTCGGGAACGAAGCTCTATTTTCATCTTTTAATATGATGAATCGTGGATTCATCAGTGACCTGGTAGAGGCCTAACTATAATATTAGGAAAATTCAGGGGATCCTTGCAAATTTATACATAAAATTTAAGCGTAAACAAATATTTACATGGACTAAATGACAACTACAAAACACATGGGGCTACTAAGTAATCTACCCACTAATAGATGCTGATGGACGGCACTCCCCATGCCACATAGCTCACTTAGGAGGATATGATGGCTGGGCTTGGTCATCGTCTCACTTTGAATTAGGCTTAGATTAGATCTAGGCTCATTCCACGATCGAACAATGTTGGGACATGTTGGAAGAACATGGAAAAACACTTCCATGCCTTCCTTTGATATTCGATTTCTCCGACGTCCAGCAATCTTCTCTCCTTCTGATTTACCCAGCCTCAATCTGGAGATTGTTCGCGTCAGAAGTTGGTCTCAATTTGTTCCAGAACCCAAGATGGGGTCCTGGAGCTTTGTCGAAGCTCGGGCACCTGGGATACCTATGTAGGTAGAATCATCCCCATGAGGGGTCCTTCGAGGCATTGACCTGTAGGGTTAGATACAAAAGAAGACAACGGAGATTCAAGGAGCTTTATTTGATAGATTTGGAGTGAAATGGAGCGAGGCAGAAAGTTACCGATGAAAGTGGAGGAGATGGAGATGATGGACTTGATTAGTGAAGAATCAAGGGGAGAAGGTGGTCTGGGATATGGAGAAATGGAAGAGGAATGGAATGGAGGTGAAATGGTGAGCCGAGACAAGGAGTTCACATTGATTTCGAGCTGGAGAAAGAAGCTCCAACAATTGAAGAAATTAAAATTACACTAACTTGATTCTTAATTGTGTATACTAAGACTTACACTAACATGATGAATTGAAAATCTACCTAAAATGCGAATGAAAATAGCTCATACTTGTAGGGAACATGGAGCAGCAAGGCGTCACATGAGCAGATCTCGAGAGCACCTAGACCACCTTCTCCGACCACTTCTCCTCGTCGAAGCCTCGATGAGTCTCCTGATGTCACCAAAAGGCTCAAGCAAGTGAAGGGGCTTACGAATGACTGAAAAGGGATCAAAACCAAAAATGGGTAAGATGGGTATTATTTATAGAAAGAGTGAGGGGCAAAAGAGGCTGAGCGATTGCGTGAGGAGGCGATGGAGTTGGTGGGATCTAAGGGGTAGAGAGATGGAGGAAGGTGAGGGGAACAATGTTGGTGAAGGAACCAAGTTTCAAGCCATGGATCAAGGCCAAAAAATGGAGAAGTCAGAGGTCTCGTGACTACCGACAAAGGAGGTAGGGAGGACGTACAGTTGACCGCCTGGTCAATAAACACAGAGCCCTAGTTGGTCTACCCAGACCAACCAGAAAATTCCATGGAGTATATCCCTTATAAAATTGATTAAAAATAATAAATAAATTTATTAAATAAAAGTCAAAACATGAAAAGTTCTTATTTTATGCATAATTTTTAGGGTATTTTTATTTATTTGTTTATATAACACTGTTTATTAGTGTTAATATTTACATGTATATACATGGGCATATTTACTAGTATATCAAGTATTTTATTTTTACTTTGTATTTTATATTTTATTATGATATACACACATTTTATATAATTATAATATATTTAAATGCATATTTATATTATTTTATTTTTCTGATTTCATTTATATACTTAAATAAATAGGAGCCTATATATTATATGTATAATATGCCTATATAATTTAATACTTGATTTATTTTGATGCATTTTTAATGCTTTTATTTTATGTTTATGTTTTTAGTATATTTCAAATAAATTTTACAAGTACTCAAAAATGTAAGGAAAGTAAAAATATAAATAATGAATAAATTGAAAACCACCTTCATTAGATAGATAATTTGATTTTATGAACAATAGAGGTGAGTTTGGTAAATTTTAAGTTTGTATGGAGGATTTATTGGTCTGTGAAGTTTAGTTTGCAGTCTTTTCCTCTGTGTGTACCAGCCACATGTGCATTATTTTTATGTGCAATTATTTTTGTATTTTTCTACATATTTTATGCACAAGTTTCATGTTGAGGGTTTCTTTATTTGGTATGTATATTAAGGAACATAAAATAGATGTACTAATGGTTATTTATAGGAATAGAGTTGGGGTTTTGGTGTCTTATTTCTGTATATTTATTGGCCCTATCTGCTCCTACTTTATTCCTTGTCGACCAAGTCAATATTGACTTGATCTCAGGGTCTAGTGTCATTCAATGTTTTTGGCACTTCATTTCTTTTTCTTTTCTTTCCTTTATTCTTTTGTTTTGGGTCTAAATACATGTATTTATACAGTATTCATGTGTTAAATAATTAATATTATTTTGTACAAATTAATGATATTTACATGTATTTAACTAGGGATTTAAGGTGAAAATGAAAGAATAAAGATGATGAAATGGAGATTCATCACCTGCTAGTTGCCTTAAGCAAGGAAGAAAGAACCCTGACAAATAGGTCAAAAACTAAGCAGTCTAGCAGTTGAAAATTTGAAATTGTACTCATCCTTTCACCTTGCTAGGAAATCTTCACTTACTATACTAGGTGAATGGGTTGGATTTCTATGTAGATAGCAACTGAACATGTCTAATTTTGTTTAATAGATGCATATTATTATTGAAAAGGCAAATTGTATCAAGTTACACCTTTGTATTATATTTTGATCTGACATTGTAAGTTTAATATGAATATGATTTCAAAATAATTGATGATTTTATCATTAATTATGACACTTTGAATGTACCTGCATAACACACTACAATAAATTTACCAAAGGTAACATTCTGAAACAGGATGAGATAATCTTAATTTACGGGTTTCAATGCGACATTTTAAAATAGGGATAAGATAACCTCACTTTATGGGTTTCAACATGCATACTTTCTTTATTTTGGTAGGTTAATTTGGAGTTTGCTTTTTGAAATAGGGATGAGATAATCTCAGTTTCAAAATTTTTATATATTGTTCGATCCTTACTTTATACTTAAGTTTCTTAAGATTGAAAGTTTACTTGTCGTGGCCAAGCTATTTTCATTTGAAAAGAGTAAGAGATGTTTTGAGGGTCTGAGTGACAATCAGACACATTATCGGGACAAAGTAGCCAATTTCAATTAGAACCAACGCGTACACAGAGTTTAGAGCGTTGTCTTCCAACACGTGTTAGAGCACTCAGACAAGACCTTGATCTCCATAACATATTCAACCGATTACGGTGATAGATAATCGGTCACGACCCTGGTCTACACCCACACAATAAACTGTAAGATGTCTACCACTGGTAGCTTGTTAGACTATACACCTACAATCGCATGACAACGAGGTTGTTTCATTAAGCTTAGAGATAGAACCACCTGCTTCATACAACCGGGTGAGCATCTTTTTGCTAAACATGGTATACCATATCAGCTTTAGGGGCACGCTTAATAAATTATGTAAATTATGCTATAGTATGGCAAAGGGGAAGACAAGAGGTATATCATTATTAAAGAAGGCAACATCGATGGGCCATAAACCTCTCATCAAAATCTACCATGCAAAAGGTACGTAGACCTTTAAATGCAGATCAGATATATGCAACCCAGATATTTCTAGTATAATTGTTAGAAAGGATGTACCACGACTGCCAGACTTCAGGTCATTGACTACTAAAGATCTCCAACTTGTACATGATCAGCTAAGATTATGTTTTACATTAGTTTTTAATATAAATTTTAATAAATACATGTCTAATATTTTATTTTTTAAACTCTTATCAACATTGAGGGTTTTGATGGTGATCCACGATTAAGGATGATCTCAACATATTACTAAGCAACTTAGAAATCATCAGCACAATCTGAAGAAGGCATGGGAGAAGATATGAGATGCAACATGGCCAAATAATGTTCCAATTTATGCTTGAAATGCAATGGTTCATATTTGGAAGAAAGTGGAGCATCTAGTAAGACTTCTATAGATAAGTATATATGTTTATTTTATTTAAATATCTAATTCTTTTAAGTATATAAGAAAATATGAGAAAAACATTGAAACACATAATTACCATGTAAACATATATCTCCTACAAGTGCAAAGTACTACCTGTGAAGAAAAATGAGTAGAAATTTGAGTAGCTTGATAGTTAGTTTACAATAGTTAATTACTCATTTATAATATGACTATGAATATTAAGCACCACAGTCTCGTGATGAACTCAATGGTCAACCTTGTAGAGAAGTACTCTTATTTGCTAGGATGAAGTTTTGTATCAACAAAAGAGCATAGGAACCTTTGCATCCTTAAAAGGTAAACATGGACATCGGACAACACTAGAAGTAGCACAACCTATGCAATATCATACATCTAGTTTGCAAATTAATTAATTTATATTTTATCTTACACTAGTCATGTTGAATTTTTTATAGGCTACAACGGAAGCAAAAGCTGAAGGAAGACATGTAATGGATGTTGAGGTTGCCGATGTTGTTCTTTGAAATGATGGGCATTCAGATACTCTAAATGGTACAGGGTATGGTTATATACCTAAAGGGAGAGGAGGACATATGACTACTTCTATGTCTGAGACTGATTTCGAGGAATTGAAAAAGAGTTTCAGAAGGAGATTCATATAGAAATAGATAAAGAACTTGAGTAGAAGGTGGCTTACTTTCATAATTATCCTCTACCATCTTCACCACCATTAATGCCCTCTTATTCACCTTTTAAGATATTCAATATTATATATGCTGATCATGTGTATTTATTTATTTATTTTTATTTAATATTTTATTCATTTTGTAATAGATGTTTCTCAAATGCGCTCAAGATTTTTAACCATCCGTAGGTTGATGTTAATCTAGATGTAGAGACTAGAAGAGATTAATAGAGATTTAGATACTTTCATATTTTATCTTGTCAATTGTTAATCTTTTTCGATATGCAAGCACTAAATTTTGAACGTATTTATGATGAGAATATTTTTTACCGAATCATTTTATCATATATATGTTTATGTGGTAGTTTTTTATTGAATGCATGTAGACTTATGATAGGGGACCTTGAGTATCTTACATGTCTAAACTATGATGGAAAATGGTCATAGGTTAAAAATTGAGAACATTGTAAATTTAGTATCAAAGAAGCATTAGCGTTGCTAGATTTTTCATAGATATGTATTTGGGATATACTTAAGGACGATTTTTAAACTTCGGAACTAGTTGTTGTTCACTAGACCAAACAATGATAAGAGATATTTTTGACAATGTTTAAAATTTAGCATTATTTCTCAGAGTCCTATGATATGTCAAGGCGACATCTGAACGTCGACCAAAAGCTCTAGTAGCATTATTGAGTGGTCCGGTTGGTAGTTCAATGACGACGTTAAACGTCGGCCTTGAAAAGGAGGACAATCCGACATTTGTATGCTATGTCGAATTATCTAAGGTCGACGAGGATATGACAACATAATCAAATCAACATTATGATATGTTGTGATAGCCAATGGTGACATTTATTAAACTCAAAAGTAATTAGAAATGTTGATGAATGTGCAAATTCCAGAAGTGTATGTTCCTTGTACAAATGCCACAATCAACCTTCTCACTTTGTTATCATGGATCCTTGATTAGTCATGTGAATGAACTCTCTTATATTGCATCTATTATTTTTTTTGAGAAACTCTCCTTTTACTGTAACACTAGTTGCTTAGAATCCATAAGTTATTCTTTACCGATTGAATAACTTCCTCTTGGCTGAAGATAATAACCCCCTCTACTTGATCTAGGTTCGTGGAGTACTGAACTAAAATAACCCAACTATCATATCTTATATTATGATAGTGGGATATCATAAGAAGTGGAGTAGAAGCATCAAGGCACAGTTGTATACACTCAAGATTCTTCACTTTCTCTAAGGCACGGAATTCTTAAGGGACTAGGCTCTCCAAAACTCAAGTGAATAAAAGAGAGAGTCTTACTCTCCTTTATACACATTGTACATGCCTATTGAGGAGTCTTCTCTTCAAGTAGGCGTACGCATTGTATGCGTGTGCAATGATGTCTCTTGGATTCCAAGTCCTCGTTCAATAATACAATTATCTCCTTATTTATCTTCAATTAATTCAAGTATTATATCAAGCAACAAATCAAGAAAGAGTTCAATTAAAGGACTCTTTGTAGTGGCACCATGTGTTAATACATATATCCAACAAATTCCATATATGGAATGGGATTGTTACTAATTTATTAATTGATTAATCAATAAATAATGCAACAATATTAAGAGCTTTATTCTCAATAAGACTTAATATAATGGCATCATATCTAAATCATTTTACATACCCCATCTCGACTCAATATAGTCATGGTTGCTGTTTATCTTGATAATCACATTATCAATATTGGAGAAATTATGAAAATGATCCCTATAGATTATGAATCATGTTTTCACGCATAAAAAATGTAAATCTAAATTACATATACGAAATTATTGTGAATCAAATTCACACATAATTTCATGCCTTGGAAATATTATACAAATCATATTTACATAGTATATTATTTACATGAATCATATTCATATAAATATTAATTATTATGAATCATCATTCACATTATTTAATGAAATATATTTTGTGAATCAAACACAAAAATACCCTTATGAAAAATGTAATAATAACAATTATTACATTATTGATATCTTTAAGTATGAGTCTTAATCCAGTTAGGACTCATGAGATACAAATGCAGATACTTGGAGATAATGTTAAGGAGATCATACTATCCCTGTATAGTGACTTGAAATATGGATACCAATCCAATTTTAGTCTTTATACTATTTTTAGCTTGAAATTGATAAACTCTTATCAATTGAGCTCGAGTGGAACACTTCACAGTCTAAATGAGGTCAACTAAACACAAGCCACTCTATGTGAACTCGAGAAAGTATCGATGAGCTGAACCCAACTTCCTCGGTTATTTCTAATCAAAGTCCAGACCATTTGGATCTTAGAAATGAGTTCAATGAGCTTATATATTTCCATTTCCATGATCATTTATATTTCCAACATTTGGACATTGAAATTGAAAATCGGATTCAAATAAATTGAGATTTAATCTTATTAATTCACAAATCATCAAGTTAAATGGAGCCACTAAAATCCACCATGTTTCATCAATCGGAATGGAAGTGTAATGGTAGATGGTCTATTATGATAGAGTTAACCCTCAATATTCCCAATACTCATTCATACTTCACACATGAAAAACTTTGATATATTTGAAGTTTAAACCCTAGTTTGATTATCTTCTTCAGAATAAATCAATAGATTTCTCATTTGATATTTGATCAATACTATTAATCATATACTTTCTAAAAGTATATATTAATATCTCAAATTCATGTCATATTTCATAAATAAGACGACCATGCATGGAATTCATTTTAACCCAAATTATCTCATAAGAGAGCTCTTTCTCCTGATTCATCCATTATGAACATGTATAATTCCTTTGAAAGATCATACATCTCATATATCTTAATACGCACACCAACGCGATGGTATATGGACCTTGGCTAGGTCACCAACCATTGATCTGTCAAATGTACATACTCAGGCACATATATATATGTATGTATGTATATTTATCTTAAGTCAAAGGATGTGTTCCTGATCGTGATAATTACGATTCAAGTTCTAGTTTATCTCGACCTCATCAAGTCAACTCTTTGACTTGTTATTCAAACACTTCTGAATCTCTATTCCTATGCAGAGGACATGCATTAAGAAGTTGGTTGAAAATCAGTCTACAGAGAAAGATTGCCATCTCTTTCTCAGACTAAATATCTTGAATATCGCATGTTTGAAGTCAGTCGTGTCCTCCCAGCTGCATGGTATTCAATATGGCCATGATACATAACTCTATATGTACAACGGGGCCTTAGTAGCAAAGTACATTCATATTTATTCATTTATTTCATTTCAGATGGACATGATAAAATAATAACTTTTATTACATTAATGTGTCACCAAGGGCTTACAAGTCAAACACCTCCTCTTCTGCCCCAGCCTCCTCCTCCTCCCACCACTCCTCCTCCCCCAGCCTCTTCCTCGGCACCCAGCCTCCTCCTCCCCTACTTCGCCCCCAGCTTCACCCCCTTCCGCCCCCAGCTTACTCCTCCTTCCCACCTCCTCTCCTTCGCCCCATCATGCTCCTCCTTTGCCCTCTCCTCCTCCTCCACCACCTCCCTCCTCCAGCGCTCCTTCTCCTCCTCCTCCCTGCTCCTACACCACCCCACACTCCTCCTACACCCCTCCTCCTCCTCTGCCCCCTCCTCCCCCTGCTCCTTCTTTGCCCCCTTCTCTAGTGACCCCTCCTCCTCCTACGCCCCCTCCTCCAGCTTCCCCTCCTCCTCCTATGACCCTTCCTCCAACATCCCCTCCTTCACCGCCCATGCTCCTCTTAACCTCGCCATGGTTGACAATTATACCCCTCTCAACCTCACCATGATTTGAAAAAAATCATGATTAAGTTCAGCTTATTGACGACTAAAGTAACGAAAGGGCATAAGTGATAGAACAACAAGAAGTCGACGGTATAATTGATATTCCAAAAAAGTGAGGGACGTCACTAATATTATACTATCTCGGAGGGGCACAACTGATAAAAACTCAAAAATCAAAGATATATTTTCTTTTACGATTTTGAATGAACTTTACATTTATTCCTGAAAAATGATCATCAAATCAAAAAACTAATCAAAATCTTATACATCATAAATTACCGTCCAAATAGGATAGCCAACTCATAGTCTTGAAAAATATTGACTGTCATGATTTGAGAGTGGTGTCTTCTCTTCCCTCGTATACACCACCACCATCATCTATTTTATAACCGGCACAAACACCTAAAGTGTGAATATGCTATAAATAGGAGCATGCTATATAATAGGAGTTTGAACCTAGTATAAGTGGAACTTTCCTAAATGTGAACCTTCTATTATATCGGATATTTGAGAATACTATAAGCGGGAACCTGACATTTATAGCATGACTTTTAACCTACTATAAGTGAAAACTTCTTAAAAGCATGCACCTAAAATATTTTTATTTCAGAGTTTTGAACGTGTTGTAAGTGCGAGCATGTGTGAACATGCTGCTTATAACATGAGTTTAAACCTCCTATAAATGTGAACATGATATAAATACAAACTTGTTATAATAGTGGGAGCAGGTTGAGTGAGATGATCAAACACAAGATGAGACAGTCGAGCAGGAAGATATTTGTCTTTACAAGACTGCCACATCATCAATTATATGGAACTTATGCAAGTTTTTGGGTATCTTTTTAAGTGTAGAAACCATCTCACCACTTTTGTATTTTCTCATTAAATATTCATTGAACCAAAAAATAATTATATGTCCTACCCGTGATACGAGCCAACATCATCCCTTATTTTCAGTGATGAAATTAGATAAAAAAATATTTGTACCCGTATATGGACGTTATTTTTTCCATCTAGCAAATATGAATGCAAATACAAATATTGAAATCCAACATTGATAGATACAAATACAAACATAATATCTTGAATTTTAATAAATATGAATATACAAAATTAAAGGGTAAAATACAAAGATTCATCTTTATAAGGATTAAACAAATACTACATATAGTTATGGGAGACAAATCAAAGGGCAATACTATTTCCATGCTCTGAGTTATCTATAGTCTTATTTCTAGGTACTTTATCTAATTACTAACCTTTTGTTCACCATGATAATGTTTACCTTAATTTCATATTTCAGCTCATCTCAGTGCATACTATTATTGATTTTTCTCAATATTTATGCTCCAAAAGACCATTGTTATTAGGATTTAAGAAGCTTTTTAATAATTATATAATATGTTATTGTATAAGTGAGCATTTTATAGTAGATCAATGTAACATATTGTAGGTCCATATAAAATAAATTAACCATATTAAAAAGTTAACCACATTGCTAATTAACAGTTATTATATCCATATTATATAATATTCATTGAACCAAAAAATAATTATATGTCCTACCCGTGATACGAGCCAACATCATCCCTTATTTTCAGTGATGAAATTTGATAAAAATATATTTGTATCCGTATATGGATGTTATTTTTTCCATCTAGCAAATATGAATGCAAATACAAATATTGAAATCCAACATTGATAGATACAAATACAAACATAATATCTTGAATTTTAATAAATATGAATATACAAAATTAAAGGGTAAAATACAAAGATTCATCTTTATAAGGATTTAAATAAATACTACATATAGTTATGGGAGACAAATCAAAGGGCAGTACTATTTTCATGCTCTGAGTTATCTATAGTCTTATTTCTAGGTACTTTATCTAATTACTAACCTTTTGTTCACCATGATAATGTTTACCTTATTTTGTATGTATTTCATATTTCATCTCATCTCAATGCATACTATTATTGATTTTTCTCAATATTTATGCTCCAAAAGACCATTGTTATTAGGATTTAGGAAGCTTTTTAATAATTATATAATATGTTATTGTATAAGTGAGCATTTTATAGTAGATCAATGTAACATATTGTAGGTCCATATAAATAAATTAACCATATTAAAAAAGTTAACCACATTGCTAATTAACAGTTATTATATCAATATTATATAATATTCATTGAACCAAAAAATAATTATATGTCCTACCCGTGATACGAGCCAACGTCATCCCTTATTTTCAGTGATGAAATTTGATAAAAATATATTTGTATCTGTATATGGACGTTATTTTTTCCATCTAGCAAATATGAATGCAAATACAAATATTGAAATCCAACATTGATAGATACAAATACAAACATAATATCTTGAATTTTAATAAATATGAATATACAAAATTAAAGGGTAAAATACAAAGATTCATCTTTATAAGGATTTAAATAAATACTACATATAGTTATGGGAGACAAATCAAAGGGCAGTACTATTTCCATGCTCTGAGTTATCTATAGTCTTATTTCTAGGTACTTTATCTAATTACTAACCTTTTGTTCACCGTGATAATGTTTACCTTATTTTGTATGTATTTCATATTTCAGCTCATCTCAGTGCATACTATATTGATTTTTCTCAATATTTATGCTCCAAAAGACCATTGTTATTAGGATTTAGGAAGCTTTTTAATAATTATATAATATGTTATTGTATAAGTGAGCATTTTAGAGTAGATCAATGTAACATATTGTAGGTCCATATAAAATAAATTAACCATATTAAAAAAGTTAACCACATTGCTAATTAATAATTATTATATCCATATTATATAATACATTTATTTCCTATATATTGGATCATTTTCTTGATAAAATAGAAATTAGTCCATCAATGAAAGTATTAAGTAATGACGTTGCACATGAAAAATGTGGGATCCTAAATCCAAGAAACAATGAAGGTAAGTAATCAAATATAACATAAGCCAATTAGGATACATGCAATATTCGTATTTTAGTCCATATTCGTAGTCAAATATTCATCTCAGAATAGTCAATATCCATTTTGCATTCCTATCCGTATTTTAATGATATGTTTTTTCATCTACACATTCATATATATGGGTTAAATGGGGCTGCCCCCTGGCTACTCCCACCCCTATTTTTCCTCATTTTTTATTTTTTTGGAAAATAAAAATTTGTAAATTCATCATTATATCCCTCTAACATTCTATTAAAATTTCATCAGAAACAGAGACTCCTACGGCCTCCATCCAAATAGGATCGATTTACAAAATCCTGCGACCGTTAAAAAAATGACGTCTGGATGGAGGGCCTAGGAGTCTCTGTTTCTGACGAAATTTTAATAGAATTTTAGAGGGATATAGTGATGAATATACAAATTTTTATTTTCCAAAGAAATAAAAAAATGAGAGAAAAATATGGGTGGGAGTAGCCAAGTTGGCTACTCCCAGGAGGCAGCCCCGTTTAACCCTATATATATATTCATATATGTATGTATTCGGATCTTAACAAGGATAAAGATATGATAACATATATATTTGTATACATATCCAATCATTTTTATCCATACTTATTTCTCAGCTTCTAACCAAAAATACGAAATTCACTTACTTGATCAATAATAATCAATAAGCCTCCTTTTTTCTATCATCTGTTCCTTATCCCTGAGGAGATCAAATTCTTTCCAGTGTTGTTAGATGAGGGATAAAGGAATAAAATAGAATAAAGATGACATATTATTTTTGTTCAATATGATAGTTTCATAGATAAATAATGAATAAATACCGTTGTATCACAATATGATAGTGGCTGTTATCTCGAGATAAAAGAACCTTAACCTTATCCTTCATCAAAGAGGACATCTTGGAAATATCTCAGAAGATCCGTTGTATCACAATATATTGTGTCACTTTCTAGTTTTTATGTCAATAAATTGGACACTAAAGAAAAAATAGAAAAAACGCCCTTGATAAATAATCTAAACTTGCCTGTCAAACCTCTTTCTTGAACAGTTGTCCAACAACCCATTTTGAATATTTTTTTGTTTTCTTCCCAAGACATGCCCTCCTTACATCTCCTCCACTCTTTCATCCCTTGGTAGCTGGAAATCTTGCTATTTTATTTAAGCTCCGATGAGGTTGAGGAATTTGGAATGATTTAGGTTTATTTTTCATCTTCCTTAGTCTGTTTTAGAGGATAAGTAAGGAATAAATAAATTATAAGAAGACAGCATGAGTTATAACTTTGACGAAACAACTTATTCCTAAATAAGGAAATCTTACGGATGATGTAAAAAAGTAGAGATGTACGGATTTGGATATTTATCTATCGTATTCACGTATCCACGTCAGATAGGTTACAACAAACACGTATATATGGAAAAAAAGGGTTGTTCCTAAGGGGCATCTAGCGGTTGCTCCTGCATCATTTTTCTGTAATTTTTTTTATCTTTTTTTGTAAAATATCACCATGTATATTTATCTATATTTCTTTCTCCAATATATCATTCGAATTTCGTGAGAAACAGAGATTCTTATGCCATCTATTTATAACATATAATTTTAACGGTCTAAACATTATTGTAATCAACCTGTTCCAGATGGAGGGCATACGAGTCTCCGTTTCTGACGACATTCGAATGACATATTGTAGGGATATATGGATAAATATATATAGTGATGTTTTTCAAAAAAAAATACTGAAAATGACGTGGGAGAGTCCGTTGGCTGCCCCAACAAACCCTATATATGGGAAAAATGGGGCTGCCCGTTGGATGTCTCCGCTCCATTTTCGGGCGGTTTTTTTGTTTTAAAAATACTATCATGTATTTTCATCACTATATCCCTCTAATATGTTATTACAATTTCGTCAGAAACAGAGACTTCTATGCCCTCCATCTAAAACATGTCGATTGCAGCAACTCTGAGACTATTAAAATTACATTTCTAGATGGAGGGCATATGAGTATTTGTTTCTGATGAAATTGGAATGACATATTAGATGGATACAGTGATGAAAATACATGACAATATTTTTGAAAAATTTAAAAAAATCATCAGAAAATAGGGCAGGACATCCCCATTTTCCCCTACACACGTAACAATCTTATATCACATAATCCCCTTACCCCTCCTTATCTTCTTCCTCCTACCAAACAAAGAATAGCAAATAATTGCCACTTATCTCTCCTTATTCTCTCTTATCCTCTCCCTCCAACCAAGCAATATTAACCCCTTATTTTCATTATCTCTTTCATTAATTCCTTTAGCGAATGGTCCTTAAAAGTTGGATTTATGCGGATAAGAAAAATGTAATCCACATTTTTAAAATGGATACGGATATCATTAGATTATTTGATTTTAGTCAGATTTTTATATCATTGTTAAATATATCACTACTATTAAAATAATATAAAGCACCTCTAAATTCTTTCAAAGTTTGAATTTGAAATGGTGAATTGAACTAGAGTAGACTGAGGCACTTCATTCAGTGACTCCGTGATCGTCCTCTAAACGATCAAAATGAAGATAAGTTTTGTACTTTATTAACTTCTCAATCCCTTGAGTTGGGTGGGCACTGACCGACCGAATCCCCCTTCAAATCGTACGTGCGGGTCTACCTGCATGCAACTCACGCCATTCGAGGAGGGGGAAAGGGGGGTTCCACTGCTCGCAAGAATGATGGTAGATAAGACCCGTTGACTCGTTCAAGAAAAGCTGCCCCAAACCCCCATCCTCGCCCCTGGAATTTCCGTCAAACGTCCCGGCCTCCCCTAGCTCTTCCACCGTCTGGACTCCCTTTCCTCCACCTTTTCCCTGCTCTCCTGGCACATGCCTATCACACTTCGCGCATGCGGCCTTTTCTCCAGATGGTCTTTCCTAGTAATGCCACTGGTTAGATATATATTAGTTGGTGTTTATTTTTCTAAAACATTATTGAAAAATGAAAAAAATACATATCCTTGAGAAAACATATATAGTTGTGGAGATACAAAGATACCTCCACTCGGTTTGCATCACTGATAAATGAAGAGATATGAGTTGTTATTTTAAACTTTGTGCTTATCGAGGAATATGAGTTACGAGAAAAATAGGTAATCATCTTGTCAAAGTCAGTAGTCGGTATACAATCGTTTGGGTCACATTCAACAATTGGACAACTAGCATGATTTAGTCAGACTTTAGTCAATGTGGTATTCTTTATTATTTTAAAACTATATCATTTTTATACACATACTTTTATATGTTTTTTTTTCGAAAAAAATAATGTTTATGTAGATTTGTACATTTTTATACCATCATAGTGAAATAAAATAATAATTGAATTTATATCAAACGTTAAACATATTAAATTAAGTTTGCAAAAAAATGTAAAAAATTAGATCAACTAGCGACTGAGTATTTAATAGTTAAGATTGGCATGCAACTATGAAGATAATTATTAGATAATGCACCTTCAAGATCATGAGTGATAATAATGATACCATTTATAGTTGAGATTAGATGAACGCTTAAATAATCAGCAAAAATTAGGTGGTCGAGGTTTTTGAAAAAGGTTTTTTTCCTCTAAAAGATTAACTTGTTCGAGAGGACACCTTAAATGGAACAATTAACTCATTGATGGAAGAAGTAAAAGAAAAGCCCCTTTTTTCACTTCTTAATCTCATCCCTCTACATGTAATCATGGTTGATCCTCGATAGTTAATGGTCCTAATTCACTTCACAAAAGTGTGATTTGGCATGAGATAAAGACACGGAATAACGAATAAAAGGGCTTTACTTTATCATAAGATGGAGTTATTCCTTGTTCTTTGTTTGATTGTTGCTCCAAGACAGAAGGGTAAACATGCACGGTGCACAACACATAAAAATAAGGTTTTTATCACTTGTGCCCTTCTTAACTTCTACAATATCAGTTATGACCCTTTCTTTTGGAATATGGGTTGTGTCTCTGCCTTTTTACAATTTTATCACTTATGCCCATTGGGTTAGTTTCCGTTTATACACATCCCACACATATGTTAACTTTTAGACATATATTAGTTAAAAACATAACATGGGGTAACCATCCCTCACCTCCTCTGCCCCCTCCAGCTGCCCCCCAATGATGTATACTTGCTTCCACGGTAGGTCCCAGCATGATGGATGCAGATTGGACGCAAGGGCAGGACTCAGTTCTTACAATATGTGTACATGTCAGTCTTCAGGTGAAGCAGCTCCCTTCGGTAGTGCAGATCTAATTCTTGTCGATGGGTGTCGATGGGCTTTTCATATATATATATATATGTGTGTGAAAAGAATGTTGGAAATTATACCTTCTAAGCATGATGGAGAGGCAGATGTTCATGAGGATGAGAGCAACTGGGAAGGCGGCTATCCGAGGAGGAGTTGGGTACAATCAGGGAGGTGGGGAGGTCGAGGACCGGGAGGGTGGACATGGTGGTGGGAGGAGGTGGGTGTAGAAGATAGAGGTTGTGGAGGTGGGGAGTAGGCGACGGAGGGTCGGAGGAGGAGGAGGCATGGAGGAGGAGACAGATGTGAGGAGGAGACGGGGAGGGGAGGAGGAGACGGAGTTGGCAACATAGGGGAGGAGGCGACGATAGAGGTGGAGGCGGGGAGGAGGGGGGAGTGTGGAATTAGGGCGAGAAGAGGGAAATGAAATGTCTACCGTTTGAAATTAGGTGAAATTATTTTCGCCGGTTAGGAAAAACATCTGATAAATATCTTTTACACCGACACAATTATTTCGATGATTAACTCATTTATTTTAAAATATACGTTATCATTTATGGTGGATATTTGAACAATCCCCGGAAAAAAATATATTTTTTGATAGTTTTCGTCGACCGTTGATAATGACTCAATGTAATTTTTTAACAATTCAAGTAGTGGAAGGTGTGCTCGTGTACTCAATGGCGATGATGCTGGATCTCTAGTAGACGATTATGCCGCAAAATAAGGTACAGGAAAATAACCTGGGCTCGTCCACTAAGAATCTTCGAAGTTAGGTGTCAAGATGGATCAAGGTAGAGGCATTGAAGCACTAGTATGTCCAATTGGAGCGAGACTTGGCAATTTAAGAGTCGTTTCGATTTCTCTTGAATTAGACCTCAATGAGAAGTGCAATCAATCAAATTTGAATATTTGAATCTCATTGCAAATTCTAATGCAGTTGCTACCTAAATCTTGAAAGAAATCATCACAACAGTTGAGACTACTAGTTAAAGACAATCCATATCCTGTCCCATTATATTATCATTATCCATCATAGTCCATAGGTTCTTTTCAAATTGCTACAAAATAGAGTATCAATTCAGCATAACAACAAGCAATCAAAGCAATTTTAAGTGTAATCATCCATGGCTGTCTGAGAAATGAGTGTCTGAGGATGGAGATTTGATTCAAGGAGGAAGGGGTGAAATGGAATCTGTCCAGATCTGCCTCCCTCCCACCCCCTCCCCTTTTAGCTCCTTCCTCCTATGCCTCCCACCTCCTCCTCCATCTTCCAGCCCCCCTCCTCCAGCCGACTTACTCCTTCGCCTACTACCTCCCTTCCCCTCCTTCCCCTTCCTCCTCTGCATCCCTCCCTCTCTAGCCTCCTCCCACTCTAGCTTCTTCCTTGACAATGCAAATCAAAGGAGCATGGAGATCCTACAACAACTATGGTTCCTCACCCCTTCTTCTCCGACTGGTGCGGATATATGATCGAGCTATGGTGAGAGGCATTAAGATAGATGCGATCGAGTCATGGTCCTCAGCTCGCCTTTGATACGTAGTGACTCACGAGGCCAAGGTCGGGTCTAGGCGATGGAGGACGAGGTCGGAGCGGAGGGGATGCACAGAGCTAGAGGAGGGAATGAGTGGTTGATAATTATGCCCCTCTTAACCACGTTACAGTTTGAATAAACCATGGTTTAGTTCAACTCATCGACGACCAAAGTAGGGGAAGGGCACAAATGATAAAATTGCAAGAAGGCAACTGTACAGCTTATATTCCAAAAAAGGAAGGGACATAATTGACAGTACATAAGTTAAGACGGACACAAGTGATAAAAATGCTAAAAAATGACAAATATGTGATTTTAGGGGATTTCGTTGGAAATGTTAAATTGAGAATGACAAAAAAGAGCATTGTATGATGCTCAACAATTAGAGAGTTTTTTCCCTTAAAGTTCGTTTCGGGGTTATTTATAACGAATACTGATACTCTTTCCAATCATTGGTGATCCTTATTTTCAGAATAATTATTCTGATTTGCTATTCATCAACTATTATACCTTTTCTTATTCCTCCTTTTTAAATAATGATCCGGTTCACATAAGCTATTCCGTAACAACCAGTATTTATCCCTCATTTCTAAGAAACATGAAAGAAACAAAGAATGAGAATAACTCATTCTTTTCCCACCAAAACAAATAGAGAACATACCTTCCGTTTTGTATCTCAACTCCTTAATCTTTAACAAATGGTGGATAAGGAATTACTAAAAACAACCAACAAACTAGTAGGTACCCTGCGCTTTGCGCTAACTGCGGTGGTGATGTAGAAAAGTATAACACTAAGGATATGTCACTCGTAACATCCACTTAGGAAATACATTTGATATCTTATTTGGCTTGAATTATATTTTTTCAATGATTTTTCAAAACATATGAAATAATAACCGTCTGAGACCCGAATATACCTCTAACCTACTGATACATTAATAATAGAAACTTTTTCTTAAAAGGAGAAGATTTTGTTTAACTTATCATGTAAAATCTTTTTCTTTTTGAAAGGTATATATTCTATGAACTAAAATAATATATACATACAAACAAATATACATATACATGTATATATATTACAGAAATTCGTTTTATAAAATTTAAATCTAGAAAAGTTAGCTGAAACTAAATAGGATAATTTATAAAAAGGGCCTCAACTATGCCTCAATCCTCAATTAAGGGACTCATTTTTCAATTGTAACAAAGAAGGTCTTATTCTTACACTTTTGTCTCAAATAGAAGCCTCTATAAGCTTTAATGACCCTTATATGTTGACGTTAAATCTTTAAGTTGGCACTTCAGACCCCTATTTGTTACAATTGAAAAATGAGACTCCTGATTGAGAATCGAGATATAGTTGGGACCCTTTTTGTAATTAACTCAATTAAATAAGCATAGCTATTAGACTCGAATATGAGAATTTTAGATGAGACCTTTGAGAAAATAAGCAGAGGACATTCTTACACACTCTTTCGCATGCACACATATTATTGTTAAAATCTGCATTTGAAGACTGCTATTTTATAGGTATTTTTCATTACAAATACAAAATTAACATATGTATAGAAAGCCAATATAAATGCAGTAAATCTACATGGATATTTTTTACACAAATTTACATTCAACACATTGAAAACATCTTTAATACATGTTGCCTCGTGAGTAAATGGAAATCAAGACGAAGGAGTACTTGATGCGCAAAGGAAAAATAAATCAAGATGTAGTGTGCAAAGCAGATGTGTATTTTACCTATTCGCATGGTTTCTCTTCAACTTTCAATTCCGAGTTTTTCTCGTAGGACGATGGGTGGGATTTGCCGCTGAAATGGAAGCTGAACATTGATACAGGGAGCATGTGATTCTTCTCCTCAAAATAGGAGCTCTAAGGACCAGGCAACACCTCATCATAAGCAGCGGCGCCGAGGAGAGGGTTGCAACGTTGAGGGATGGAAATGTCCGAACTAAGGACGATACTTGGTCGACGTTGAGGGTGGCATTGAGCCGCGATTCACACAGGTGATGTGAGGGACCGAGGCCTAGCAAGGGGCGACAGGATTGAAAGGAGCATGGAGGTTCTCCGCAATGGGGATCCGCGGTGGCTCACCGCAATGGGACGATGGCAACGGAGCAAAAATGAGATCGCAACTTACGAGGAAACCCACTCCTTACGACATACAATGCCGACTATACAATGTCGTCTCCACGATCGTGCTCTCGTCGTGATGACCCACTTTTAACGACATCCATGATGGACGCCGTGGTCTCACCGCGAGACAGTGATACGTCCAAAGCATTACTGCTCTTCTTCCTCTTCTTTCTATTGCGAAAGAGGAGAAGATGAGGATGAAAAAAAGTGCGAGGGAAGGAAGAGGTGCCATGGTGACAGGCTCTGTCAAGTTTGTCCTCATTAGGATATCAGAGGTATTAAAAAATATGACAAGTGCATAATAGGAATAAAGTAGATGTTAAGTGAACAATGCAAGCTACAATAGGACCCCCACAGGGCATTATATATAGTAGGAATGGTTTATTTTTTATTTTTGTTCAGTTGACCTAAAGGATGACGAAAGAAAATACTACAGAAAAAGTTATTGATCTATACCATAGTATAACTATCTTATTATATAACCATATTATTTTGGAACACTTATCTTGCCAAATAGATCCTTTTATTTTGAGATAAAAGAACTATTTTATCAATGTGAAGACATTTAATTATTCTCAACCACAATCTCAATTACAACCAGACGGGAACAAAAAAGAGAGCAAAAACAGAGCCACGGAAGGAACAGGGGAAGATCGGTTGGGCTACCTATACCCATCCTCCACTCCACCAACCCCCCACCCACAACCATCCCGTCCCCTTCCATTTGACGGTCAACCCACTAACGCCCAGCAACGGCGGCGATCCCATGGCCCCTCTCCATATCCACCGATCACCCAACCAACCCCCCTCGGGTCCACCCCACTCCTCCATTGACAGATATAAACACCCACCCCCACAAATACCCACAAATCCATTATCAAAAACACGCAATTAGATAGCATACATATGTACACGCACCCATGATGTGGTTTGAATGCCTTGCATGGTGGTAGTTGGGGAGAAGGAGAGGCAAACGGTGACACTACCACCACTACTGGTACAGCTCGTTGCGGTGTCGATGGTGGTAGAGATGGGAGGTTGGGACAGGTCGTCACGTGGGTCTAAGCCCATCCCTTCCCTCATTTAAAGCTGTCTGACCTACCCCTCGAATTCCAGTAGGGTTCCTCCAATCCCACCGGGGGTTTTTGATTTGGGCACCTCTCCATCTCCTCTGTTCCCGTGGCGATCCGCTGTTGCGTAAGTTCTTCTCAGTTTTTTTCTGGGTTTGATCATGTGGGTCGGGTTGGGTCCGGTCTGTGGTGCGAGGAGAGTGCTCAAGTTGCGATCTTGGGGGATCTTCATGAGGTAGGTCTGTTCTGGTCGGGGCCTTTGATTGGAGTTCAGTGATGTGTTGCAGCTGTTTTCTTTGTTGGTTGGCAACGCGAAAGATGCAATCTTTTCTGGGATTGGATTTAGGTGGGGCGTTGGATCGTTTAGTTGAGTGTTAGGTTGCTTGCAGGAAGTGGTGCCATGGAGATGACATTTCTTGTCTTTCTTTCTTTCTTTCTTTCTTTCTCTCCTTTATTTTTTTTGAAACAATTGGCTATATACCGGGGCTTTTAGGAGAGAATTTCTGGTTGGTTTCTACATTTAGGGGAAAAAGTTGATTGCTCATCCTCCTTCTCCTTCTAGTGCAGCTCGACTAAAGGCCAGAAGTGAAGCTATGGGAGAGGGCAGGCTGAGAGAGGGAATTATGAACGGGAAGATCTCATCAGTCATTGAAGGGTTCTGCAAAGCACTTGGTGGGAAGAGGCCGATCCACAGTATTTTAATAGCCAACAATGGAATGGCTGCGGTCAAATTTATGCGCAGCGTCAGAACGTGGGCTTATGGGACATTTGGGACGGAGAAGGCAATTACGTTGGTGGCAATGGCAACTCCTGATGACATGAGGATAAATGCCGAGCATATAAGAATAGCGGACCAATTCGTGGAGGTTCCTGGTGGAACAAACAATAACAACTATGCCAATGTTCAACTTATTGTGGAGGTGAGGTTCTTGTTTAGTTCTTTTTGGTAGTGGTAGTTAACAGTGGGTTGGCTAATTTTAACTTTCCATATGGTTAATCCTATTTTCCTGCCCATTTTCAGGTGGCAGAGGTCACACATGTATCTGCTGTTTGGCCTGGTTGGGGACATGCTTCTGAAAATCCTGAGCTACCAGAAGCATTGAGTGCCAAGGGAATTATATTTCTCGGTCCCTCAGCTGCGTCAATGGCAGCTTTAGGAGATAAAATAGGGTCCACTCTGATAGCACAAGCTGCAGATGTACCAACCCTTTCATGGAGTGGATCTCATGTGAGCATCCCAATGTCTTTGCTTGTTCAGCCATCATAAAATATGTATTTTCTTTTGAGAATTTGCTTTACAATACTTTGATAAAATGACTCGACCAGGTCAAAATTTCGCAAGAAAGTTGCTTAGAAGGCATTCCTGACGAATTGTATCAGAAGGCTTGTGTTTCTACAACAGAGGAGGCAATAGCTAGTTGTCAAGTCATAGGATATCCTGCAATGATTAAAGCATCATGGGGTGGCGGTGGTAAAGGGATCAGAAAGGTTTGCTTCATATATACCTTCGATGTTTGGTTTAGCAAATTTTCTTGAAACTTTTGCCATTCTGTTCTCACACTAATGATATCCAGTTTCTTAATCAACTCTAATAATGTTATCCTTTTCAAAGTTATGCAGTAGGAAAAGAATGTGAAAATGTAGTTGTGAGTCTTGTGACTAAAAGGGGGATGTCAAATTGGAGAAACTTTTAGTCAACTGTCTTTTTCTGGTCGTTTCTAAGTCCCGATTATTCATGCTCAAGCTGTTACTCTATTATATTTGTAGACTTTTTAATCAAAAACTTGTTTTTCCCTCAAAAATTGCATAACTCAGAAGAAATGTGCATGAATGAATGAGGATAAGATGAACATACTTAAATGATTGTGATTCTTTTGAAGATTATAAGGTGATAATGGGAAATATTGTTGGATGATAGAAAACCCAGGTCAAAGTTGTCCTTTGTATGTGATGTTTAGAATCACTGAAATTAGTAAGGTTGCAAGAAACACCGTGGGGACAAAGATGAAGATTGGAACTGTATGAGTTGACAGTGATAAGTTCTTCAATAGAGAATGTCACTTTCATGTTAATTGCCAAATGTGTAGATTCAATTTTTGTTTAACCAGGTTGTTGGTCAAAGATCCCGACATTATCTCATTATTGGTGTTATTTTCAGCGACCTTGAGTAGATTTTCCTTTTCCATGATTTGTAGGTTCATAATGATGATGAAGTGAAAGCACTGTTTAAGCAAGTTCAAGGAGAAGTCCCTGGTTCTCCAATATTTATAATGAAGCTTGCTTCCCAGGTATTTTAATTTTTAGTTAGTCCCTTTCGGAGGAATAACCTTATTCAATTGGGCTCCCACCTTTTTGATGATGATTAAAGTCTTTCTACAAAAGGGAAAATTAGAACTCCCTTGCCGTGTTTTTTTTCAATTCATTAACACTTGCATTTTTACCTGACTCGCTAATTTTTTTGCTTGAAGAGCCGACACTTGGAAGTTCAGTTACTATGTGATCAATATGGTAATGTGGCTGCCCTACATAGTCGTGACTGCAGTGTTCAAAGACGTCATCAAAAGGCAAGTGCCCCAACCTTTCTGTTGTTTACGATTGTAGGGATCTTAAAGGTAAGTTATGTTTGTCTCATGTGAGTTGAAGTAATATCTATAATTGGCATCTCAAACCCTAGAAATCAAATACTAAATTAATAATTCTAAGGATGTTCTTCTTTCTATTTGCAAATTAAGTTTCCTCAAACATGCTAGACAAAAACCACATCTCATTTATTTGTTGTGTTTAGGTCCTATTTATAATAGAATCTACAATCTGTATTATCAAATATGATTAATTATAACAAGTCACACACTCATATTCTGGAAATACCGATTTCCTTTCTAGTTAACACTTTTTCCAAAAGAATAAAAGCTTCAGCATGTTAGGGTGTGCAAATGAAGATATTAAGATGGATGCATCGCCACAAAAAGATGGTCTATATTGTAATGACATGGTGTCATGACATGGCCCTTGTAGATAGAAGTCTGGTGATGAGCCAAACTAGATCTTGGGGGTAACTAATCTGGCCCCAATGAAATAGGTAAAAGGTTTGTAGGTATGCGGTGAGATTATTAGACAAAAATGTAGTGTGAAAATGTAGTGTGACTTGATAAGAGATAAATGTGAAATCACATTTAAGGTTGAGCACAGACAATTGATGCTTTGACAAAAAATGCGAGCAGTTGGATAGTGAGTTTTACAGGTGGGGTTGGGAAGAAAGAATGATATTAAGCATGATCTTGCTTATTTGGATGTTAGTCTTGATGTGATTGATGATAGATTGGAATGGATAAGAAAGCTCTATCCTTGAATCTTTAGTGAAAAATGAAGCTCATTATTGATGTTTAACAGATAATCGAGGAAGGGCCAATTACAGTTGCACCCAGAGAAACGGTGAAAAAACTTGAACAAGCTGCAAGGAGACTGGCTAAATGTGTAAACTATGTTGGTGCTGCTACTGTCGAGTATCTCTACAGTATGGACACAGGTGACTGCTATTTTCTGGAGCTCAACCCCCGGCTGCAGGTTTGCTTTTTGCTAGACTTTAAGAATTAAAACTTGATATGGTTCCTGGCTTTAGTTTCCACGTCTTACGTTGCCTCTTCCAGGTAGAACATCCTGTCACCGAGCAGATAGCTGAAGTAAATATACCAGCTGCTCAAGTTGTAGTTGGAATGGGAATTCCTCTTTGGCAGATGCCTGGTTAGAACTTGCATACTGCAAAATTTATCTGGTCTCAATTGGAATGTTTTGTCGCACCTCCTAACCTCCATCTGTTTCATATACTTGGCAGAAATAAGAAGATTTTATGGAAAGGACTATGGTGGGGGCTACGATGCCTGGAGGGAGACATCAGATCTCGCCACCGCCTTTGATTTTGACAACGCGGAATCTGTAGAACCAAAGGGTCATTGCATAGCTGTCAGAATAACAAGTGAGGATCCAGATGATGGTTTTAAGCCTACCTGTGGAAAAGTGCAGGTTTGTCTTGCTGAAGCTCTTGGTAAACTTGCATTTAAGTGACTGATATATTCTAAATTTAGTATCTTGTTTTCAGGAGCTAAGCTTTAAGGGCAAGCCAAATGTCTGGGCGTACTTCTCTGTGAAGGTATTTTGGGTCAATTGCATTCTTTGGATATTAGTGCAATCACATGTACTGCCATTTGTCTTTACAGCCTCATATTTTAATCAACCGGCATTTAGAAAGTTTTAAATAGTTATCGCTCGCTTTTTAAATTGCTAGAGTTTCATATAGGACTGGCAAATATGAATGGTCTCAACATTCATAAAAATATTTCTTGATATATATTTTTCATACATGTAACATCATGAGCTTTTATAAAATGGATTATGATGCTCTTTGATTTTTTAAGACCTTTTTCACATTTTCTTTTGTAAAACTGCAGTCTGGCGGTGGAATCCATGAATTTTCTGACTCCCAGTTTGGTATGCTCCCATTTTATTTACTTAAACTGCGAAGCACACATCTATATGCGTACACACAAATTTACATGCTCACATGCTTGCACCCGTGCATGCTGGCATGCATGAATACCCTGAGGAATGCATGCACACACAAGCATACACTATAGCATATACCCATATATGCATACAGGATTTTATTCCACAAGAATCATTCTCTTTTTCGATGAAATGATCGGAAATGTATCATCGAATGGATTAATCTTATCTGCATGTTTTTTTTTGTTCAGTATAAGTTCAAACCTCATTGACATGCCTTTTGTTATCTTTTTTGTAAGGATGGGTTAATCTACTTTTTAACTCTGTAATCTCCTTAGTTTCGCTTTCTATTTGAAATAAATTTTTGATGGGGAGGGTGCCACCGAGCACTGCCCCCTGACCAGCACCTGACCAGCAGACTTTCAAAAAAAATAATATTACTTATGGTATTCTTCATTTGTGGTCTTTTTCCAGGTCACGTGTTTGCATCTGGAGAGTCTAGAAGTGCTGCAATTGCTAATATGGTCCTCGGTCTCAAGGATATACACGTTCGTGGAGAAATTCATACAAATGTTGACTACACTATTGATCTCTTGAATGTATGCTTTCAATGAATTCTAGTTGGAATTGGTTCTTAATGTTCTTATATGTGAAAAAGGTTATTTTTCTTGTTTTGATAGTTATATTTTAATGTAATATTTCCAGGCTTTGGAGTACAGAAATAATAAGATCCACACTGGCTGGCTGGATAGTCGAATAGCCATGAGGGTTCGAGCTGAAAGGCCTCCATGGTATCTTTCAGTTGTGGGAGGTGCTCTTTATGTGAGTATTTCCTGATTTTGTCTTGCATCATATGAAGATTTTATCCTGGTTTCTTTCTATTGTTTGTATATGCTTACCGTTTTTTTGCCTCCATGTAGAAAGCATCAACAACAAGTGCTGCTATAGTTTCCGATTATGTTGGTTATCTTGGGAAGGGTCAAGTCCCACCGAAGGTTGGTTTATATGCAGTTGAATGAAGTCCTTTAAGTGTTTTGCTTTACATTGAGCATTTTAACACCATATTCAAATTTATGTGCAGCATATATCCCTTGTCAACTCTACAGTCTCATTGAATATTGACGGAAGTAAATATACAGTAAGTTTTTTCTTTTGATTTTTTAATATAACTTTCTTAGGAAATAATTATTTCCAGATTATGAGTTAAAAATAATTATTTTTATCTATTTGACTTCTTACTCAGATTGAAATGATTAGAGGAGGACCTGGAAGTTATAGATTAAGAATGAATCAATCTGAAATAGAAGCGGAAATTCATACTTTGCGTGATGGGGGCCTCTTAATGCAGGCAAGATATCTGGATTGATTCCTTATTTTTTCCAGTTGACTTTCGAGTATCTTTATGCAGGAAAACTCTGCTACATCATTTAAAGAAATTAAAACTGGGCTCTCTGCCATCATCTTTTTTATTTCTATTGATTTTTAAGAGCTTAGCATGTTTCACAATGATGTTTATGGGGGTTCTTTCCTCTTGATATTTACAACATTATGCAACAAGCAATGCTTGTTGTGACAAATTGACTAATTTGCACGATAAAAAAGTGTGCATACCTCTCATGAGCCCCCTTTTTTGCTTTCCAGCTGGATGGAAACAGTCATGTAATATATGCTGAAGAGGAGGCCGCTGGCACCCGCCTTTTAATAGATGGAAGAACTTGTTTGCTACAGGTATTTGCCAGTTACTCAATTATCATACATAAAATGGATAAATCAGCCATAAAGAAAACATTCTCTAAAGTTTGCTTGGAAGTTGCTTAAGCACCGTTGAAATCTTCTGTTGGAACAGATAAATTCAGTTATAGAATATGGATTTAACTCCTTTAGTGATCCACTTGTCTAAAGTGAATACTTTATTAGGAAGGGCGATTCAAAATAATTTCTAGTATAAACTGCGTTCAGAAATATTTTTACTTCATATACTCTAATCTGTAAACGTAGTTTTTCTTTCTTATTGTGAATTATATGTTACTAATAAGCAGATTCTTTTTCTCCATTATTTTACTGCTTTGTTTTCCTTCGTTGTGCAATATGTATCTTATTGTTTATAGAAATCATGGAAGCTATAGTAGAAGCCTGCATGTAGTATTCCTAGTAAATTTTGATAAAACCTATCAAGGAGATTTATTTTCTTAATCTTAAGATTTACTTTCTTAAATTACATAAAATCATGCAAAAGATCAAACCACATGACCATGAGGATTTATGCGGAAAGCCCTTCTCAATGGAAGGGAAAAATCGCAAACCCCCAGCACAGACAAGCGGCTAGGTATTTTTTTTCCATTTAACTTGGATATAATACCCAACACCCCCTCTCAAGTTGCTCCCTCTCAAGTTGGTCATAGACGTCATCCATGTCCAACTTGCCCATATTCATCACATGTGGCATTCTGGGAAGGCCTTTGATAAAGATATCTGCCAGATGGTCTTCAGATTTAATGAATAGAAGACAGAGTTGTCCTGCATCAGTTTGCTCCTGAATATAAATATGTTGATCTCTAAGCATCTGGTTTGGTCATGATGCACAATATTACCTTGCACAAAAAAATTGCGAGATTAATGATCACTTTGTTATCAAATAAAGCTTCATTGGCATGTTGGCTTGGATCCCAATATCATATTGCTTTGTCTTCTCCCAAACCATCTCTGCAACACTGAGGGCCATGACATGATATCCTACTTCAACACTCGATCTGGTATACAATGTTTTTCATTCTGCCATATGACTAGATTACCACCCCAGTAAATGAAATAAGCTGAGGTAGAATGACAACCATCAATACATCTTGCCAAGTGTGTGTGCGTATATGCTTCAACTTACACACCCTTCCGTTCAGTGGAAAACGATCCCTTCCCCAGGCTTCCCTTTTAAATAACAAGAAATCTGGTAAACAAGACCTATGTGAGCATCAATGGGATAAGTGATTGATCGAATCAGTATGGACGATAAAATCATGGTCGTTTCTTGCTTTAGATGGGGAGCATGGATGATTGGTCGCCTAAAGAGGAGTGATCAATCACAAGGCCTAATCAACAAATGCGCACCCATGGAACAACCCTTATTATTGATCGATTGCATGCCTTCCAGAACCCTTGAGTGACCAGAAAAACTTCACATCGAGATCCTTTTTGAAGCGATGGTTCATTCTTATGTGGGAGATCTTAACACAAGGACAGAGATATCGACCCACATACATCCAATTTTGTGGATACCCTCAATGTGTAATGAGAACACAGAAAACTTCCTTGAAAATGCTGATCCTCAACCATATTGGTCTGATAATATGCGGATATACACATGGAAGAACTTACCAAGTCAACACACGGATTTATGCCGAAAACCAATTCTCAACAGAAGGGAAAACCACAGGAGCACACACAAACGGCTAGGGTTTTTGTCTGTTTCACTTAAATTTTCAATGATGGAGTGTGCTTTTATAGGGGTAAAGCGTTAAAGTATCCACACAGAAGATTCATATAATCTGGATACAACACTCAACATAAAGATCACAGAACAGAATAAAATTCCAAATTCACTATCCTTTTGTCAAAGCATCAAGCTTTTTGCAAGATAATAGGTAAGAATAAAAAACTATAAAGGACAAAATAAAGTATATGTTGAAAACTGGGGAAAGTAGAACAACAATTGGAAGGAAACATGCTCATCCTGCAGTAATTTTTTTTAAAAGCTATCCTGCATTGATCAATTTTAAATTCTTTGGGATTGTAATATGGAGCTTGAGGTTTGATGGAAGCGTTGAGGACTGAATGTAGCATATAGAGCATTATTACTTAAAATACATGGCACTATTTCATAACTTTCATGGCATCAGATGTTGAATAACCTTGTCAGGAGTCAGCACGAGTCGATATGTATGTAATTCAGAATGCCAAAATGGATAAGTTTTGTAAAATGATGAAGCCTTCTCCTACTATAAGTAGGGCTGGCTACATGGATTATTGCTCAAATCCATGTTGAAAGATTCAATTATTTTTTACACTGGCTGTCGACTACCTAACGCAACCCCCACGAGGGGGGATTTGAACCCTGGTCTTTTGGGTGGTAGGCACACTGCTCTACCACCATACCATTTAAGTGGGTCTGAAATGGATAAGTTTTGTAATTAAAAAATTGGGACTTTTGTTGAAAATCTGAGAGGGCAATCTGTTTGTTTTTCATGGATAAAAATGGCGTCCGTCTGCTAAAAGAAAATGACTGAGCTGAAGATCAAGTTTACTGCTGGTAGTGTAATTTGCTAAGTTGATTGAAATCCATATCCTTGATGGGCATCTAGACGAGCTAATCCACAATCTGTTCGCTTGTTCCTGAGTGATGTGACATTTAGTCAACTTTTATACACTCTAATCCACTTAAGCGAGACTGAAGATCTACCCTATGAACGCTACAAGCTGCAGCAAGTAGCACAAAAAAACAAAAAAACATATCCATTCTTTAGCCATTGCATGGTTATATTTTATTGTTAGAAAACAAAGAATGTGGAAGCGTAATATCAGAGATACCGAATAAAAGAGAAAGAACAACGAGATTTTTACGTGAAACCCTACTCCCTGAGGAGCGGGATGAAACCACGGGAGAACAGCTCAAAGGGTTGATGTGTTCATTGAACTTTCTCATCTGATACAGTGGGTCTGGGGCTTCTTATCCCTACTGACCCTCCAAGTCCCATAGATAGTAGATGTAGGACTAAACCACTGGATGTGGTAATTGGACCCTAGAGGGATCCAATTACCCATCTACACAAGAGTGATGCATATACTCCAACACTCCCCCTCAAGCTGGAGCATGCAATGCTCAGCTTGGACAAATAGAAAAAAAATCTCAAAATCACAAGACACTACATACAATATCAACTCAACGCATACGCAACTGTCGTCTGCATCTGTCAGACTGGGTCTCCTCGTCAGAGAACATGTGCTCTGTATTGCATCTGTCAGAGTCACTAAAACTGGAATGAGTCTCCTCGTCGGAGTACTCTGGCCCGTCACATGTAGAAGACTGAATCATGTGGACAACTGTTCCATCTCTGGAGGGTCGAATTGAAAAAACTGTGGAAACATCCTCGTCGGAGTCCACGGTCGTTGGAGAATGGAGTCTAAAAAGTCTCCTCGTTGGAGAACTGGGTCTCTCCCTTACTGGCTCAGAGAATGGGATCTCTACTTTGGAGTCCCTATGAAACCACATGAAAACCTTAATCGACAATGGCATAGAGCATGAGATCTCTACTATGGAGTCCCTATGGATCACATGAAAACTCTGAGGCCAAAAACAAAGATGGGGACCACACAAATGATGGTAAATATGTGCGTGGAGTCTGAATCAGGATGTCCTGTAATATGGAGAATATGAAAATCTGACCTATAGAACTCTTCACAATACTCCCCCTTTCTCCCATACCGATCGGAAACCAATGCCATCGACCAAGTTGGGAGAAGACAAATCAAGATAGGGAGAAACAAAAAAAATCAAATAAGCCAATCTCTAATTTTTTTCTCGATCTTTTCTTCTCAATATTTTTCAAATCATCATTTTCAGCTATATTTTTTTTAAAGTTGTCTCTTCCTTTCTTTTTTTTCCACGTACGGTTATATTTTTTTAAAGTTCTCTTCCTTTCTTTTTTTCCGTGTACGGTTTTTTTTTGTATGCACCTTTTCCGAAATAATTTTTTTAATCAAAGAGGACCAACTTTGGGCCCATAAACTCATCTTGCCCCCTTTTTTTAAACACATGACCCAATCAGGGTCCTAAAAAATGCAGCTCCATTTTTTTGAAAACTCTCATAGCCCAACTAGGCCAATCTGCAGCAGCCTCTCCTTTTATAATAAAAGGGCCGTCGGGCCCTTTCTTTTATTAGCCACTAGGGTTCCCAGGTGGGAACCCATCTAATTCTGCTGCCTCCTGCGATTAGGGTGAAGGAGGTGCGTGCGAGGATCTCGCCTGGAGGTATGCACAAGGATCGATGATGGTGCCGAGGGTTTGTTTTCAAAGGAAGGTGGGACCACAAGGGCTATTGGAGAGGTGATAGTGATCGATAGCGGTGTTGGATAGGTGACCCGATGAAGCATCACCTTAATTCTAGTCTACGCACGTATCTGGAAGCTGCATCGAAGCTTCCTTGAGCTTCTCTTCTTCTTCTTCGACGCATAGGTGAGGGAGAGCGGTGCCGCTAGAGCTTAGAACGGAGGAGCGACAAGAAGATAGGGTCTTGAGCGCGCGGAAATCACCGCTTGTGGAAGCACGCTGGAGAACTGTGGTTGGAAAACAACCGCTGAAGTCGATATGCTATGTCTGGAGGATACTGCATGGGGAGGATGACATTGCTGGAGATATGGCTCCCATCGCTTAGGGTTCACGATGGAGAAGAACCCATCTTGGAGGAGATTTCCCGTTGTAGATTCCCGACGGTAGAGTTTTGCTGTGATGGTTGTACTTGTGATGGCCGTGGTAACACTGTGAAACACCTTAAGGGGCATGATCTTCATCATCGATGGGGCCAAAGTGCTGGAGGCGGCCTGATGAAGATTTGTTGTTGTAGGTTTAAACCTGGAATCCCTGCTGATCTTGTTGATGAAGGTTCCCAATGCCATCAGAAATCATTAGGTTTTTATCAAAACTCGAACTGCGCAGAATTAGGGTTTCTAGAAAACCCTAGAAATCTTCTCGAACTTGATCACATCCATGAATGGTACAGAATAATAATCTTCAAACATAAATCATCAAGAATGAATCTTTTAGAACAACCAAGAACCGAATCTCGACTAAATTAAAAACATAAAATAATTCCTCGAGATTCGAACTCTCGCTCTGATACCATGTTAGAAAACAAAGAATGCGGAAGCGTAATATCAGAGATACATAATAAACAATAAAGAACATCGGGATTTTTACGTGGAACCCTGCTCCCTAAGGAGCAGGATGAAAGCACGGGAGAACACCTCAAAGGGCTGATGTGTTCATTGAACTTTCTCATCTGATACAATGGGTTTGTGGCTTCTTATATAGCCCCCACTGACCCTCCAAGTCCCACAGATAGTAGATGTGGGGTTAAACCACTGGATGTGGCAATTGGACCTTGGAGGGATCCAATTGCCCATCTACACAAGAGTGATGCATATACTCCAACATTGTATAGAGTTCTACACAATATTTATTGATGTTAACTTTGATTGTTGAATGGGAAAGAAGAGTGAATTCTCTAAGCATTTAGAATGTCTGATATTACTGACTGCATGAATAAAGGCCACATGAAAGAATAGAGCCACTAAAGAAGAAAAAACAAGGCTAATAATAGAAAATAGAGCTACTCTTGAACATATATTGATTTGGTTAGCATGCATCTATAATTGGATTATCCATTTAAAAGAAAAGTATTTTCTTTCTTTATTTTATAGAATCACACTTGACATTGCAATTTTTGTTTGTCAGAATGACCATGATCCATCTAAGTTATTTGCTGAAACACCTTGCAAACTGCTGAGATATTTGGTTCCAGATGGTAGTCATGTGGATGCAGATACACCATATGCAGAAGTTGAGGTTATGAAGATGTGCATGCCACTTCTATTACCAGCATCCGGTTTTATTCACCTGATCATGTCTGAAGGACATGCACTGCAGGTAGAATAATAAGCTAAGTTGAATGCTTGAAACTACAGATGACATGCCGTAATGTAGTCTTTTTCACCGTCCAGGCTGGGGATCTAATTGCAAGGCTAGATCTGGATGATATTTCAGCAGTAAGGAGAGCCGAGCCCTTCACTGGGGGTTTTCCTGCCTTAGGGCCACCAGCAGCAGTTTCCGACAAAGTGCACCAACGTTGCGCAGCTAGTTTTAATGCTGCAAAGATGATCCTTGCAGGTTATGATCATGATATCAATGATGTGAGTAAGCCTTTAACTAGAATTTGGTTTCTTTTTTAATGCAATATGTCAGTTGGTAGTAACTTTTTTATGAGTTCAAATACTAAATTATTCTAAAACACCATCAGTTACTACATTGAACTCTATTAGGATTTGGTTGGAATTGGATGGCCATCTTTCTTCCTTTGAATGATGGGAAGATGCAACCACAAAATCCCCGAGGGATAAATGAGAATTCTCCAAACAAGTCCTTTTATATGTGCTAAATATTTCACCAAGGGCGTTCATATTCTGGGTACAAACCATTTTTGGTCCCTCTCCTTTATTAATGAATGCTTTGGTGTGGTGACTCCCGCCTCGGGAAGGCTCCCCCGTTGTCTTATTAAAAAAACCATTTTTGGTGTCTGCAACAATTACTTTGTACCTTCTTCTCCAAAATGTGCATCATTTATCTTTCTTGAGGTGGTCTTTTTCTTGCATATGTTCTGGTTAATGAGTCGATAATCTCATAGTCCGCAGGCGGACCTGTCTCTGTCTACCATCATTTCCTTAAGCTACATATTTTGCAATGTTTCTTTGAAATAGTTAGTATAACTCAGACTTTGTTTCAGGTTGTGCAAGAACTACTCAACTGTCTCGATAGTCCGCTACTACCTTTCCTACAATGGCAAGAAAGTATGTCTGTGCTGGCAACACGTCTCCCAAAGGATCTTAAGAATGAGGTTTGGTATTAATTTATTAATCTGTAACTTTTCCCTGTTACAGTTTTCCTTTTCTTTCTGTGTTTTTTGTTATCTGATCCATGAAGCACTTTTTATTAAAATCAGCTGGAGACAAAGTACAAAGATTTTGATGTTATTTCATCCTCCTTGAAAAATGTCGATTTTCCAGCTAAGCTGTTGAGAGTTGTAATTGAGGTTAGCAATGCTCCAAGATCCCTTTTTGGCCGAGCTATTCAAACACATATTTACTTAAGTTATGCTGTTATGCAGAGATACATACAGTCCTGTCCTCCCAAAGAAAAACCTACTCAAGAAAGGCTTGTGGAGCCTCTGCTGAACCTCGTAAAATCTTATGAAGGTGGAAGAGAGAGTCATGCCCGGATGATTGTTCAATCCCTTTTTGAGGGATACCTTACGATCGAAGAATTATTTAGCGATAATACCAGGGTATGTTCTGCACTCTGTTAACTGTTTAATGTGATTCTGATGTTGTTACCAGAAAGCTCCGCTAAATAAGTTGCAATCGTGCATTCTTGCTAGTGGCATTGATTCTGCTTTGTCATACGCAGTGCTTTTTTTTGCCAACCATGCACCCTTGGGGTCTGTTTGGTTATTGGGATGGGGTGGGTTGGGGTAACCTCCTGTGAATAGTAGCTGTTTGGATTGTTATGAGGGTTGGAATAAGGAATGTGATGTGATGTGACATTGATTTGTGATGGAATTCCAACCCAGGAATGCAGGGGGCAAATCGGATTACTCGGGGGTAACCCGGTAACCAAACGGATCATTGCTCTCTTGTTTTATTTGTGCAATCTTATATATCGTCCTCCCATATTGCACATCCCAAATTACATCCTGTTACTAAGTGTAGAAGTAATTTCAATTTTGATCATTTGACCCCAAGGATTAAACAGACAGATCTTTGGCATAGTGTTTCCCAAATGACGTGACTGGAATTTCAAATTAGCACATTTTTTCATAAATATTCAGCAATTTTTTTGGAATAAATAAATAATTCAGAAAATTAATTCCTCAACTTTCATGCAAACTGCAATTGGTAACTATACACACACGATAACCTTTCTGAAGAAAAGAAAACAACGTAAACTCTATTGTGAAAGGAGGGCCCAGTATTTTTTTAAAGGGACCTTGACTTCCTTCTGAGATTTTCTGTGTATGATGGTGTCCCTGGAAGTTGCTTGTGGTAGCAAGAATTAACATATTGAATCCTGTTGGTTGGTTGGTGAACTTATGTACAATGATGTTTTGCCCTAATTCTGATCTATTTATTTTTTTGGCTTTTTTACTGCATCAAAAACTTTTCTGATAAGCAGAAATCATACTATTTATGATACTTGTTTGTAGGCTGATGTTATTGAGAAGCTACGACTTCAGTACAAGAAGGATCTTCTCAAGATTGTGGATATTGTTCTCTCACACCAGGTATAGCAGAAAAATATTGTTTTTTCTTCTTTCATCCTTGACAAGTCATAAATGTGTTTGTGAAGCCCGTCCAACCTAACCTGGAATTCTGGAAATGGGCATGTTATACCTCGATAACACATTGATTCATTTTGGATTGCATATTTGAACTGGTGATGGTTCGTTCATAATTATTTATGGAGCTGAGTTGAACAAATACTAGAAACTAGCAACTCTGAGTTGCTATGCTAGCATATTTGCATTTTCATTTTGTGTTTCCTACTGAATATAATTTGCCTTGCATATTTGATATGGCAGATTACATTATGGGATTATAACACCATGACCACTGTAAATTGTGCCAATTATTCCACAACCTATGTATTTTTCATATGTACTCCACAACCCTATAAATTTTCTCCATTTTACACTGTATACCATTGCCATCAAGGTCAATCGTTCAAACAGTTAAGTTCGATTGTAAGGACAAAAAACAAGGGAATTTTGCAAAAAAAAAGTCTAAGAAATATGTTTCAATCCTTTCCATCCCTCTCTCCTCTCTGCATTCGTCTTCCTCCCTCCTCTAGCTCTTGGCAGCCCACCTCTATCGCTTCCAACCCTCCCCCTCCGTACACCACCTCCACATCTCCTCCAGTGATATGGCATGCCACCATCAGATTTTGAGTTTCTCCGGGATGATCCTGTCGCCATGATCCCCATTGACGAGCTCATCTCCGATGATAAGCACATCCCATTCCACCTATGTCGTTGCACTGATAACCCTCGTGTTGTCGAGCCTTGTCGAGATGTTCGCTTCCAGACTACGACAGCTATTTCTTCATATGCTTGAGGGACTGCACTGGCAAATGACACCATTAAATGTTGGTCTTATTCCTTAAAATATTCTTGCACAAATGTTGGAGAACGAGGAACTACTCACCTCTCTTTCACATAATGCCAAAGTGCCACAAGTCAGAAGGTATTGGATAATGCTGCCCCTCGAGGATGACAATTACACAGCACCGGGGAGAAAAATGAAAACAAAAACAAAATTGCATCTATCAGAGTGGAACCAACTCCAGGCTGCATAGACTCTAACGGAGGTGCCCAATAATAATGCAGCCTAAGAGGTGCCCAATAACTATCACTGACATCGAACTTCAACCTCATACGGTCATCTTCGAACCATGGTCCAAAATTTCCATCTACTGTGTGGGGGAGCCATTTGTGAGCTCAAGGCTTCAAGTCCTTCGCTGTGTTGCATGAGCATTTGAGGACTACCTCGACAACTAGCAGCCCACTGCATTGACAAGTGTTTGGAAGCACTCATATGTGCATACAACCCATACCACCATCGACAATGCTAACTCTGTTTTAATGCTCTTTTGAACGTGTCCATCTCTAACATGTAGCCATTCCCCTATTAATATAGTAATGTCCACACATTTGATTTCTCACTCCAAATCGATTGGCCTCTGTGGACAAAGTACTGGAACTCCTAAAATACCAAGTAAGCAATGATCCCTGTTGGTGGCACGGGCGTTGTCAGTGCGACAACGGTGGGATCATCTTATGGGGACTCGAAATTCGGCGGTGGAGCATCGTCGTCACTGGAGGAGATGTGGAAGTGGCAGAGGGAGATTGAGGGTTGTAAGCTACAGAGGTAGGCTGTTGAGAGCCAGAGGTGGGGGGAAAAAGAAGGGGGAAGAAGAGAGAGAGATGGAAAAGAATGAAATATATTTATTAGAGTTTTTTTTTGCATTTTCCTTATTTTTTTAGTTCTTATGGTCAAGCTTAATGGTTTGACTGGCGGACCTTGACGGCAAGGTTATATGGTATGGGATGAAGCATATTTATGGGAGTTGTGGAGTAAATATGAAGAATATATTGGAGAAATTGGCAAAGTTTATAGGAGTCGAGGTGTTAAAATCCATTATATTATTTGTACAAGTATGTTGCTAAGTCAGCAGACTAGTATTACTATTATGATTGTAGCTGGATTTCCCATAGACAGAGACCTGATTACTGTGGCTTTTCAAAAAACGACGTAAATGAATCCTCTTCACAATATCCAATCTCCAAATTAAAAGAGGTACCATTATTCATTTAAAGTATCTTCAAATAAATAAATAAATTGAAAGTATCTTCTCGAAAATGATCTGTGCGTTAAAAACACAAATGCCATCACATACAAGGTTGTGCCTATCTCATTGCAAACCGTTTTTAGATTACCTTAGCATCTCTATAATTTTGTCCTGAACGTATGATTCTGCACTGCAGGGTGTGCGAAGCAAAAACAAATTGATACTCAGACTAATGGAAGCATTGGTCTATCCTAATCCTGCTCCATATAGAGAGCAATTGATTCGTTTTTCTTCTCTTAATCAGACTGTTTACTCTGAGGTATAGTTCTATTACTTATTTGAGCCCATATATCTTTTTTTTCTAAAAAAATAACTCCGGAAGATGTTTTGTGAGAAAACAATTTCTGAAATTACTTAATTGTGCAGCTAGCATTGAAGGCGAGCCAACTTCTCGAGCAAACCAAGTTGAGTGAACTCCGGGCAAGCATTGCTAGAAGCCTGTCTGAACTGGAGATGTTTACCGAGGAAGGTGAACGCCTATCCACTCCTAGGAGAAAACAAGCAATTGATGACAGAATCGAGGATCTCGTCTCTGCTCCTGTAGCTGTAGAAGATGCCCTTGTTGCTTTGTTTGACCACAGTGATCACACCCTTCAGAGACGGGTGGTTGAGACCTATATTCATAGATTATATAAGGTAGTAATCTCTCTTTGACTGCTGCTTTATTTATATTCCTTGATGTTTCGTTGGCACTCTCTTAATTGTTCCGTCCTCGTGGTCTTGACAGCCTTATCTTGTCAAGGGAAGTGTGCGGATGCAATGGCATCGTTTTGATAACAAAGATTATAAGGAGTCCGGTCTTATCGCTTCGTGGGAGTTTTCTGAAGAGCACATACAGAGAATAAATGGTTCTGATGTGGTAATGGTTGAAAACCGTTGCGACAAGAAATGGGGGGTCATGGTGATAATCAAATCTCTTCACTTTCTGCCACGTGCATTAAGTGTTGCACTGAGGGAAACTGGACATTCTCCAGCTTCTGAAGTAGATCCTGCAGGAGTCCCTAATGGCCAATCTGAACCTGAACACGAGAACCAGGGAAACATGCTGCATATAGCATTAGTTGGCATCAATAATCAAATGAGTTCACTTCAAGATAGGTAAGCTGAGCCTTAAGATGAGCATCGATTTTTTCAATCACAAATACTTGGTACTGGTCGTTCTCTTTACTAAAATTACTCTTGATTTCAATTATTATTTTTTTAATAAATTAGAAAATATTCACGTGTTATGCACTTCCAAAAATATATTTAATGTTTCTTTCTCTTTTCCAAGTGATCTACATCCTTACGGACTTCAAGTGGTACGTTTTTTCTGGCAGGATCCATATCTCTTGCGTATGGACAGTTTGCACCTTTATGACTTAGAGAGATGATCATGCTTGCTACATTGGTTATATAAACGCGAATACTTTAATTTCAACAAATTTAATGGATGACCATTCACCTTTAATGGTCATTGTTTGACTTTTAAAACGAATAGTTTTTACAAATATTCTAGAGCTTAGGTCCCAGTAACAAATATCAAGGGGCAAATTTATGCACATCTTCATCTTTTATGTTTTATCCTAGCATAAGGTGTAGTTTAAAAATGTATAGTTCGTATCAAGGGGCAAATTTATGCACATCTTCATCTTTTATGTTTTATCCTAGCATAAGGTGTTGTTTAAAAATGTATAGTTCGACTGAAAGATGGATTTTTATTCTCTTTTTATGACATGTATGTTACTCGTCCGGTATCCACTTGGTAGTGATTTGAAGAATATGAGCACCGCACTCATTGAAGGGTGACGGTGGTGTGTAGGTGGTGGAAGATGTATCAATTGTTGTGGGGTAATGGAGTGATGATGAAATTGCTTGAAGGTGCCCGCATGACTTGTAGATGTTCGTACCTACACCACATAGAGGCATATGCAAGTCTTTCCCAATAGGTGCGACACCACCATCACCTGTAACATCTCGATGCATCTACAAGCGCTACTCTAATTGTAGGTATTTGCACCGCATCACCTATGACACTTGTATGCATCTACAACCTATTCTCTATAGAGGTGTTGGAACCACAAACCCACCGCACCTGGAAGCTCCTATGAGCCATTCTCAACATAGGCACTCCTACCGTACTCATAACCGTTTACAACAGCTGCATCTTCTACAACACTTGAAACCGTTACAAGCCATTTCCAGTATAGGTGCTAGCGTCTAGAACACCCACAACACACAACATCTGAAGCTCCCAGAAGTGATTCTCAGTGGAGGTGCTGGCACTTAAAACTGCTAGAGCTCCTACAACTTCTACAGCTCCTAAAATCCCTTTAAGCCATTCTAATATGGGTGCTGGCACCTACTATATTTACTGTGGAAAGACGTGAATGAAAATGTTGTATTCCATGTAGCCCTAGAGCTCTCTTATATAGGAGAAAAGCTCTAGGGAGAAATTACATAAAGAAGATTGGAGAACTAGAAAAATATAAATAAAGACAAAGAAATATAATTGTCTCAACACTCCCCCTCAAGCTGGAGCATATATATCTATCAATGTTCACGAGCATATGCGCGCGCGGACTGTTGGGCGTGCCGCATTCGTGAAGCCCCTCTATATGCGCCTATTGCGCATATGCGGCCCGCATATGCGGGCTGTGCGGCCGCATATGCAGACCGTGCGCCCGCTTCGTGCTCCGACGTGCTATCGGATCGGATCACTAGATCCGATTTACCCGTAACCCCCATTACCTGGTTACCCTAACCCCCTCTCACAGTCTCACCTGATTCCCCGATGCCCTAATCCCTCCCCCGTGCGAACCCACGCCTCCACGATCCTCCTCCCAAGTCCCAACCGCGCCTCCATCACTACCCTACTCCTCCGAGCTCCTCCGCCTCCACTCATCTCCGCCTCCCCTTCCCAACTCCTCTACCTCCTCCACTTCGGCACCGTGCCTCCTCCTAGCTGCGGCATCGTGCCTCCTCCTCCCAGCTCCACCGCGGCACCGCCTCCTCCTCCCAGCTCCACCGCGGCACCGCCTCCTCCTAGCTGCGGTACCGCCTCCTCTTAGCTGCAGCACCGTGGATTCAGTAATTTCCCACTTTTATTTATATCCTGATTCAATAATTTCTTTATTTAGTCACCTGTTAGTAACCGTAGCATTTCTATACCCCGGTGAGCTTTGTATGCAGTATATTCCGGCTGCATAATACTCCTGCCAAAGTCTGCTACCAGTTATTTTATTGCCCCGAACTGACAGTTTTAGTTGGTTGAACACGTTGTAACCTGTGGAATCCTGCCAGAGGTTGGGTTCATTCAGAGACTATTGTTGGTTCTAAGTCTCCATTTATTTCTCACATCCTGTCAAATCTTAGGATTCCCCATTCGGATTGCTCCCTTTCTTGGGAAGCTACAACAGCAAGTATCTTTGATAATGATCGATTTAGAACCCTGTTTAGATATTGCTAAAATTTGGGGTTCGATAACCAGTGGGACATATTCACATAATCCATGCATTTAGTTGATCAAAAGCCTTGGGATACATTATATACATATGACCCATAAAGTTTGCTATCTAATGGAATAAAAAATTAGGTACATTTTATATCTTATGTTGGAACACAATTATTCATAAGTTTAGTTCAGTTGTAGTCAAATTTATATATATTTATTTATTTTTAAATAAAAATTAGGAAACCGCGTAAAACTGCATATACCCCGCATATGCCCCCGCATACAGCTTAATCGCTATTCAGTGACCTGACCGAACGCATACGCATACCGCTTTCCTGAACCTTGATATCTATCATGCTCAGCTTGGAACAACAACGGTGAAAATGACCCCGTGCAAGAGCCTTGGTAAACATGTCCGCAATCTGATCACCTGAAGCAACATGAGAGGTAAAAATAAGCCCCTTTTGGATCAAATCACGGGTATAATGACAATCTACTTCAATGTATTTTATTCTCTCATGGAATGCTGGATTATTAGCTATGAACAAAACTGCTTGATTATCACATTTGAGGTGCATTGGAAGAAGCACCTCAATAGCTAGGTCAGTCATGACGGACTTGACCCACATCATTTCCGTGCTCCCTTGGGCCATAGCCCTATATTCTGATTTAGCGCTGGATCGAGCAACAACTGTCTGTTTCTTACTCTTCCATGAAACTAGCGAGCTACCAACGAACACAATGAAGCCTGAAGTGGACTTCCTGTCCTTGGGACACCCAACATAATCTGCATCTGCACATCCAATGACTGAGAGCGATGTATCTCTCCTGAAAAGTAGACCTACACCTGGAGAAGATTTCAGATATCTCAAGACCATGCAAACTGCATCCATAAGAACCTGTTTGGGTTGCTTTATAAACTGGCTGACTTTGCTCACAGTAAATGATATGCGAGGCCTGGTAGTAGTAACATATAACAACTTCCCTACAAGCTCTCTGTATCGTCTCTTATCCACCTCTTCAGAGTCATCATCATAGAGTCTAAGCATTAGAGTCCATTGGTGTATTAGCAGGTCTGCATCCTGTCATGCCTGTCTTTGCCAGGAGGTCAGTAACATACTTCCTTTTGCATCATAACCATACCCTGCTGATTGCGTACAAACTCCAAGCTAAGGAAGTAACATAGATTGCCAAGGTCCTTGGTCACAAACTGTTGTCCAAGGAAATCCTTAGCTGCCTGAATACCCTGTTCATCGTTTCCAGTAACAACAATATCATCAACATAAACCAGAACAACAACGGTACCTCTCTGAGTTCTCTTAAAAAAAAGAGAATGATCTGCATTGAATCTGACATAGCCATTCTGTTCAATCAACTTTGAGAGCTTCTGAAATCAAGCTCTCAGACTCTGCTTAAGGCTATATATGACCTTGTGAAGTCAGCACACCATACTAGACTCCCCCTCAGCAGCAAACCCTGGTGGTTGTTGCATGTAAATATCTTACTGCAGATCCCCATATAAGAACACATTCTTGACATCTAACTGGAAAAGCGGTTCATGTACTACAACAACTGCAATAAGAATCCGCAACGTGGAGTGACACACAATTGGAGAAAAACTATCCTGATAGTCCACCCCATAAGTTTGAGTGAATCCACGAGCAACCAATCTGACCTTATATCTGTCCACAACACCATCAGCCTGGTGTTTCACAATAAACACCCACTTGCTGCCTACAACAGACACACCCAAAGGAGCCTGCACAACACTCCACATACCTCGAGATTGTAAAGCTGCCATCTCCTCCTCCATCGCCAGACGCCACTGACTACTCTTTAGTGCCTCCTGATAGGAACGTGGTATCTCCACGACTGACAATCCCACGACAAACCACTGAAAGTCCTCGAAAAGACGATCCAATGACACATGGGAAGCAAGAGGATGCATAGTACATGCACGCCTCTGCCCTCATAGAGCAATAGGCTCATCTTGGTCTTCAATACTAGCAGAGGATGTAACATCCTGGACATCTTGCACCTCAAGCTGTACATGCAAATCACCATTGCCATTAGAGGAACTCAAATGCTCAGAATATACCTTGGGCGTGCTGGATGATGGAGGAGACACATGAGCACGAGGTTGACGCTGGTAAACCTGGGAAAGAAAGTAGGCATGGAAGGCGGTGTTAGAGGAGGTGGTGGTAGTGATGGAAGTGGTGGTGGTAGAGGAGGTGATGGTGGTGGCGATTATATAATGGAGATCAGAAGTAGAGGCATATAGACCTCTTCCCCATCCCCTGAAGATATGAGCTTGTCACCTGTAGGAGAGAAATACATAATAGACTCAAAAAAGGTGACATCTGAACTAACGTAGTACCTTCGTCGAACATGATCGAAGCAACGATATCCCTTTTGGGTCTTAGAGTACCCAACAAACACACATTTGACAGCTCTAGGAGAGAGCTTGTCAAGACCAGGAGACATCTGATGAACAAAAGTCACTGAACCAAAGACATGAGACGTAAGCTAGAAAAGATCTGTCTCGAGAAACGCAATGAAGAACGAAATCTTTTCCCCCAGAACCGAAGAGGCATACGATTTACCAGGTAACAAGCATTTAGAACCGCATCCTCCCAATATGAATGAGGAGCAGGACTCTGAATCAAAAGAGTCATGGTAACATCCAGAAGATGGCGGTGTTTTCGTTCAACCACCCCATTCTGTTGGGAAGCACATGCATACGAAGTCCGATACACAATACCATGGGATGCAAGAAATTGAGCAAGCTGAGTACTACAAAATTCCAAGGTATTATCAGAATGTATAAACTTGATTTTGCTGGAAAAATATTCTTTATTTTATTATTAAAGGACTGAATAACAGGATCAACATCAGACTTATTTTTAAGAAGAAAGACCCACGGCAATCTTGAAAACTTATCCAACAACAACAAGATAAAATCTATGCCCCTGATGATCTGGGACACGACTAGGACCCCAAATATCAAAACGAATCAACTCAACAGACTATCACTACTCCGACCTTGACGACTCTGGAAAGAAGATCGATGATGCTTCCCAAGCTAGCAGGCCTCGCACTGAAAGGTAGAGCGAGGAGAATCTGTGGAAGAACATGACACAACTTTTGCAGAGGAAGATGACCAAAACGAAGATGCCACATATAGGGAGATGCAGATCCAGTACGGAGAGAAGATGCACCAGTATAGGGAGACTGTACTAGTATGTAGAAACCTCCTTGCTCACGAGGGCCCTGCCCGTGAGAATGTCCTGAAACACAAGAGCAGACGGATCAAAAATGACATGACAATGTAAATCCTTGGTGGTTTGACTAGTAATAGACAATAACTTCATTGAAAATTCAGGATCATAAAGAACATTTTGAAGTCTCATTGCAGGAGTTAACTGCACCTCCCCTTGATCAGTAATGGGAGAGTGTCCCATCTGCTATCACAACTGGATCGTCGGGTTGGGATGGTCTGAAAGAACTAAACTGATTTCTGTCACCACCAAGATGATGGGATGCACCTGAATCCATGATCCATTCTGACAAGTCTGCCCTATAACAACTAGCAAAGGCATATGCTATACCTTATGTAGATGCTGATGCAGAGGCCGCTACCTCTGAGGATCCTAAAGGTGAGTTGGTTGACCCAGGAGTAGGCATAATCTCCCTGAGTCTCTCTACTAATTCGTCAAATCTCTGATCAGGTGCAGGGGAGGAACTGCTACCCTGCTGAATCTGTTCTGTGATCCGTGCTGAAGCTGGGAACCCATGTTTGGAATAACATGTTTCCTCAGAATGACCTAGTCTGTGACAATAAGTACAAGGCTGATGAGGGGGCCAACTATCCCCTCCCCTACCACGGTCGCCACGGCCACAAAACTGTGTAGTGCATCCTCTACCGCGAGATGCTGCCATGGCTGAGGATGTCTGAGATAGCTGAGTACCCGCAGAAGATATGGAGAACTTACTCAACCTGCGGTATGCCTCCTCCATTAGAGGTATTGTGGCGTCAGTAAGAATTTGTGCTCTAGCCGCATCATACTCCGGGTCGAGAGCCGCTAGGAAAACTCCTATCATCACTGAATCCTTATATGCCTTGAGTTGCTCCTGGTGTAGCAGTCAAGGAAATGTAACCATGTAACCTCTA